>CM051001.1:30771477-30798977 GCA_027704905.1 Muraenolepis orangiensis
AGACGAAGGGAATAATGCGCTAATTTCCTACCAGATTTCTCGGGGCGGAGAAAATATGTTGACGTCATTTTTAAACATAAACTCTGACAATGGAGATGTCGTGGCTTTGAAAAGTTTTGACTTTGAAAAATTGAAAACGTTTAAATTCCAAGTTGTGGCAACAGACTCTGGAACTCCGTCTTTAAGCAGTAACGTTTCGGTTAACGTGTTTCTTCTGGATCAGAACGACAACCCTCCGCTTATCTTACATCCGGTCAGCTCTAACGGTTCTGCTGAAGGAGTAGAGGAGGTTCCTCGAAATGTTCCTGCAGGCCACCTGGTGACTAAAGTGAGAGCCTACGACGCTGATCTAGGATACAACGGCTGGCTGTTGTTCTCACTACAGGAAGTTAGTGACCACAGTCTCTTTGGTTTGGACCGCTATACTGGACGGATAAGAACACTGCGCTCATTCACAGAGACAGACGAGGCTCAACATAAACTGGTCATACTGGTCAAAGACAATGGGAACGTGTCCCTCTCAGCAACAGCTACTGTGGTTGTCAAGCTGGTGGAGCCCAAAGAGGCCATTTCAGCGTCTGATGTGAAAAGTGCAGCGACGGACATCGGGGATAGTGGCGTGACATTTTATTTAATGATAACTCTGGCTTCAGTTTCAACTCTTTTTCTCATCAGTATTATTGTGCTGATTGCAATGCAGTGCTCTAAAACCACGGACGTATCCTCCAAGTATTTACCAGAACCAAACTATGACGGAACTCTGTGTCACAGCATCCAGTACCGATCTGGAGAGAAACGCTACATGTTAGTTGGACCCAGGATGAGTATAGGATCTACTATAGTCCCGGGAAGCAATGGGAATACTCTAGTGGTTCCTGACAGGAGGAGCACATCTGCAGAGGTAAGAGCCAGATGTGTGTGTATGTGTGAGTGTGAGTGTGAGTGTGTGTGTGTGTGTGTGTGTGTGTGTGTGTGTGTGTGTGTGTGTGTGTGTGTGTGTGTGTGTGTGTGTTTACTTTGATGTGCATAGGTGCTTGTGGAAGAATACAAAACAGCTGTTTAGATGTGTGGGTTCCTACTTTTTACCTACGTATGTTGCATCTTTTTTATTATATATTTATATATTGCATTGTAACTTCTATGTTCATTAATGTCACTCTCAGGCACACACATTTACAACTTTTGTATTGGCAAAGCTACAAAGGAGACGGCTCAATGCATATCCATGATCTGCATTTGCAGTCCTACTTTTCAGTCTAAACTAGCACAAATACTCATTGTACTCCACTATACTCAACTTATTTGTTTAAACATGTTTGAACAGAAAGTAAACGTTTAAATTATATTCCATTCATCCTTTATTTGTGATTTAAACGCTAAATATACACAATTAATAAGATATTCAATCATTTACATGCTTGGAATTCAGTCCTCCATGCCTTCTCCAATTAGCCTGAACAACAATTGTCAAGCCAGCCAACACGTGTGGATGGAGGGAGTTTTGAAACATAGCATTTTACCAGGCTTGGAAAAAAGAGAAGACAAGGAAGCCAAACAAGAAAGAGAAATCTAAAGGAGGCAGTATACTTCACGCAGTTTATGTCAACGAAAGGAGGGTTAAGTGTTGCAAATGAACACATTGCTCATTCTATAGAGCTACACTGGCTAGTGTGCATGTTATTGTCTAGGCATCACTGCCACCTATTGGACGGTATAGGTTACTTATTGTGACTTTATACATCGAATAATAAATAGCCAGCTTGCAATATTTTAATCTGATTTTAACAAAATGTAGTAATAACAAAATGGGGCTGCGTTATTACATGTGTTGATAACACTGTAGTTTTCACAAGTTGAAGACCTTTTAGAAAAATACCTGCGGTTATTTTAATTAAGTGTGTTGACTTAACATTCCACTCGATAATCATTGTATCTATCTTCTTTAATGTATCTTTTGTACATATTTGATCGAATACGTTTATGACATACACGTTTTTAAATAAAAAGTAATCAATGTATTATTCTCTACTGTGCTATTATACATGAATTGACATTCTGGATTATGGTGTTTAGCAACTATAGACAACGATCCAGTGCTGCATGTGCATGATTTCGTCACATAATTGATACATGTGCAGTTATTTGAAACTTTCGATTGATTTGCTTTGTAGTAAGGTGTGGTTTCGTAAAATATGCTGTGTGAGGTAGTACGGCCCAATGATGTATTCTTTCGGTCCCATATCCCTGGTTTCTCACCTGGCTGGCTGGCTTACTATACTATACAGTATTATTTGTATCGATATTTCGTCCATATGCAATAGGATACTGTGTCACATGATGTCAGTGTACTAGCAGAATACTGAAATGATACGATGCTTCTCGTCATTCCATTCGTCCCACCCCTTTGTCGCGCCATTATTTCGGTACCGCTATAGAAGGATATCTTAGCGAAGCAGCGGTTGCACTCCTCGTAAGATTTGTTGAACACAGTCGCTGTGGTGCAGCGAAATAGAGTCTACGTTTAGTGCTTCACATGCAATGTAGTAGAGGTTGGTGTGAAGTTGGTGTGAATCGTTTTCGAAACGTATATAATAATGGAACGGATGGGACCGAGGACACCGAGGTGGCGGATTTTGCTTTCTTTGGTTCTGATTTGGAGTGGAGCCACCTCAGCTCAGATCAGATACTCCATCTTCGAGGAAGTAAAACGAGGAACGGCTGTTGGGAATATCGCGAAGGACCTGGGACTCGACAGGAGTACGTTGGAGGCACGAGGTTACCGCATTGTGACGGGCTCGAGCGATCCCTTGTTCACGGTCAACCTGGACGACGGCGTCTTGTACGTGAACCAGCAATTAGACCGAGAGGAGATTTGCGAAGGACTCAGTGCGTGCCTAGTCAACCTGAAAACAGTGCTAGAGAACCCCCTTGAAATCCACTATGTGACAATAGAGGTATTGGATATAAACGACCATTCACCCAGCTTTTTAGACGCACAAAAAATAATAGAAATCTCCGAATCGCAGCTACCCGGAGCGCGCTTTCCACTACAAGCCGCGGGTGACGCGGACGTCGGTATGTACGGCGTACAACAGTATACACTGACTCCGAATGAGCATTTCCGATTGGAAGTTATAGACCGAGGAGAAGATGGAAAAATTCCCGTTTTAATGTTACAAAAGCAACTCGACAGGGAGGCTTTGAAAAGGCACGTGTTTACCGTGACAGCGCTCGATGGAGGAAAGCCTCCTAGGTCAGGGGCTATTGAGATCATTGTTCATGTTCTGGACGTTAACGATAATTTGCCAATATTTTCAAAAGATAAATATTCAGTTTCATTAAGTGAAAACTCCCCAATAGGTACTACAGTGATACAGGTAAATGCTTCAGATGTAGACGAAGGATCAAACGGAGATGTTATTTACTCGTTTGGCAACAATGTGAATACAAAGTTACGCAAATTGTTTCACGTGAATGCAGATACCGGGGAAATAATAGTTAAAGGACTGATAGATTTCGAGGTGAAGGATGCATATGATATCGATATACAGGCTTCTGATAAAGGGGCCGCTCCTTTGACATCGGAGAAAAGCGTGAGAGTGAAAATAATTGATCAGAACGATAACGCCCCAGAAATCGAGGTGACATCTTTTTCTAACGCAGTTGCCGAAAACTCGAAACCGGGAACTACGATTGCGTTGATTAGCATCAAAGATGCAGATTCTGGCCTTAACGGAAAGGTGTTCTGTTTTATGAATGAAGATGTGCCGTTCACCTTAACGCCGTCCTTACAGGGTAACATGTACTCTCTAGTCACCAAATCTAACCTCGACAGAGAAACACAGGATCGTTTTGATCTAACTATTGTGGCCAGGGACGCCGGAGAACCGATATTATCAGCTTTTAAGACAATACAAATAGTTGTATCGGATGTAAATGACAATAGGCCAGAGTTTTTATCGAGCCCTTACACTTTTTATATCTTCGAAAATAATCCGCCTGGGGCCTCTGTGTTTTCAGTTAAGGCCTTTGATCAAGACGAGGGCAACAATGCTCTCATTTCATACCATATTCAGAGAGATGGGAGTCAAGACAATAAGGTGACCTCATTTTTGAATATCAATCATGAAAGTGGGGATATTTTAGCCCTAAAAAGCTTTGACTTTGAATCCTTGAAAACATTCAGTTTCAAAGTTGCTGCGACTGACTCTGGGTCTCCACCGCTGAGCAGCAACGCCACGGTTAAAGTATTTATCCTAGACAAGAATGACAACACACCAGCTATCCTGCATCCAGCCACAGTGAACGGTTCAGCCGAAGGGGTGGAGGAGATCCCACGTAACACAAACGCAGGACATTTAGTGACTAAGGTGAGAGCCTACGACGCTGACATTGGATACAACGGCTGGCTGTTGTTCTCACTACAGGAAGTTAGTGACCACAGTCTCTTTGGTTTGGACCGCTATACTGGATGGATAAGAACACTGCGCTCATTCACAGAGGCAGACGAGGCTCAACATAAACTGGTCATACTGGTCAAAGACAATGGGAACGTGTCCCTCTCAGCAACAGCTACTGTGGTTGTCAAGCTGGTGGAGCCCAAAGAGGCCATTTCAGCTTCTGATGTGAAAAGTGTTTCAAAGGCGGACGATGAGAGCAATGTCACTTTTTATCTGATGATCACGCTCGGGTCGGTCTCGGCTCTCTTCGTCGCCAGTATCATAGTGTTGGTTGTAATGCAGTGCTCCAAACCAAGAGAACTTGCCGCCGCCAAGTATCTACAAGAAACCAACTATGACGGAACTCTGTGTCACAGCATCCAGTACCGATCTGGAGAGAAACGCTACATGTTAGTTGGACCCAGGATGAGTATAGGATCTACTATGGTCCCGGGAAGCAATGGGAATACTCTAGTGGTTCCTGACAGGAGGAGCACATCTGCAGAGGTAAGAGTGCTGACATGTGTAATAATAAGTCTATATGTTACTTGGGTGTACTCTCATGTGTGGTATAGAACACATATGTGCATGGTGACATTACTGTTTTGTATCACATCGTATCGTCCGTCCACTGAGAGTAACGTCCCATCCGACTTCAGCACCACGGACAGCGTCCGCGGTGCTGGAACGTTAGAGGAACGTCAGAGGAACGTATGTTCTAAGCGCATCCATATGTCGGCTATGTGTTGAACACAATGCGATGAGAGGCTTAATGGGCGTTATGTAGTTCATCGAGTAGTCGCATGGTGTCGCTGCACTAGCGGAGTGGTGACGCCAGTGGGACATTCAGCTGTCAAATTGTAGGCCCTCCCCTTAAGAGACGTATTATTTCCATGTTGACAGGATGATATCTGAGCGTATTCATGGAAAACTGACTATATATATGCTCGTATTTTACCGTGTGTTTAGCTAATTCATAGTCGCATGCATGGATATGACGGAAGACATCAGCAGCTAATATTCTCCTTGAAGGATTACTACGTATTTTCTGTTCGTCATGGAACAAAGGATGCTCGAGGTGTGGCTCTCCTCCGTGATTACCTTGATTGTTTTGTGGAGAACAACATCGGCACAAATACGATATTCCATTGCTGAGGAAGTGAACGAAGGCACTGTCGTTGGGAACGTAGCCAAGGATTTAGGGCTGGATAAAAGCACGTTAAAAGGCAGGAAATATCGCATCGTGTCTGGTTCTTCTGAACCCTATTTCTCCGTGAATCAAGTCGATGGAATGTTGTATGTGTATCGCAAGATCGACAGGGAAGAGGTATGCGAGAGGACTGCTACGTGTTTAATCAATCTGAAAACGGTGCTAGAGAATCCACTTGAGGTGCATTACGTTGGGGTGGAAGTGCTGGATGTGAACGACCATTCCCCGAGCTTTCCAGAGAAAGAGAAAACGTTAGAGATGTCGGAGTCTGTTTTACCTGGTACTCGCTTTCAGCTAAGGCCTTCATGGGACCCAGACGGAGGTCCATTTTCCGTTCAGCAATATAAACTGAGCAACAATGATCATTTCCGCTTAGAAGTGAAAGAAAAGAAAGACGACGGAAAAATACCCATATTAGTTTTGCAAAAGTCGTTAGATAGAGAGACCGATAGAAGCCACTCTTTAGTGCTGACAGCTTTAGATGGGGGAAAACCACCAAAATCTGGTGAAATAAATATTCGAGTGGATGTATTGGACGTCAACGATAACGCACCGATTTTCTCTAAAGACGTTTACTCTGTGCTTCTCGATGAGAACGCGCCAATCGGCACAACGGTGGTACAGGTAAACGCAACTGATTTAGATGACGGTCCAAATGGAGATGTAGTGTACTCATTTGGTAATAGCGTAAATGACAAACTATTCACTCTTTTTGATATCAACCAATTAACAGGTGAAATTGTTGTAAAGGGCATTATAGACTACGAAGACAAAGATACATATGACATTGAAATACAAGCATCCGATAAAGGACTTGCTCCCCTCACCTCTGAAAAGAGCGTCGTTATTAAGATAGTTGACGTAAACGACAACGCGCCAGAGATTGAGGTTACTTCGTTTTCCAGCGCCATCGCTGAAGATTCCAGACCTGGGACCACAGTCGCCCTTATAAGTGTGACTGATTTTGACTCCGGTCTCAACGGGAAGGTGACTTGTTCAATACGAGAGAACGTCCCTTTCACGTTATCACCATCCTTAGACGAAAACATGTATTCGTTAGTGACAAAGTCACTGCTAGATAGGGAGAAGCAGTCACATTACGACCTAACAATAGTCGCAATGGATGCTGGCAAACCTGCGTTATCCTCCGAAAAGTCAATGAGCGTTCATGTTTCAGATGTGAATGACAACAGTCCAGAGTTCTCACGGAGCCCATATACGTTTTATCTGACTGAGAATAATGCCCCGGGAGCTTCAATATTCACCGTAGGGGCCTTCGATCGCGATGATAACGAAAACGCAGCTATTTCATTTCACATCGGAAGGGCTGGCCGTGACACCGATACACTTGTGTCATTTCTAAATATAAATTCGCAAAGTGGGGATGTTTTGTCATTAAAGAGCTTTGACTTTGAAACGTCAAAGACATTTCACTTTCAAGTTATTGCAACCGACTCCGGAAGCCCGCCGCTGAGTAGCAACGTCACCGTGAACGTGTTCATTCTGGACCAGAACGACAACGCGCCGGTCATCCTGTACCCACCCAGTCCTAACGGCACGAGCGAGGGGGTGGAGGAGATTCCCCGAAATGTAAACGCAGGCCACCTGGTGACTAAAGTGAGAGCCTACGACGCTGATCTAGGATACAACGGCTGGCTGTTGTTCTCACTACAGGAAGTTAGTGACCACAGTCTCTTTGGTTTGGACCGCTATACTGGACGGATAAGAACACTGCGCTCATTCACAGAGACAGACGAGGCTCAACATAAACTGGTCATACTGGTCAAAGACAATGGGAACGTGTCCCTCTCAGCAACAGCTACTGTGGTTGTCAAGCTGGTGGAGCCCAAAGAGGCCATTTCAGCGTCTGATGTTAAAAGTGCAGCGACGGTTGATAATGACAGTAATATATTGTTTTATCTCATAATAACCTTGGGCTCAGTTTCCCTGCTTTTTATCACGAGTATTATCGTACTGATAGCCATGCAGTGCTCCAAACCAAGAGAACTTGCCGCTGCCAAGTATTTACAAGAAACCAACTATGACGGAACTCTGTGTCACAGCATCCAGTACCGATCTGGAGAGAAACGCTACATGTTAGTTGGACCCAGGATGAGTATAGGATCTACGATAGTCCCGGGAAGCAATGGGAATACTCTAGTGGTTCCTGACAGGAGGAGCACATCTGCAGAGGTAAGACAGTTGAGGGCGGTGTGTGTGTGTGTGTGTGTGTGTGTGTGTGTGTGTGTGTGTGTGTTGTTTGATAATTGCTGGTCGTAAGGTCTCATATTTGATTGGGGGTACTCGACAGTAAATTACTATTACCAACACAATTATCAAGCAAAGTTAATGCAATGTGAATACCATACTAATAACGTAACCAGGTGCTGCGGTAGTCAACTGTCAAATGGTGATGCTGTATATCAATTATCTATTCAGTGAGCGCGCACGCCTTCTGTGGTTAATCTGTATATAAAGGCTGTTATCATTGCAGGACATCGTTCCAGCTGTCTTATTCGCGCGTAAACTGTATCGGGCGATGCAAAACTAGATCGCATGATGTCAGTGCGCATGTGCCATGACGTTTCGGTACCCCATTGCGTTAATAGGTCTATATCGGAGTAGAACCCAGCCCCTTGCCTGGGTCAGTTCTTATTGTGGTCCGTTGCTACAGTGAGAAGGCTGGGGTTGAGCTATTGGAGAACTGTCAGATAGAGGAGAACGTGGAATATCTTGGCACACGTTGTGAATCTGGACTATGTGATGGGTTTGTGTTGTTGCTGTATGTGTATTTAACATACCGAACATCCGTTCGTGGGGACGACTCCTTATTTCAGCGTCATGGCAATATCGCAACAAGAAGCATGGCGGGAGCGACTCGTCACAATCATCGCTGCATTCGTTCTGTTGTGGAACGTCTCCTTCGCGCAAATCAGATATTCCACGTCCGAAGAACTAAAGGAGGGCACGCTGGTTGGGAACGTAGCGAAGGACTTGGGTCTGGATATCAGTTCGTTAAAGCCCCGGGGGTTTCGTGTCACGTCTGGCTCAAACGACGCATTGTTTCAGCTCAACCAGAATGATGGCATTTTATATACCAAACGAAAAATAGACAGGGAAGAGGTGTGCGAACGAAGCAATGCGTGTGTGATAAACTTAAAAACCGTCCTGGAGAACCCGCTGGAAATACACTATGTTACAGTTGAGGTTCTGGATGTCAACGACCACAGCCCCAGCTTCCCAGAAAGGGAAACGCTGTTAGAGGTTTTCGAGTCTGCCTTGCCGGGGGAACGTTTTCAACTGCGACCTGCTCGAGATCCAGATAGCGGTTTGAATTCAATTCATCAATACAAACTCAGCCAGAATGACCATTTTCGTTTAGAGGTAAAGGATAGGGGCAACGATGGTAAAATTCCAATTTTGCTTTTACAAAAATCGCTTGACAGAGAAGCAGCCATACGTCATAAATTAATCCTATCTGCCAGCGATGGAGGCAAACCTCCACGGTCAGGGACTACCGAAATAGTTGTAGAAGTTTTGGATGTTAATGACAACATGCCAGTGTTTACCAAAGAATCATATTCATCCACGCTAAAGGAAAATTCACCTATTGGCACAACAGTGATTCAAGTGAACGCCACAGATCTAGACGACAGTGTGAACGGCCAACTCTTCTATTCATTCGGAAGCAACGTCAACAGCGATTTGTTTGAGCTTTTCGAAATAAACAGCGATACAGGCGAAATAACTGTTAAGGGCTTGATCGATTTCGAAAAAAGGGATCGCTATGAGATCGATATCAGGGCGTCGGACAGGGGAGCCGTTCCTTTGAAATCAGACACGAGCGTTGTCATACAGGTCGTTGACGTAAACGACAACACACCTGAAATAGAGGTGACCTCTTTTTTAAACGCTGTCCCAGAGGACTCTAAAACGGGCACTACGGTGGCGCTGATCACCGTCAGTGACTCGGACGCCGGCCTTAACGGGAAGGTCGTCTGCTCCATCAAAGAGGACATACCTTTCACGTTAACGCCCTCCTTGCAGGATAACATGTATTCTGTCGTGACCAAGTCGTCACTAGACAGAGAGCTGCAGACCTATTATGACATCACAGTCATTGCTGAAGACGCAGGTTCTCCCGCGTTGTACTCCCTGAAGACCATAGCCATCATTGTATCGGACGTAAATGACAACAGCCCGGTGTTCTCACGTAGTCCGTACACGGTTTACCTGAGTGAGAACAATACTCCGGGGGCCGCTATATTTTCCGTGAGGGCATCAGACCGAGATCAAGGGGATAACGCTGTGCTTTCGTATCACATTCCAAGAGAGGGACATAAACTTGCATCTTATCTGAATGTAAATCATGAGACGGGAGAGATAGTGGCGTTGAAAAGTTTTGATTTTGAAACTTTAAAAACTTTTTCTTTCCATGTTATTGCGAAAGACTCTGGAGCTCCGTCGCGTAGCAGCAACGTTTCGGTCAACGTGTTTCTTCTGGATCAGAACGACAACCCTCCGCTTATCTTGCATCCGGTCAGCTCTAACGGTTCTTCTGAAGGAGTAGAGGAGGTTCCTCGAAATGTTCCTGCAGGCCACCTGGTGACTAAAGTGAGAGCCTACGACGCTGATCTAGGATACAACGGCTGGCTGTTGTTCTCACTACAGGAAGTTAGTGACCACAGTCTCTTTGGTTTGGACCGCTATACTGGACGGATAAGAACACTGCGCTCATTCACAGAGGCAGACGAGGCTCAACATAAACTGGTCATACTGGTCAAAGACAATGGGAACGTGTCCCTCTCAGCAACAGCTACTGTGGTTGTCAAGCTGGTGGAGCCCAAAGAGGCCATTTCAGCTTCTGATGTGAAAAGTGCAGCGACGGACATCGGGGATAGTGGCGTGACCTTTTATTTAATGATAACTCTGGCTTCAGTTTCAACTCTTTTTCTCATCAGTATTATCGTGCTGATTGCAATGCAGTGCTCTAAAACCACGGACGTATCCGCCAAGTATTTACCAGAACCAAACTATGACGGAACTCTGTGTCACAGCATCCAGTACCGATCTGGAGAGAAACGCTACATGTTAGTTGGACCCAGGATGAGTATAGGATCTACTATAGTCCCGGGAAGCAATGGGAATACTCTAGTGGTTCCTGACAGGAGGAGCACATCTGCAGAGGTAAGAGTCGAAGGACTATAGTTGTGATCGTCTGAATGATCAATGATCAATTATTTGAATCGTTTTTTACAAGCATGGTATTGACGATGAATAACTACAAGTTTACAAACATTCAAAGAGAATACACAAACGTACATACTCTCATTTGCGTACGTGGCAAGTACATGAATCTGACACTATAAACACTACAGTATATATATAAAGTGTGAAGTGTAGTGCAGATAGCAGTGTTGTTGTGGGAGGGGGTGTTGGTAAGGGGGGGGGGTGGTGGGCTTAGTGTTCGTTCAGGTACCGGATGGCCTGGGAGAAGAATGATGAATAATATGAATGACAAGCTGAGTGGCTGGATGTTATTTTTCTAGGCCCTGTATTGTTTGGTGGCTCTGTGTGCAGATCTCTGCCCTGGAAGGAACCCACTGGGGCCTTGTAGCTTAAGAGGTCCCAGGAGTCTCTCTGACAGGGGCCTTTCTGTGTGGCTGTTCTCCTGGGTCACCTCCTGGTTCATGTGATCCTGGGAACATTAGGTTAAATGAGGTGAAATGGTAAAAACAGACTTTGCCGTCCCGCATGTGGAACATAGTGATGCTATGTTCCACATAGCATGTGTTCCAAGCTCCCTTCAGAACTATTGAGGAACATATATTTCAATAGGAATCAGTTTGATATTAACAAACACCTTGTTATATTGCATCATATCTGGTGATACAGTCATGTAAACCTGTATTGTGAACCTCTCGATTCATCTCTGTTCATCCCTATCCAAATCCAGTCAATGTTTGTGATAATTTTTATACTAATAGATCGTATGTTTACCATTTGTGTGTGTGTGTGTGTGTGTGTGTGTGTGTGTGTGTGTGTGTGTGTGTGTGTGTGTGTGTGTGTGTGTGTGTGTGTTTGAGATATATACGATTGAGTTGGGGTGTAGGGCTCTGTGTGTTATAGTAAATCCATTGAAAGCGAGCAGCCACAGACTACAGCCCACAACCTTGCAAGTGCTGGGCTGGGATTGCTCTACCACTCAGTCTACCAGTCTATACACTAGTGCAGCTGGATGCAGTTTATATATTTTATTTCTGCATATTTTCTCTCCCGTCCTTTGTCTCTGCTCTGGTGTTGCTGTGCTGAGCGAGAGCTGGAGCTGTTGACTTCTTTTCACGTAATTGACTGAAGGAGCTTATGATTTGTGGTTCCCTTTAAGCTTCCCTCCGTAATTCATTAGGATAATAACACAACTGAGCATGGAATGCAGATCCCAGTACTGCATCAATGGTGCTCTGCCTTGCGTCATGCGCACAGCACAGCCCATTTGAGCGGATGCAGTCTGTTGCCTATAGCAACACACTGGCTGATCCACCTTTATAAATGTGTTGTTTTCCATTGCAGGCTTGTGCTGCCAGTGGTCCTAGCAACAGCTAACAGCCAAAGAGAGAGACGCACGGGGAGGGAGGAACGGATGGAGACGGCAGCAGAGAGAGGGGGGAGGGGATGTCTTTGCCACAGCTCCCTGTGAGAGTAGCCCTCTCACAGTATTTAGTGGAGAATAAGGGCTATTTAGAAAATGAACCACGGGGTGTCATTCTGTCAGCAAAGTCGTCATTGCGAGTTGGTCAACAGATAGTACAGACACATACAGTAGGCAAGAACAAACGCAGGCTTGTGCTGACCTCCATAATTAGATGCATTTCATAGTAGTGGATAATCTATCCCCCCCCCACAACAACTGGGTCATCCGCTGATTGCTTGCCTTTGAGAAAACTACAAATAAATAGTGTGAAACATCGTCCTTTTGTATCTGACTCCTTTCCTCTTGTAGGAAGGCTAATAGCAGGATGCATAGGATGCATGTGTGTGTGAAACCACACCCCTTCTCTCCATCTCTGCATATCTGTCACACTGTTTGTGTCTGAGTATGTGTGTGTGTGTGTGTGTGTGTGTGTGTGTGTGTGTGGTGTGTGTGGTGTGTGTGTGTGTGTGTGTGTGTGTGTGTGTGTGTGCCTAGCTGTCCATATCAGATGCACTGCAGTGGTTAAACAGCAGTCGATCTCATTAGAGCTAACAAGCTGACAGCGAGCGGATCGTGTGTTCTTCTGTATACTCTCTCTACCTCGGTCCACCTCATAGAGTGCCACTAGTATGACTTTGTGTATGCTCTCTTTAAGAACGCTTGGTTGCTTCGTGTTTGTGCTGCTCGTATGTGTTTTGCATTAAACAGTGGATCTAATGTACATGGCTCCATGCTGCTGTTGTCTTTGTTGATGCGGTTGCCTCAAGCCCTCTGGTTTTGGTGCGTCTGTCTGTTTGCTTGGCTTAGCTCAGCAGTGCAATTGTGTTAGGATGCTACGTGTCTGCATAAGCTCAGTGCACCTTGTTACTGTGCTTCAGCCTGGGTGGCTTTTGTCAAAGTGTATTATCTGTCACTATAATAAATAAGAAATTATTGGACAGACTGAATGGGCAGACACACTGTGGGTTCCAGAAATGTATCTAGAAATTGTTCTTATGCTCTCATGCGTACACACATGTACACACACGTCTCCCGAAGCAGACATTCCATTTTCCTTTTTTTCATTCTGTTTCACTCAGTCAGTCTCTCTCTCTCTCTCTCTCTCTCTCTCTCTCTCTCTCTCTCTCCTCTCTCTCTCTCTCTCTCTCTCTCTCTCTCCTCTCTCTCTCTCTCTCTCTCTCTCTCTCTCTCTCTCTCTCTCTCTCTCTCTCTCTCTCTTCTCGCCCGCCGCAACATTTGCCCTAGTTGTGCACCAAGACCCTTCTTCTATTCCCCCTGCCTCCTTATCTTTTTAGTCACTCTGTTCTGAAGCATGCCCAATAGCCATATCTATAGACTGGTTCTTTCATATTAGGCATAACAATTTTCTCTCTCTCTCTCTCACCCACCCACCCACCCCCCACACCTGATATTGCTCTCCCTCTCCAGTCTCTCCTACTACAGCTCTCTGATCTCCCCTCCCCCAACAATCTCTCTCTCTCTCTCTCTCTCTCTCTCTCTCTCTCTCTCTCTCTCTCTCTCTCTCTCTCTCTCTCTCTCTCTCTCTCTCTCTCTCTGTCTCTGTCTCTGTCTCTCTCTCTCTCTATGTCTCTCTCTATGTCTCTCTCTATGTCTCTCTCTCTCAGTGTCTGTCTCTCTCAGTGTCTGTCTCTCTATGTCTCTGTGTGTATCTTTCTCTCTCCCTGTATGTCTCTATCTATGTGTCTCCCTCCCTCTTGCCTGTAGGGTCGCGCTGGATGCAGTGTGTGCTGTTAGCTGTTGTGTGTCAGTGGGGCACATGCTCCTAGTTGCCATGGGGCACTATGGCAGCTCTCACTGAAGGAGGTCGACCCTGCCATGATAACCTCACGTAGACACAGCCAGTAGTAGTGCACAGCCCAGTCCTCCGCTAGCTCCGCCGGCTACATATGTGTACATGTCCTCACTGGCACACACATGGGGGTCACTTTCACTCTCACTCAAGCGGGAATGGACACACACACATCTACAACACACAACCATAAATTCACTGACCTTGGTCAGCGTAATATATTTTTTAGCCTCTCACACAGAGGAAACATGAAAGTGTGTGTGTGTGTGTGTGTGTGTGTGTGTGTGTGTGTGTGTGTGTGTGTGTGTGTGTGTGTGTGTGTGTGTGTGTGTGTGTGTGTGTGTGTGTGTGTGTGTGTGAGAGAGGCACACAAGGAAGTGTACAGTATAAGCAGACAAAACCGACACAAGCATGCTGACATAAAGCTACTGGCCCTTTCTGTTCATTTCACAATGGATCACTGGGGATGTGGGCCTAGCTAACCATATGTAACATGTGTAGCTGGTGAAAGATTACCTGCAAGCTGAACCCTTTGCACGACCATGAAGCGGTACGTCATTATGAGTGTATACGTCACTATCTTGAATTTGTGTTAGTCCTGTATTTTATATCCCATGTTTATATCATATTCAAATTATATTATAGAATCCGACAAATTTTTTTGTGGATTGTTGCTATTATCTAACGGAGATTTCTAGAACCGGTTCGTTTTTGAAAAAAAGGCATGATTTAGAGATGTCTTATCAATATAACACACATGGCAGTATAGCATACTAATAACATCCTGTGATAAACATCCTTCCTGCACCTCATCTCTGAGCTACCAGCTGTCAACACACTGGGTACCAACACATAACACAGAGTACTCTAGTACTAAGGGCCTTTAACCTTTTTCAGCCCAGGGACCCCATGGTGGAATGAGAAACTGCGCAGGGACCCCCTATATATTTTTCAATATAATTCTGTTGCATTTTATCCCAGGCCTATAGGCCTAATAATATATCTATAATGCCTTATTAACTGCATTATATATTCAGCTTTTTTTGACGACATCATTCAAATCACTGCATCAGGCTCAGACTATTCCATTGTACGATGACTGACTCTGGTGTGTGGCAGGAGAGAAATGATTCTGAGGCCCGGGTCTGTCTATGTCGATGACCTGGACGCTCCCTGTGGAGCAAACACTGATTTGGAGCTGGTAGAAGACCACTGGCCTACGCTGCTCATTATGGTAGGCAATGCTAGCAGAGGGTATGCTAGGTTAGGTTAGATGTATGTATTTACTAGTGCCTGACATGTTTTAGGTGAAATATATAAAAAGATGCAGCAAGCTTCCTTTAGCGGGCAGATTCTCACTGCTTTGCTGCCTACTTACTGACTGATATCTTAGCTTGTATGCATCGCTCCATGGCACTTTGTGTGTGTATGTGTGTGTGTTTGTGATGAGCAGATATATACTATATCAGTATCTGAGATCATCAATTATGTCTTGTCTGTGTTGTATGAATAGATAATCAGTCAATCTGTCTCTTATATATAGTCATCTCTAGATAACCTATATACCGTATGTTATCAGCCTCTGACTAGCAAGTCCATTTGAAATTTAGGTTGGATATGGAACTTGGATATGGAACTTTAGGTTAGATATGGAACTATGGAAAAATGTCTCTACATTTCTTGCTTGTATGTGTTCCCATTAGGTATTTTCATGACATCTACTGCCCACACAGAGATACTAATAATTTGTGGAAAAACCCTTTATTTTAGCGGTTGGGGCTGTATCATGCGACAATAAAAGAATAGATTAATTCTTGCTGACATTGCCTGTGAGGTTTTCATATACATAAAACATGCGAAGGCGTGTGCCACTGCAGGTGTGTGCCCATGCGCCTAAGCACCTCCTTCTCTCTCCTCTGCATCCCATCCTGGTGAGCTGTCCTCTGTGAATAAGGAGGTTCTTGTTATTTTAGAGGTCAGCCACTGCAGCCTCTGCAGCCTCTGCAGCCTCTGCAGCTCTGCAGCCCGGCTAGCTTAGCTGTTGGCCCGGTGGACTCGACTGGAGTTATCCATGTGTCACGATGACCAACTAACGACATCGAGCAGGCTCCGGTGGGGCCGCTTACGGAATGGTTTGGACGTTGGGACAGAAATACATTGTTTTTAATTTTTTTATTGTTGGTACGGTTCATGTGTGACCATTTAATTCAGTTGACTTTTCAATGTCATAAACACAGATGGAGCCTTCATATTATATATTGTATAGATAGATGCTAAATGAATATAAACACACACAGTAAGAATAGGTTTGTATAACGACTGGTCTATATGGAAATGGTGCCGCAAACACACCTATGTCCCTTTTAGTCGTGGACTATTCAGAAGACAGCATGGACACAATTGAGAAGTTATTTGAGCTAAGTAATCAGGTTGGATTTTTGGATTGTAAGACAATCAGAATAATTCAATTATATATATATATTGGGGAATATTTTAGACCTGGTTTTGCCATGTTGAGGGAGAAACATGTTTGCATGTGCAATGAATGTGTATATCCTTTCTCCATTATATCATATAACCATCTCTGTACTCATATATCTATCTCCTCTCTGTCATTATATACCTCCAGCTTTGTCCTACTATCTCAATCTCTATATATGTTCTTATATATGTTTGTTCATCTGTCATTATACATCTGTATCTCCAGCTCTAGCTCTGTCTTTTTTTATTCAGCCTCTTCATGCAGGCTCTCTCTCTCTTTGGCCCCCCTGCAGTTAGTAGCTCTGACCATCTCTCATCTCCATCCCAGAGCATTATCCAAGTCCCTGGGTTGGATGTGTATTGGTCCACCGCTTCACTGCATAGTACATGTGTGTGTGGGATGGGTCCATCCTCCACTCTAGCAAGGCTCTCTCTATGCTATCGACTCATCGCACTGAAATCGAATCAGGGTCAGTGACAGACTGGTTGGTCCCCAGGGTGTCGGCCTGGTCTATTTGTGCAAATAACTTTACTGTGCTGAACAAATCCATAAGAACGTGTTTATCTTTCTTTTTGAATGGGTTTTCATTAGCTGATATTTTCCTTTGTGGTACATTAAGATAATGGTGCTGGTTCGCTTGTTTTTAATAGCTTGCTGTGCCGCTTCGTGTATTCATAGCGCTTGTACTGTTTGATATACAGCCTTTTTTCTGTCCGTCATCAACAGGGATGTGGACATATGTACTGTACGTCTACGCATCTCTGCTTCAGCATCTGCTCTCCTCAAGCCCCAACAGCTGCTGCTGCGCTTAGGTTCATGACTGTGTGCCATTTTGAACTGACTGCAGGGGTCAACGCAGGGCATCGTCTGAGACAGACTGTCGGATGCCTTCCTTATGGCTGAACGGCCACTGGACGCTCCTTTTCTGTTGTTAATTTAAAACCATTGAGAGAATTCTCTTTTAAGATTAGTTTTGTTTAGGTATTTGTTGTCGTTGTTGGTAAATCTCTTAACTATGGTGGTTTCAGAGGCAGCTGCTGGGTAACTTGTCGACTGAATAGGAGGAATGCCTACCCCCAGCTGTATCTGTGGTACTCTTCTACCAGCAGGGGTAGAGGGTGAAATACCACTACAGTTGCCATGCACTTGACATTGGGATGCGAGAATATATAGCCGCCTCCCTTGTCTCCCCTGTCTCCCCTGTCTCCCCCGTCTCCCTTGTCTCCCCCTGTCTCGTCTGCAGGCCTTCAGGATTCCAATCCATTTGGGAAATGTGCCCGTTTCTAGGGCATCTTGGGTAATTGCTCAGCATGGAACTGTATGGCACTTTGTATGCCTGGCACAGATGAGAGGCCTCGGCCACGCCTCCAGAGAGCACTTATGAGCTACATGTGATCACTCACACACACACAACGAGCTCACACATCTTGTTATTGACGTATATGTACTTGTTTTTACTGATCTGGATTGAAGGCTGTGTTTGGAGGCATCTACATATCTGTAGAATATATATTTGTATTTGAGGCCCTTTGTAACATGCCCAGCCTTGTATTGTATATTCAGGGCTTAAAGTGTACCTCCATAATATGGAGTGATGTATTTGATTGGTCCTGTGAACGTGACCCTTGCTGTTACCCTCCATGCTCCATGTAATGTGTATTCTGCCTCCCCCCCTGTGGAGGAACCTAAACACAATGAGTAACACAAGTCCTGTCCTCTCCCCTCCCCTCTCTTCTCACCCCACGCCAGCCCCAAACAACCCCCACCCCCATAGAGATGAACAGCTGGAGCTACAGGGGAAGGCCGACATAGTACCACAGGTCCTAGCGGTAGGTACTCTTAGCTGCACTCACAGATCGCCAAATGCCAGCAAAGGCTGAACATGTTGATGTCAAACTTTCATGATGCTAATGATACAACGGCGGCTCTTTGTGTGCATGTAAGAGCAAAGTATCCAGGTGACTGGATACTTTGGCGGGCTGGAGTAACATGAAATACAGTTAGTTTCTACACTCAAACGGGGTGCAGCTTTAACATTAACGTCGCAATGAATGTGTTTTTGCATTTCTCAGTCAAGCATGGAAAGAGGAGAGACAAATGGAGGACAAAAGAGGAAGATGGTGATGAATGCCGGATGAGCGAATGACGCTCGAGGTGTTTTAGCGCTGCCGTCGGTGTCATCACATTCAAGCCATCGACACATAAAGACATTGTGTGCCTCACAAACTAATGTGAATAGTAACCGTTGATATGACGTTGATATTTAAAAACATGTGTATTCAGAAACCTTTTCAGTTGTGTATTTACTAGTGCAGATCTGCAGGCTTCATTGTAAACTCACGATGACTGATGCATGCATTGTCGTGTGTGTGTGCCAATAAATGCATAGTGCGTGGTGACATTTCAAAGGGTGTATCATACAGTGGCAAGGCATGATCCGTGTAGCTTATAGTATTGTGTGTGTGTGGGTGGGGGGGGGGGGGGGGGACTACACTGTAATGGAGTGACGTGAGGTGTGGAGCTGAGCAGGTATCGGTGGTTGTGGTAGTTGCTTCAGAATAGGTTAGCGATAGCCGGTAACGGTATGCATTCAGATGATCAGATCATCACGGCCTGTTGCGTCTAGTATCTAGTATCGTGAAGTCTAATCCACTTTTAAAGTGCACCGAAAAGGGGTGGATATCATTATATTTGTCCCGCTTAACATGAACATGCATTTTACACGCTTGTGTATATACGGCTAGCTCTTCTGGTCAGCGCTTTTAATCGGCGGAAATAGTATGTGTCATAATATATAGCCTTGAACTGTTTTCTTTCTGTATATATATATAGCTTTTCTACTGTGTTTAAATTCTCTCTCTGTGTCAAATCCACATGTCCGGTGTGGCACCCCCGTAACGAGCATGGTTCTTCTGACCCGTGAGTTCACATGTTTGTTGATGACATTTGATCTGATTATGGCATGTGCTCTGAATGTCCTTTATGATGTGTGTATTCATGTATCCATGTATTTATTACTAAGAGAAAACATTCGCAGAAAAGCAACATTTCTTTTTTTTTTTTCGAGACATTGTATTACAATCGAACAAAATAAAAATAAACATGCAATGTTTTCAAATCTCCCTGTAATCTGTAGACAGTTGGTCCTGGATGGTGAGTCACTCCGTCAGCCCACATGGAGCTTTCTAAAGACTTTATTTTTGTTCCCAAATGCGAGTGTGCCTTGTCTTGCTCATGGAGACCATCTGTCCCCATGACAAGATAACAAGTGGAATCACACGAATGTGGGATTGCATGTGTGAGAGAGAGAGAGAGAGAGAGAGAGAGAGAGAGAGAGAGAGAGAGAGAGAGAGAGAGAGAGAGAGAGAGAGAGAGAGAGAGAGAGAGAGAGAGAGAGAGAGAGAGAGAGAGAGAGAGAGAGAGAGATCCACTGGTCAGAATCCCCCCCTGTGCCACGAGACTGCATCTTATCCTGTGGGTGTCGTCTATGAATAAACCAGCGGGTAGGAGTGTATACACTCAGGAGTGCTGTACTCCTCCATCAGCCTGAATGAGTCACAGACCAAGCTTCCCTCCCTCCCTCCCCCTCTCTCCCTCTCCCCCTCCTCGCCCAGCCCCCCTACCCAAGTACCAGTTTTTTGTCTCCGTTCCCCTCTCATGTGATCGGTTGCTCTGCCTCTTTCTTCCTGCCGGGCTCACGAGTTTAATCTGAGTCCTTATAGCCTCATCTTATCATATATTGTTTCTTCTTTATCTCTCTTCCTCACACAAAGGACATATTTCTCCTGCTGTCTTTCTCCTACTCTCTTCCTCCATCGTCAGCTCCCACACTTCCCGATTCTCCCCCTGCCTTCTGCTCCCTCTCTTGTGCCCCCTTCTGTTTCTTGCCGTCAGTGCAGGCTGGTAGAAAATGGCTGACAATTTTCGTCTCCTCTCCTCCCTGCTTGCTTGCCACTTTTGATTCACAGCTGCATTATTTAGTACCACACTTTTAGTGTGTGTTTTTTTGGTTTATGTTTTGTTGTATGGATCAAATACAAAAATGTTTTAGTGCTTATTATTCTGTGTGTGAATTCTGTGTATCCTTTTATTGTTCTGCTGAATGTGATCTGAACAGCTTCACGTCACCGCTGCTGTTCCCATAGGGAGAAAGGGAGCATTGGTTTTAGCTCAATGTGTGTCTTAGTTGTGATTTGGTGAGGTTGAACATCATTGAAAAGGATTTGTGTGAAGTGATTTGGCTTCACGTCCCTGACTGAGTGCGTGTCTGTTGGAGAGCGAGAGAGAGAGAGAGAGAGAGAGAGAGAGAGAGAGAGAGAGAGAGAGAGAGAGAGAGAGAGAGAGAGAGAGAGAGAGAGAGAGAGAGAGAGAGAGAGAGAGAGAGAGAGAGAGAGAGAGAGAGAGAGAGAGAGAGCATGTCAGCCCACAGCAGGTCTGAATGTGTCACACTCACACTGTGTGTGCGTCACAGTGAATTGCGATGAAGCTCTGAGCAGTGTGACCACAGCACAGCACACAGTGTGCTATATGTGTGGTAGTGTGTTAGTGAACTGCACCAAACACAAGAGTCTCCCTCGGTAGACACAGACACACACAAACATCTCCAATGCAGTATCCTGGATCATTATAAACAAGCAACAGCAGGCAGCTGTTTAAACATTAGCATTCTAATCCAATGCAGATGAGCTCGCTTGCTTGGAGAAGATTGGTCTTGGATGTGAATCACACCCTTGTTTACGCCCATGCTGCTGCCATAGTCCTGTCCTCCACACTTGACTTCAGATGTGACCTTTGTTTCTTAATCAGAAAACTCCACAAGCCTTCCCCCCCCCCACCCATATTTCTCTCCAGTGCCATCTTCCTGTCCTCCTGGGTCTCCGGGCCTGTTTGTTTTTCTGGGATTAGGGTGTCCTTTAAGCGGGGTCCGGTAAGGGGACCCTGTCCCTGTCTAATGTGATTCGCTGGGGAGAGTATGGCCTTGTCAACACGGTGGGGTGCCGTGGGGAGGGGGGGGGGGTGATTAAAGTGGGACGCTTCCAGCATCATGCACTCCTCACGAGATTCCTCATCTTATGAGGAACGTTGCTCTCACCGCCGTGTTATTTTCCACGTATGAATGAAAAGGCTTTCTCATAGAGCCCAGACCTGTGACCTGCGTTGGCCACGGCCTCCAGAACCAACTCTCCCTTTCTCCAACCCACCGACAGAGGCAGCGGCCCTCAAAACCAGGCGTTTCGCATTCCCTATATGCAGGATATGAAACCTCGGATCTATTGAGCACCATTACTACGGGGCAATGCATTCACTGCATTCCACTGTAACTGCGTCTCATCCATCTTTCCCTCGCTCTCTGTGTTTATAGACAGAGAGCGTTTATAAGTGTTTATAAAGCCCCTTTGTGTCAGTATTAACTATTGACAAATGATCACAATGATAATACGTTTGTTAAACTAACAACGACAAGAGGTTGTCTGCAAAGAGAGACAACGTCAAATTCGAATCGGGTGAGCACATCCAAGAGTTCAAATGTCACACATACTATTGTCAATGTTTTATGAGATTGTTGTTCATTGGAAACACATGCTGATGTTTCCATTGCTTAATTCCTCACTCGTGAGACCTCATTGCAGGGCGTACACACACACACACACACACACACACACACACACACACACACACACACACACACACACACACACACACACACACACACACACACACACACACACACACACACACACACACACACACACACACACACACAGTGAGCACATCCTGCCCCCCCCCCCCCCCCCGCCCCCAGACTATAAATAGAAGATTTCTCTGCGTCCACCAGAGAGAAGAAACATGTCACTGATAACACAACTTTTGATGCTGATGGTAGGCCCGATGGAAGGCTTGGCCCGATGTTCTTAAAGAGCCAAACAGCTGTGCTGCTTACTTTATAAATAGTACAACAATTACATTGTTGCGTCGTTGCTTTAGGTTCCTTCTTTCTTCTTGCGTAAAAAAATAAATAGATAGAGCCACCTCAAGAAAAGCATTAACTCAAAGCACCACCTCTTGGCTTTGACTCTGGGCAGACCAGTGAATCGGTTTCTATTATTCAGGCCCGCATCTGAGGAAGTGGGCCATGCCTTGTGCATCAGGAGCGGACCCGCAGTGCGCTCGCACTGCTCTGCACTTTACAGCACCGCATGCAGAAGAGCCGGCGGCACATGGCCATGGGAAGAGCAGGGTTAAAAATAGACATTACACGATGCTGCGAGGCCCATGCCGGCCCCCACCCTCGTGTACGTACCGACCTTCAATGTCTTCTGATCGGGATGATTGTGCTCTTCAGGAGCCGCTGATATAGATCAAGCCGTCTATAGATACTCAGTGTACTTGTACTCATATTTACACTTGAAGTATTAGCCTATATGTACTCATGGCTGGGCTGTGATGGTCACCACACACACACACAGTCGACTGGACTTAATTAATTAATAGTCAATGTTGTCGTGTAGGCTTATTTGTTGTATTTTTGGGACAAACCTTTCAGCCCAGTATTTGCCCTATCAAATATGAATATAGATGCCCTCAATATGCACATATAATATTTATATAACATGTCCTTCTCATTTGGACATCCGCTCCCACAAGAAAGTCCATACAATGAAATTACTTGTGTGTGTGTGTGTCCAGGGTTCTTTTCCTGAAACGGTCAGATGTGTGTTCACACACGGCTGTTGAGTGGGCAGGTGTTCAGAATAATCCACTGCCATCGTAATTTCCCTGGGTCTCTCTGTCTTTGTCTTCCTGGTGTTACTCCCTGTGTTAATGTGTATCAGGCTGTGTGCTGGTGGCCCAGGTGTGTTAGCACACAAGCACAGATGTGTCATCATCCCATGTTCTTAGTTGTTTTGTTTTTTGCTGAGATATGACCCAGACAGACAATGTGCTCAGACAATAATCCTGTTGGTGTATGTGGTCAGGTGAAATTGAAACATTAGGAATGCATTGTTTTCCTCTTACTTGGGCGAGGAGGAGCGAGTGTGTGCCTGCGTGTGTACGCCCTCCCTCCCTCCGCTATACCGCAAAGCAGCTCTCATCAGCACCAGAAAACAAAGAGCTTGGAGAAACGAGAGAAAAATAATCTCCCCCTGGTGGCGAAATCGGGTATTTTACCAGCCACTCCTCTTTTGTTATGTGTTATGTGTGTCAATGCATTCAATTATTTAGCATGCGCCCACTCTCTGTACTACGTGTTACTGTATTGACTGCTATAGCTTGTGTGAATATTCAACTGTATATTGATCCAAAGGCTGTGTGGGCCAAAAGAGTCATAGCCCTTCCTCTCTACCCAGATGTGTTAATCCTACACAGACACATTGCTTGTGTGATTGTGAGCATGTGTGTGAGGAACAGTAAATATATTTATTTAGATATAGATGTATGTATTCATAAAAGTATACTGCATGTATGTCTATATGGATGTTGTTATCATATGTATATTATTATACATATATTATTATGTGTATGTATGTATGTATGTATGTATTATTATTATTATTATTATTACATATTCATTATTTATATTTTTGTATCCAGCCACTAAATTCTAAAATTCTAAAATAAACAAAATTCAGTTTCACTAGTGAATACACTCAGGGATATATTTGCTCACAACCGGCCTTGTTTTTCATGCTATTCCTGCCAGCCTGCTCCCTGTCCTTGGCAGATGCTCAGGGTGTGGACGAGAACCACACTGCGTACAGGAGGAGGGGGTGGAGGGGTATCGCCATGGATACGGGAGGAGAGGAAGTGAATCAATTATGATGTAGATCCCGTTTACTCAAATCAAGCAGCTCCCCGGGGACAAGCAAATCCATCGGACATTGGCTTTATGTTGCTAGGCAACATGCCAGGTGCGCAGTTACTGCCTCGCTGGATTTAGGTGCCCAATCAGGGAGCTCTATGCTGCCTTTGTTGTTTCTGTATCCTAATGCGTAGCCAATGACGTTCATGCCTTTTGAAAAAAAAATGATATGATGCAGTGGTTGTGTCTGCTACAGCCTCCATCTGGGTTATCTTGATCACAGACTGTCGATCTGTATATACAACATATACATCATGGACATTCATAAGCACACAGACACACAAACAGACATAAGGGAATATACACAGGATAGATCAACACACATAAAGACACACTCACACAAATGTACCACATTCCTGTTAATTATTCCATTCCTGTGAGGAATGGACAGGAGGTTTTCCTGTTTCTGAGTCTGTTACATTATTTATAACATACACATGCAGGATGTGCAGTGAAATTAGAGTGCCAGTGCCTTACAGAAATGTTGAAAAATAAGTCATGCATAGAGGGATAACCAGTCATCCCATTACCAACTGAACTCAGACACAGCAATACATCACATTAACCAAGTCACTGGACCGTTTGTTGTTGATTGGTTTTGTGTAAACGTGAAATGTTCTGATTCATACAGCTTAGCGCCTTGGGATTATGTAGCTATATAAATCCCATTTATTATTAGCGAGATTGCTGGATGGTGTTCTGAAAAGCCAACCTAGCCTAGAAATGCATTGACTAAGTAGAAGGTATTAAGGATGGATCTGTTCGAGTCACGTTGTGTTTGTAGAAGGATGAATGAACGCTGCTCTCTGTTCATTTACAGCTCGGACCACACCCCTTAACCACACCTCACCCCTTCACCAATCTCACCCCTTCACCCCCCTCATCCCTTCACCACACCTCACAACTTCACACCAATTCACCACCCTCACCCCACTTCACCCGTTCACCACACCTCACCACTGCACCACCCTCACCCGTTCACCCCTTCACTACCCTCACCCCTTCACCACACAGGACAAGTGCCTCTGCAACAATGGCATGCTGTTTTCCATGTCTGTTATTTTACAGTAGAGTAGATAATTATACCCCCAGGGCATTTCCAAGTGAGTGAACGTTGAGTCGGTCTGGCTCTAATTTGATCTCATATTCATCTGTGTGCGTGTGTGGTGTGTGTGTGTGCATATTTTCATCTGTTTGTGTTTGATTTATTTTCTGTGTGTGTGTGTTTTATTTCTGAGTGTGTGTGTGTGTGTGTGTGTGTGTGTTTGTGTGTGTATTTAAGTCTGTGTGTGTTCTATGTGTGTGTGTGTGTGTATGTGTGTGTGTGTGTATATTTAAGTCTATTTGTGTTGTATTTGTGTGTGTGTGTGTGTGTGTGTGTGTGTGTGTGTGTGAGTGTGTATAAAACCATGTCTCTCTCATATTGCCATGCCCTGGTTTTCATCATGTTCCTGCTTGTCTCTCTGGACCCTCCCATGTCCTACTTCAAATAGATGATAGATCCCCTCTACACACATCTCCTTCCTCTCTCTATGTATCTGTATCTGTCTCTCTCTATATATCTGTATCTATATATCTCTGTATCTCTATATATCTGTATCTATATATCTATATATCTCTGTATATATATCTGTATGTATCTCAATATATCTTATCCACTTGATTATCAAAATAATATGATTCAAGATAAAGAAGAACTTTATTTGTAACATACACATACAGGATGTGCAGTGAAATTAGAGTGCCAGTGCCTTACAGAAATGTTGCAAAATACTATTTAAAATATAAATATACTGTTATAAACTGTGCATAAACTAAGTATGTACAAATATATAAAATATATAGAAGACAATGCAAAAGTATTTACATGTCTTCCATCATGTCCTATCCTCTCACTTACTTCCTGTATCCCCATTGTTAGCCTGCTACGACTATATTTGGGCGTAACTCCTCCTGGTGCAGCATGGGCTCTGGTGCAGCAGCTGTTCAGACAGGACCTTAGGGGCTGGGGGGGGGGGGGGGGGGGGATTGCATATGATGTCTGGTTTCTTTCCGGCCCTTATGCGGCATTATGGGTAATGGTGTTCTGCACGCAATTTCACGGTAAGACATACTGTGGAGGAGACGCAGGCCGATGGTGGGGCTACCCGCTCACGAGGGAGGAGGGAAAAGGAGGAGTGAGGAGAAGGAGAAGGAGGGAGGAGGAAGGAGGGAGAAGGGAGAAGGGAGAAGGATGGAGGGAGGAGGGAGAAGGGGGGAGGAGGAGGGAGGAGAGGACACTGTGGTTTAATGCTTCAGGACAGATACTGCAGAAGGCTGGGGGGGGGGGGGGGCTCCTCACAGGCTGTCTGCTGCCCTCTCTTGTCCTCGCGCTGGAGCTACACATTCTCAACCCCAGTGTGACGTCAGCAGCAGCAGCAGCCGACCGGAGGCAGTGGGGTGACACATGAGAGGGGAGGGGAGGGGGTGTGGCCTCTGGAGCTATGCTTCTAGAAATGGAGAAGGTCAGCCTCTATATGGGGTGTGTGTGTGTATGTGTGTGTGTGTGTGTGTGTGTGTGTGTGTGTGTGTGTGTGTGGGGAGGGGGGGGGGGGGGGTATGTGTGTTAGGGGGAGATGGAGAGAAAGCAGACACTGCTGTTAATGTAGATGTAAATATGCAGCTGCAGAACTACATTACCAATGCATGAGCAGCCCGAGTGATGTGTGTGTGTGTGTGTGTGTGCGTGTGCATGTGTGTGTGTTCGTGTGTGTGCATGTGTGGTTCAGGCTGTATTGATAAGCAGTGGCCAGTCAGGAGGGCGTGTACATGAACAGCAGCAGATAGTATCTCTGTCTGAGAAGGAGAGCCATAGATGGAAACACAAAAAGAGACCTTTCAAAGTGTTCCCACAAAATATAAAAACACCAGCCGTGTATATTATGACCCCCCCCCCGCCCCTATCTCCACCTTTTATGTATATGTGAGTATATGTGTGTGCGTACGTTGTCGTGCTTGTGTCTGTGTG
>CM051001.1:30801477-30812355 GCA_027704905.1 Muraenolepis orangiensis
CACACCACACACACACACACACACACACACACACACACACACACACACACACACACACACACACACACACACACACACACACACACACACACACCAACCAATATCAAGGTCAAACACCAGCTGATGCACTCATATAAATGATAAAGGAGGTATAGGGCAGGTTCTAGTCCTCTGTAATGCATTGTTCCGCCAGTAGCTCACGCATGGTCCTGATTCAGTTTTTGCATTCAAGAAGTGTTTGACAAGCACAACTTCAGGGAAAAACATAAATAGGCTTATTAATAATAAAAGGCCATATCATAAACCAAATAATAATGATTTAATAATAATGAATAATGGTGATACAATTCTGAATATTAATATGATGTATTCTAGTTTTTTCTACAACATATGTGGCTACTTCTGTGTGTGGCAATCTTGAAAGGGTACAACTTGTCTGCACATACGTTCCTGTGCCACGTGGTGTCGCTGTGGATCTATCCAAGTTGAGATGACGCTTTAGCTCGTCTAGGCCCTCCCTTTTTCAGACGGTAGGGACGTTTTTCATGCTTTGTTAAGAAGGGGAGAAGGATGAGTGAAGCAGTGCGTTGGAAGCTGTGCAATCTATATTTACAAATAATTTCAACTGATATATTAACAATGCACTGAACCCTTTTTCAGTGACTTTTTTTTTAATACATTTTCACTCAAAACAAGGACATATGATGGATCGTGTTATTTGCAAAGGGACATTTATTGGACTTCATATATCGTTTATCCTAATGGGGCTGTACTCGGGTGCGGTGTACGGACAGCTCTCATATTCGGTCTCAGAGGAGGTGAACCGAGGGACTACGGTTGGGAATCTCGCGAAGGATCTACACCTAAACGTCCAAGAGCTGGGGCCACGTTTGTTCCAAGTGGTTATTGGATCTAAGAGGAAGTATTTCGAGGTAAATCTCAAGACTGGTGTTCTCTTTGTCAATGAGAGAATAGACCGAGAGGAGCTTTGCGCAGAGGAACCGACGTGTACAGTGAGTGTAGAAGCCGTCATGAACAACCCGTTGAAGCTCTTCCGTGTCGAAGTAGACATTATAGATGCAAACGACAATGCCCCATTGTTTACGGAACCATTGCAAATGTTACATATAGCAGAAAGCACGTTACCGGGAGTAAAGTTTGCTTTATCTGAGGCGACCGATGCGGATGTGGGGAAGAATGCGGTCAATACGTATATATTAAGCCCAAATGAGTATTTCACTTTGGCAGCGCACAAAGCCGAAGGGGCGGTGTCGGCTGAATTAGTGTTACAAAAAGGTTTGGACAGAGAAAAGCAGGCCGTAATTAACCTAACACTTAGTGCTCTCGATGGGGGTACCCCTCCAAAGTCGGGACTTTCTCGGATTATTATTAATGTTTTAGATATTAACGACAATCTTCCAACATTCAGCAAATCTCTTTACAAGACTCAGATCGCTGAGAACTCTCGCCCCGGTACAACCGTAACTGCAGTGAACGCCGTCGATGCGGACGAAGGCGTCAACGGCGAGATCGTCTATTCTCTCCGAAGCAAAGATCAAAGCCAGGTGCTTGATATCTTTCAGATCGACCCCACCACGGGCGTTATCACGGCGAAAGGAAACATTGACTATGAAACTAAAAAGGCCTTTGAGATACGCGTCGAAGCCAGCGACAAAGGCCAGCCGCCGATGTCCGCTCACTGCAAAGTGCTCGTAGAAGTCATAGACGTGAACGACAACGCTCCTGAAATCACACTGACGTCATTACTAGAGAGCGTCAAAGAGGACGCCCACGTGGGTACGGCGATCGCCCTGGTGTCTGTCCTCGATAAGGACGGAGGACGTAACGGTGAAGTCAAATGTCAGATCACGAATAATATCCCGTTTAAATTGGAATCAAACTACAAAAACTATTACTCGTTGGTTGTCGACGGGCCACTAGACAGAGAAAGCGCCTCTCGGTATAACGTCACCATCACCGCCAACGACGAGGGAACCCCGCGTCGGTCCAGCCAAAGCTTTCTTAGTGTTCATGTGTCCGATGTTAATGATAACGCCCCGCGCTTCTCCGAGCCTTCGGTTCGCATCTACGTGAAGGAAAACAGTCAGATAGGAGTGACCATGCAATCGATATCTGCGGTTGATGCGGACGACGGTGAAAATGCCCTCGTGAGTTATTCCGTTTTAAACAGGAATGCATTGCCGCTGTCTTCGATGATAAATGTTAATCCACACACGGGAGAAATCACAAGCCTTCAGTCTTTTGACTACGAGGAGCTCAAAACGTTTCAGTTTAAAGTTCAGGCAACGGACTCAGGTCTTCCTCCGCTCAGTAGCAACGTGACAGTAAATGTTTTCATCCTGGATGAGAACGACAACAGTCCCGGGATCTTAGCGCCCTATTCTGAACATGGCTCCGTTAACAGTGAGAACATTCCCTACTCTGCTGAAGCGGGATACTTTGTGGCTAAAATCAGGGCCGTAGACGCAGACTCTGGATACAATGCACTGCTTTCTTATCACATCTCTGAACCCAAAGGAACCAATCTCTTTCGGATCGGAACCAGCACCGGTGAAATCAGGACTAAGAGACGGATGAGTGACAATGACCTGAAAACTCACCCGTTGGTGGTGTTGGTTTGTGATAACGGAGAGCCCTCCCTGACAGCTACTGTGTCTATTGATGTAGTTGTGGTTGAAAACACAGGAGACCTTCAGACTCAGTTCAGACATGTGCCGCTAAAGGAGGACAGCTTCTCTGCTTTAAACCTCTATTTGCTGATCGCAATTGCGTCGGTGTCAGTCATCTTTCTACTGAGTCTCATCAGTTTAATAGCAGTCAAATGCCACCGGACAGACAACAGTTTCAGCAGGTACAGCGCCCCAATGATCACCACCCACCCTGACGGGAGCTGGTCTTACTCTAAATCTACTCAGCAGTACGACGTGTGTTTCAGCTCAGACACACTGAAGAGTGACGTAGTAGTGTTTCCTGCTCAATTCCCGCCTGTTGATGCTGAGCTCATCAGTATAAACGGAGGAGAAACTTTGAGCAGAACTCAGACCTTACCCAATCAAGAGAAGGTAAGACACACACATCATACTAATTTGCATGTTTAAAGTAGCAGCCCCCCCCACCCACCCAGGGTTCTCTACAACAACAGAAATGTCTATAATTGAGCATTACTAATCTCTGTTCTCAACAACCACTCATGGGATGGTGAATTGCAGGCGACCCATCTTAGACATTTTATTGATGTTGCTTTTTCATCCAAACCGATTGATAATGACTCATTATATGCCTTATAGCTATTTCCCACATTAAAGCAATAGCCATGCATACAATATATTGCCTTATTAAGTGTTGGGTGTGTTTCAAGACCCTCTATATATATTTATTTGCCATCCATGTGTTGCCTCTCTGTTGGTCTTTGCTAGTCACTATACGTCGCTGTCTGTTGTACTGAAGAGGGTACTACAACACAAAGCATTGGGCTATGATAGCCAACTACCAAAACATATTAGCAAAAAGGTAGGCCTGCATTGCATTGTCTTGTATGAATATGAATATAATATAACGTGGACTGCATAATCACTGTATTATTCATGCAGTGTCTATTGAAGTGTTGAGACATAGAATAATAAATAGGCCGTTGTGTTCCTAAATGATTTTGAATAGTGTTTTAATGTCACTTTGATTTCCAAAGTCACTACGATTGCAGTGATCCAAATTGTCCAAGAGGTAGTTGCTATATGATATAAGTGGCTTTCGACTGGCCAGAGGCATGTGACAATCAGTAGTGTGTATAGTTCCCCATTCGTTCCGGTGGACCGCTGTCCATGGTCCTGAACGTGAACCAGTTGCGATCATCTCGTCCTGAACCAGCTGGTCCTGAACCAGTTGGGATCAGCTGGTCCTGAACCAGCTGGACCTGACCCAGTTGGGACCAACTGGATATGTTCTGCCTGCTGCTGCAGCGGCGATGTAACCTTTCAGAAGGTGTCTAATTCATAACATGGTGGTCGTTATCACATGTTGCCTAAGCATATTACTGAGTATTATGGATGTTTGCTGTTGTGTTTAAAATGCTTAGCGTTGTATAAAAATAGCCTCATCAATGTATAACTTTGAATTGTTTAACATTAATGTTTGTATTAATTTTGTTTGGGGGTTGGCCACGTCACATCTGTTCATTGTTGCATTTCGTTTTTTGGCAATATAAATTAATTTATTCGAATCACTCAGTTGCAATATAATATGGTTCCTGTGTATTGCATCTCAGTTTAGTTAGAAGTGGCTTATTTTGCTACAATTGGAATTAGAGCAGTGAACGTTTGATGTACTTCTATCAGCTGACCACAAGGAAGCATTATAGACCACAACATGTAAACGAACCGTAACGGGTTGAGGCCACTCCCCGCCTGACGACGACTCTCTGGGCTTTGTTACCAGGAACGCAGACGGAGAATGAGCTGCGAGAAACCTTTCCCAGTATTTCGCTATAAATACTAGCAAGGACATATAGCACCGGTGGATTGATTTTGTGATCCTGGATTACTTGGGAGGATTTATCTGCCTTTTATGTAGGTTCTGATCGGTTCGGATGGAACTATGTCTGTATCGATTCGAAAGGGATCCGTTGTTATATACATAGCGGTCGTGTTGTTGGATTTGTATTGTAAGGCAGCGTCCGGCCAGCTCTCCTACTCCGTCTCTGAAGAGGCGAACACCGGGACGTCTATTGGAAACCTGGCGAAGGATCTAAACCTCAAACTGCAGGAACTGGATTCGCGTAGGTTTCAAATTGTCATCGGTTCAAAGAAAAAGTATTTCGAGATAGATTTAAAGACCGGTCTTCTCTTTGTCAATGAACGGCTCGACAGGGAGGAGCTGTGTGCGAAAGCTAAGAAATGCACCGTAAACGTAGAGGCGGTAATCAATGACCCTCTAGAACTTCATCGATTAGAAGTACATATTTTAGACATTAATGATAACGCACCGTTTTTCACAGATATATTACAGTATATTAACATTGCAGAGAGTACTGTCCCAGGGGTGAAATTCGGACTTCTAGATGCATCGGATTTAGACATTGGTAAGAATGGCGTGAATACATACAAGCTGAGTAAAAACGATTATTTTTCGTTAGATATTCATAACGGAGGAGATAGTCCGTCTGCTGAGTTAGTACTGCAGAAGGCGCTGGACCGAGAGAAACAGGCTTTATTTAAGCTTACGTTGACCGCAGTAGACGGAGGAAACCCTCCGAAATCCGGAACGTCCCAAATTATTATTCATGTTTTAGATATTAACGACAATCTTCCAACATTCAGCAAACCTCTGTACAAGACTCAGATCGCTGAGAAACTCTCGCCCAGGTACAACCGTAACTGCGTGAAACGCAGTCGACGCGGACGAAGGCGTCAACGGCGAGATCGTCTATTCTCTACGAAGCAGAGATCAAGACCACGTGCTTGACATCTTTCAGATCGATCCCACCACGGGCGTTATCACGGCGAAAGGAAGCATTGACTATGAAACTAAAAACGGCCTTTGAGATCACGCGTCGAGGCCAGCGACAGAGGCCAGCCTCCGATGTCCGCTCACTGCAAAGTGCTCGTAGAGGTCAGTGGACCTGAACGACAACGCTCCTGAAATCACACTGACGTCATTACTAGAGAGCGTCAAAGAGGACGCCAACGTGGGCACGGCGATCGCCCTGGTCTCCGTCCTCGATCAGGACGGACGGACGTAACGGCGTGAAGTCAAATGTCAGATCACGAATGATATCCCGTTTAAATTGGAATCAAACTACAAAAACTATTACTCGTTGGTTGTCGACGGGCCTCTAGACAGGAGAACGCGCCTCTCGGTATAACGTCACCATCACCGCCAACGACGAGGGAACCCCGCGTCGGTCCAGCCAAAGCTTTCTTAGTGTTCATGTGTCCGATGTCAATGACAACGCCCCGCGCTTCTCCGAGCCTCGCGCTTCGCATCTACGTGAAGGAAAACAGTCCAGATAGGGGTGACCATGCAATCGATATCTGCGGTTGATGCGGACGACGGTGAAAATGCCTCGTGAGTTATTCCGTTTTTAACAGGAATGCATTTGCCGCTGTCTTCGATGATGAATGTTAATCCACACACTGGAGAAATTCACAAGCCTTCAGTCCTTTGACTACGAGGAGCTCAAAACGTTTCAGTTTAAAGTTCAGGCCACGGACTCCGGTGTTCCTCCGCTCGAGTAGCAACGTGACTGTTAACGTTTGTATCCTGGATGAGAACGACAACAGTCCCGGGATCTTAGCGCCCTATTCTGAACATGGCTCCGTTAACAGTGAGAACATTCCCTACTCTGCTGAAGCGGGATACTTTGTGGCTAAAATCAGGGCCGTAGACGCAGACTCTGGATACAATGCACTGCTTTCTTATCACATCTCTGAACCCAAAGGAACCAATCTCTTTCGGATCGGAACCAGCACCGGTGAAATCAGGACTAAAAGACGGATGAGTGACAATGACCTGAAAACTCACCCGTTGGTGGTGTTGGTTTGTGATAACGGAGAGCCCTCCCTGACAGCTACTGTGTCTATTGATGTAGTTGTGGTTGAAAACACAGGAGACCTTCAGACTCAGTTCAGACACGTGCCGCTAAAGGAGGACAGCTTCTCTGCTTTAAACCTCTATTTGCTGATCGCCATTGCGTCGGTGTCAGTCATCTTTCTATTGAGTCTCATCAGTTTAATAGCAGTCAAATGCCACCGGACAGACAACAGTTTCAGCAGGTACAGCGCCCCAATGATCACCACCCACCCTGACGGGAGCTGGTCTTACTCTAAATCTACTCAGCAGTACGACGTGTGTTTCAGCTCAGACACACTGAAGAGTGACGTAGTAGTGTTTCCTGCTCAATTCCCGCCTGTTGATGCTGAGTTGATCAGTATTAATGGAGGAGAAACATATAACATGACGCATACATTACCCAACAAAGACAAGGTAAGAATATTAACATCATATATTTGTGTACTTTTTTGGGAGTTTGACTATATTAAAACATGCATTATCTTTTTTTTTGCTTCTTAAAAAATATATAAATTGTTATTGTGTGTCCCGCCGTGGCATATTAGGTATTGTGTAATTCTTCATTTCATGTACATTGCGGTAGGTTTATACAACAAAAATTGCAGTTTTATGTTGAAGTGGTCTTGAGTGACACGACGCCATCACGCTCATGGCCTTCTGGAGTTTCGCTGTCCATGGTTCTGAACCACTTTTTGATATTGTTTAGACATTTCGTAAATATTTATATGAATGCATAGGAGAAATAACTGTATCTCATATGCATTTGTAAATAGCTTAATATGCCAATACCCGTGCATGAATCCTAAATTGGTAATCAATGTTCAACTATCGTGGCAATTTGAATATTAAGAAGGTCCTTTTCCGTTATAGGACTCAAGTCGATTAGCAGTTCATTTTGTGCTGTGTTGTATTAATCCATCGGTGATTGGTGCAGTTCTTCCAGCTCACCACGTCATGACACCGTAGACCGTAACATGGACCATATTCAGGCCCCTCCCACAATGAGAGAATGTGTGCCTCCCTCGCTCTTTGTATTTCATTACAAAGACAGCGCCAACGCGAAAGGCACGGCACGCTGTCCATCTTGCCAAAGAGGAAAAACCCTATAATGACGTGGCTTCATCTGTATTTCATGGAATAATCGAAGGAAGGACCAACCTATTATTCTTCACATTGTTCTTGTCAAATGGGAATATGTATTTACGGAGAAGCAGAGCGTCTTTTGTGGCATACCTAGCGATTGTGTTGCTGGATTGTTACTGCGAAACGGTGTCCGACCAGCTGTCCTATGCTGTCTCCGAGGAGGTAACCCCAGGGACCCCTGTTGGAAATATCGCCAAGGATCTCAGTCTAAATATCCAGGAGCTGGAGTCGCGAATGTTTCAGATTGTGACGGGTTCGAATAGAAAATATTTCGATGTCAATCTGAAGACCGGTGTTCTGTATGTGAACGAGAGAATAGACCGAGAGGAGCTGTGCGCACTGGAGCCAAAGTGTACGGTGAGAGTAGAGGCCGTGATAAATAACCCATTGAAGCTTTACCGCGTGGAAATCGACATTAAAGATGTGAATGACAATGCTCCATATTTTAGCTCAGCCACTCAAATTTTGGAGATAGCAGAAAGCAGGTTGCCAGGCTTTAAATTCGAGTTATCTGAGGCAACGGATGCGGATGTAGGCAAAAACGGCGTCGCGACGTACAAGCTGAGTCAGAACGAATACTTTTCTCTGGTCACGCACAAAGGAGTCGACAGTGTGTCTGCTGAGTTATTGCTGCAGAACCCGTTAGACCGCGAGAAACAGGCAAACATACACTTGATCTTAACCGCGGTGGATGGAGGAAATCCACCAAAGTCAGGTACGTCAGAAATAGAAGTGAACGTTTTAGACAACAACGATAACGCCCCAGTATTCAGCAGGATGTTGTATAAGGTAAGCCTTCTTGAAAATACCCATGTCGGGGCGGCAGTCTTTACTTTAAATGCTACCGATACGGACGAAGGCACAAACAGTGAAATAGTATATTCCCTACGTAGCAAAGACCAAGACCACATTCTCGACAGTTTCATTATTGATCCCGAAACGGGCGTGATTTCAGTGAAAGGTCAAATCGACTACGAGGATAGGAAAGCTTATGAGATTCGGGCAGAGGCCAGAGACAAGGGACAGCCGCCCATGACGACGTACTGCAAAGTGCTTGTGGAAGTAGTGGACCTAAATGACAACGCTCCCGAGATCACTGTGACGTCACTACTACACACCGTGAAAGAGGACGCTAAAGTAGGCACCGCTATTGCCCTCGTGTCAGTCCTGGACAAAGACGGCGGTCTAAACGGTGAGGTAAAATGTGAGATAGCGAATGATGTGCCATTCAAAATCGAAACAAACTATAAGAACTACTATTCGTTAGTCGTAAACGGGCCTCTTGACAGAGAGAGCATAGCTCAATATAACGTGACGATTACAGCTCGCGACGAAGGAACACATCCGCTTTCCAGCACAACCATTCTTCACGTACACGTTGCTGATGTCAATGACAATGCGCCTCGTTTTAGTGAACAAGTTATTAATATATATTTAAAAGAAAACAGCCAAATAGGAGCGGTCATTAAAACTGTTTCAGCGGTTGATGCGGACGTCGATCAGAATGGACAGGTGGGCTATGCACTTTTTAACGCCAATATCAACTTGCAGATTACCTCAATGGTAACTATTAACGCAGAGACCGGTGACATATTAAGTCGTATGTCGTTTAACTATGAGGAGCTGAAAGCCATCAAATGTGTAGTCCAGGCCACAGACTCTGGAGTTCCTCCGCTGAGTAGCAACGTGACAGTAAATGTTTTCATCCTGGATGAGAACGACAACAGTCCCGGGATCTTAGCGCCCTATTCTGAACATGGCTCCGTTAACAGTGAGAACATTCCCTACTCTGCTGAAGCGGGATACTTTGTGGCTAAAATCAGGGCCGTAGACGCAGACTCTGGATACAATGCACTGCTTTCTTATCACATCTCTGAACCCAAAGGAACCAATCTCTTTCGGATCGGAACCAGCACCGGTGAAATCAGGACTAAGAGACGGATGAGTGACAATGACCTGAAAACTCACCCGTTGGTGGTGTTGGTTTGTGATAACGGAGAGCCCTCCCTGACAGCTACTGTGTCTATTGATGTTGTTGTGGTTGAAAACACAGGAGACCTTCAGACTCAGTTCAGACACGTGCCGCTAAAGGAGGACAGCTTCTCTGCTTTAAACCTCTATTTGCTGATCGCCATTGCGTCGGTGTCAGTCATCTTTCTACTGAGTCTCATCAGTTTAATAGCAGTCAAATGCCACCGGACAGACAACAGTTTCAGCAGGTACAGCGCCCCAATGATCACCACCCACCCTGACGGGAGCTGGTCTTACTCTAAATCTACTCAGCAGTACGACGTGTGTTTCAGCTCAGACACACTGAAGAGTGACGTAGTAGTGTTTCCTGCTCAATTCCCGCCTGTTGATGCTGAGCTCATCAGTATAAACGGAGGAGAAACTTTGAGCAGAACTCAGACCTTACCAAGTACAGATAAGGTAAGACATACTCTAAATGTTTAATATTGTTGATTGTTTGCACTTAGTTTTGGAATTGGATCATCTTAACCAGAAAGGGTCGTTTGCTATCCATGGTGCTGATAGACTCGCCTGCAAACTAATTCAGTTATTTCTTCTCTGTTTTCTATTTGTGTAGTACACATGAGCAGATATGATGTATTTTACATTGTTGAATGCATTGCTGCATTGTTAGCCCACGTTTTCAATTTGAGTCACATCAAGTTTCACACGATGCACACAACACTGTCTATAACGCTACAAAATAAAACGAGTAACAATAAAAATATTACAGAATAATAAGAATAATATTATTAATTAGATAAATAATAATAACATTCGTATTATTATTAATATTATTATTATTATTATTATTATTATTATGTAATAAACATACAGTTTTTGTTAACTTTTGACAGGTTACTTTCAGTTACGTAAAACGTGAAATGTGTTTTTACATCTCTGGTAGTACATGCCCTCTAACGGTGTAACCATGGATACTATAATTGTGTTTAGCCCGGAGAAAATACTGAGCTATTTTCCAGGCTGCCCTACACCTAATTAGGACACGCAAATTTAAAACGTTCAAGACGATGTCCTTGTGGATCCTTGTTTCAAATCAATAGCTTAAATTTTACTTTATTTTATATGTTTACAGACATTCTTGTATTTAAACCTTTATGGTTTGCATGTTTTCTCATA
>CM051001.1:30812455-30864955 GCA_027704905.1 Muraenolepis orangiensis
GGCCTTTTATGCCATCAGAATGAAAGCTAATAGAGAAAGGGGAAAGTATAATTTTGATTAGCATCAAAGCAATAATACTCAGCATGTTCCACATATCCCAGTTGTTGAATTGCTAACTCAATGGTTCACGGAATAAAAAGAATGAAGACGGTGTCCTTTTGGATCGTTTTCGAATCACTAGTACAACCTCAAACCATAAAGATGCCGAATTGTTTTTTGCTGTACTGTTGTGCTGTGCAATGACATTACATTAGAATCTAGTCGAATCTAAACTAGTGAATAACACATTTTAGCTCTGTTTTTAAGATATATGTCATTTCAAGTTTTTTCACAAAATAAATACGTTTTTTGACTTTTCCACAATTCGTTGCACTTGTAAGTTATATACCGGTGTCAGTTGTGTGCGTCTATTCCCCCAAGTACAGCAAACAGACACGTGGTGTCGCTCGAGACCGTGGTCCAATAGCCAGGCGGGAGGCTCCTCCTCTGTTACAACAACGGCGTCAGTCTGTAGGGCTTCGTGGTTCGAGGGAACAGTCGGATGAAGTCGTAGCGAGAAGGGTTGGACCGGGACATTAAACTGGATATTCCTCATGTTTCGTGGATCGAGGATTCGTCTCTTTTGATATTTCGGCGATGGCTGCTTGTTGCGACCATGTGTGGATTGTACTGTCGGTTGTGCTTTGTTTCTGTGAACGGTCCGTGTCACAGATCTCATACTCTGTTTCCGAAGAGGTGGACAAAGGAACGGTGGTCGGGAACCTCGCGAAGGATTTAAACCTCAATCTTCAACAATTGCAATCCAGGAATCTTGAAATCAATTCGGGTTACAAAACGTTGTATTTTCAGGCTGATTTGAAAAGTGGATTTCTATATGTTAACGAGAGGATAGACCGAGAGGAGCTTTGTCCCAATACGGTAAAGTGCTCTTTAAACGTCGAGGCCATGTTGAGTCATCCGAGAGACCTTCGGAGAATAGAGATTGATATTCTAGATGTGAATGATAATTCACCGTCATTTACAGAGGATGTTAAGATCATCGACATGTCCGAGTCCTCATATCCAGGGGAGAGGTATCCTTTGCCGACTGCTCATGACGCAGACACAGGCAGTAACTCATTAAAGTCTTACAAATTGAGCCCAAATGATCATTTCTCATTAGAGTTGCAAAGCAGCGAATACGGTCTGTCTGCTGAGTTGGTGTTGCAGAAATCATTAGACCGAGAGAAACAGGCCGTAATAACACTGACTCTAACCGCTGTAGACGGTGGTAAACCTCCAAGATCAGGGACACTGCAAATGATTGTTAATGTAATAGACGTAAATGACAATGTCCCTTCGTTCATTCAATCTCTTTTCAAAGCGCAGATTGTTGAAAATGCTGAAATTGGAACCACATTATTAACTCTTAGCGCTACTGACTTGGATGACGGAGTCAATAGTGAGCTTGTATATTCGTTTGCAGCAAAGGGACGAGTAGATCCTAGTGACAAATTCTCTCTTAACGAAGAGACCGGTGTCATCACAGTCAAATCAAACATTGATTTTGAAGAAAATCAAGCTTATGAAATTCGTGTCCAAGTTAAAGATAAAGGTACACCTCCTCGTGTTGGACATGGCAAGGTTTTGGTAGAAGTGATCGATATTAATGATAACTTACCAGAAATAATTGTCTCATCACTTCTGAATCAGGTTAAAGAAGACGCTGAATTAGGTACAGTCGTTGCTTTAGTGACTGTGACAGATAAAGACGGAGGGAAAAACGGCAATGCGAATTGTAGAATTACCGGCTCTGTGCCTTTCAAACTAAAGTTAAACTATAAGAATTATTATTCTTTATTGGTGGACGGGGCTCTTGATAGAGAGAGTGTTTCTCAGTATGACGTCACTATTACAGCTACGGACGAAGGGACTCCGCCTCTCTCTAGTACCAATGTTATCACCGTCCACGTTTCTGATGTGAATGACAATCCACCACGTTTTGATCACCCGGTCATCAATGTTTATGTTAAAGAAAACAGCCCGACGGGTCAAGTCATTCATACAGTAACCGCCACTGATGCGGACTTAAGTCAAAATGCAAAAGTAACGTACGCTATAATTAATAACGTCAGTAACATGCCCGTGTTATCAATGGTTAATATCAACTCGGAGACTGGAGAAATAGTTTGCCTTCAAACTTTTAATTATGAAGAAATTAAAACCTTTCAGTTTAAAGTTCAGGGCACAGATTCTGGAGTTCCTCCGCTGAGAAGCAACGTGACTGTTAACGTTTGTATCCTGGATGAGAACGACAACAGTCCCGGGATCTTAGCGCCCTATTCTGAACATGGCTCCGTTAACAGTGAGAACATTCCCTACTCTGCTGAAGCGGGATACTTTGTGGCTAAAATCAGGGCCGTAGACGCAGACTCTGGATACAATGCACTGCTTTCTTATCACATCTCTGAACCCAAAGGAACCAATCTCTTTCGGATCGGAACCAGCACCGGTGAAATCAGGACTAAGAGACGGATGAGTGACAATGACCTGAAAACTCACCCGTTGGTGGTGTTGGTTTGTGATAACGGAGAGCCCTCCCTGACAGCTACTGTGTCTATTGATGTAGTTGTGGTTGAAAACACAGGAGACGTTCAGACTCAGTTCAGACACGTGCCGCTAAAGGAGGACAGCTTCTCTGCTTCAAACCTCTATTTGCTGATCGCCATTGCGTCGGTGTCAGTCATCTTTCTATTGAGTCTCATCAGTTTAATAGCAGTCAAATGCCACCGGACAGACAACAGTTTCAGCAGGTACAGCGCCCCAATGATCACCACCCACCCTGACGGGAGCTGGTCTTACTCTAAATCTACTCAGCAGTACGACGTGTGTTTCAGCTCAGACACACTGAAGAGTGACGTAGTAGTGTTTCCTGCTCAATTCCCGCCTGTTGATGCTGACCTCATCAGTATAAACGGAGGAGAAACTTTAAGCGCAACTCAGACATTACCCAACAAAGATAAGGTATGTTGTATAAAGTGCTATCCAGCGACATCTTTCATTTCATTTTGTTGATTACATTTCATGTATTTGTCTTGCCTTTGCCATGTTCTTTAGGATAATATTCTGTCTTTCATGTGACCATTCTGGGGCAAAAGTAGAGGAATTACGTGTCTGAATATTGAATTGTATTATAATATTGTGTCCAGGTCAAGGGAAATGCTGTTATTATTTTGCATGCTCTTTGAAAGGTTGTAAATCGACAACGACAAAATATCTACAAAGGAATGGTAAATTGGCTCTTCTATAGAGGATAAACGTTTAGCAGAAATCAGACCTTACCAAATACAGAGAAGGTTAGAAATATACTCTAAATATTCATGTTTATTAATTTTGATTATTTGCACTTACTTTTGCATTTGAATCACCCTGATCAGAAACGCTGATATGCTGGCCATGGTGCTAAAAGTTTTGCCTGCAAACAAATGAAGATTTTTCTTCTTTCTCTCTATTTGACAATGACAAGTGAAGAACTACTAGACATGAACAAATATGATGTATTTTACATTGTTGAATGTCTTGCTGCATCATTAGCACACTGTTGCAATTTGAGTCACTTTATTAGCGACGTTTCACACGGTGCATACACCGGTGTCTATAAAAAAGACATTAAGAATAATAAATATACAATAATAATAATACGTATTCATATTACCATCATTATTATTATTATTATTATTATTATTATTATTATTATTATTATTATTATTATTATTATTATGTTATATAACATAGTTTTTTAAAACTGTTGACAGGTTACTTTTAGTTACGAAAAACGTGTCTTCTTACATCTCTGGTATATGCCCTCTAACTGTGTAGCCATAGTCATTTAATTTAGCTCAGCATTTGTCCACGCAACCCTAAACATAATTAGGTCATGCAAATTCAAAACTTTTAGACGATGTCCTTATGGATCGTTTTCAAATCAATAGCCTACAATTAACATTTGGTTTATTTACTGTTTTTAGATATGATTTATAGAACTTTATGGCTTGCATGTTTTCTCATAACCGACACGTGGTGTCGCTCGAGACCGTGGTCCAATAGCCAGGCGGGAGGCTCCTCCTCTGTTACAACAACGGCGTCAGTCTGTAGGGCTTCGTGGTTAGAGGGAACAGTCGGATGAAGTCGTAGCGAGAAGGGTTGGACCGGGACATTAAACTGGATATTCCTCATGTTTCGTGGATCGAGGATTCGTCTCTTTTGATATTTCCGCGATGGCTGCTTGTTGCGACCATGTGTGGATTGTACTGTCGGTTGTGCTTTGTTTCTGTGAACGGTCCGTGTCACAGATCTCATACTCTGTTTCCGAAGAGGTGGACAAAGGAACGGTGGTCGGGAACCTCGCGAAGGATTTAAACCTCAATCTGCAACAATTGCAATCCAGGAATCTGGAAATCAATTCGGGTTACAAAACGTTGTATTTGCAGGCTGATTTGAAAAGTGGATTTCTCTATGTTAACGAGAGGATAGACCGAGAGGAGCTTTGTCCCAATACGGTAAAGTGCTCTTTAAACGTCGAGGCCATGTTGAGTCATCCGAGAGACCTTCGGAGAATAGCGATTGATATTATAGATGTAAATGACAATTCCCCGTCGTTTATCGAAGATGTTAAGATAATTGACATGTATGAGTCCACATCTCCGGGGGATAGGTATCCACTACCGACTGCTCATGACGCAGACACCGGCAGTAACTCATTAAAGTCTTACAAATTGAGCCCAAATGAACATTTCTCATTAGATGTGCAAGGCAGCGAATACGGTCTTTCTGCTGAGTTGGTGTTGCAGAAATCATTAGACCGAGAGAAACAGGCCGTAATAACACTGACTCTAACCGCTGTAGACGGTGGAAAACCTCCAAGATCAGGGACACTGCAAATTATTGTTAACGTAATCGATGTAAATGACAACACTCCGACGTTTACTAAAACTCTCCACAAAGCGCAGATTGTTGAAAATGCTGAAATTGGAACCACATTATTAACCCTTAGCGCTACTGACTTGGACGACGGAGTCAATAGTGAGCTTGTATATTCGTTTGCAGCAAATGGACGAGTAGATCCTAGTGACAAATTCTCTATTAACGAAGAGACCGGTGTCATCACAGTCAAATCAAACATTGATTTTGAAAAACATCAAGCTTATGATATTCGCGTCCAAGTTAAAGATAAAGGTGCACCTCCTCGTGTTGGACATGGAAAGGTTTTGGTAGAAGTGATCGATGTTAATGATAACTTACCAGAAATAATTGTGTCGTCACTTCTGAATCAGGTTAAAGAAGACGCTGAATTAGGTACAGTCGTTGCTTTAGTGACTGTGACAGATAAAGACGGAGGGAAAAACGGCAATGCGAATTGTAGAATTACCGGCTCTGTGCCTTTCAAACTAAAGTTAAACTATAATAATTATTATTCTTTATTGGTGGACGGGGCTCTTGATAGAGAGAGTGTTTCTCAGTATGACGTCACTATTACAGCTACGGACGAAGGGACTCCGCCTCTCTCTAGTACCAATGTTATCACCGTTCACGTTTCTGATGTGAATGACAATCCACCACGTTTTGATCACCCGGTCATCAATGTTTATGTAAAAGAAAACAGCCCGACGGGTCAAGTCATTCATACAGTAACCGCCACTGATGCGGACTTAAGTGAAAATGCAAAAGTAACGTACGCTATAATTAATAACGTCAGTAACATGCCCGTGTTATCAATGGTTAATATCAACTCGGAGACTGGAGAAATAGTTTGCCTTCAAAGTTTTAGTTATGAAGAAATTAAAACCTTTCAGTTTAAGGTTCAGGGCACAGACTCTGGAGTTCCTCCACTGAGAAGCAACGTGACTGTTAACGTTTGTATCCTGGATGAGAACGACAACAGTCCCGGGATCTTAGCGCCCTATTCTGAACATGGCTCCGTTAACAGTGAGAACATTCCCTACTCTGCTGAAGCGGGATACTTTGTGGCTAAAATCAGGGCCGTAGACGCAGACTCTGGATACAATGCACTGCTTTCTTATCACATCTCTGAACCCAAAGGAACCAATCTCTTTCGGATCGGAACCAGCACCGGTGAAATCAGGACTAAGAGACGGATGAGTGACAATGACCTGAAAACTCACCCGTTGGTGGTGTTCGTTTGTGATAGCGGAGAGCCCTCCCTGACAGCTACTGTGTCTATTGATGTTGTTGTGGTTGAAAACACAGGAGACCTTCAGACTCAGTTCAGACACGTGCCGCTAAAGGAGGACAGCTTCTCTGCTTCAAACCTCTATTTGCTGATCGCCATTGCGTCGGTGTCAGTCATCTTTCTACTGAGTCTCATCAGTTTAATAGCAGTCAAATGCCACCGGACAGACAACAGTTTCAGCAGGTACAGCGCCCCAATGATCACCACCCACCCTGACGGGAGCTGGTCTTACTCTAAATCTACTCAGCAGTACGACGTGTGTTTCAGCTCAGACACACTGAAGAGTGACGTAGTAGTGTTTCCTGCTCAATTCCCGCCTGTTGATGCTGAGCTCATCAGTATAAACAGTGGAGAAACTTTGAGCAGAACTCAGACCTTACCAAGTACAGATAAGGTAAGACACATACTCTAAATGTTTAATATTGTTGATTATTTGCACTTACTTTTTGAATTGGATCATCTTAACCAGAAAGGGTCGTTTGCTGTCCATGGTGCTGAAGGTCTAAGACAGCTGCTTCTTATCTTGAGAAGTACAAACGCAGCATCCTATGGAACACATGTTTATGTTTATGTTAGATTGCTGAACGTATTGTTGCAGTTTGAGCCTAGTGTTGCAATTGGCCTTTTTAAGCAACGTTTCCAATAAACACCACCACCAAAACTGCTAACTAAATACAACAAAAAATACAAACGAACAATAATTATAAACAACGATAATATAACGAATTATAACAATAATAACAATGATGATGATAATAATAATAATAATAATAATAATAATAATAATATAATAATAATAACAACAGTATACATATAAATATTAATATGAATAATATGAATAATATGAGCAATAATGTGGTTACTTTTATTATTATGTACTTTTTCTTGGCCTACTGACATGGAACATTTCGTTATGAAATGGAAATATGTGAAATGGCTTTTTACATTGGCCTTTTATGCCATCAGAATGAAAGCTAATAGAGAAAGGGGAAAGTATAATTTTGATTAGCATCAAAGCAATAATACTCAGCATGTTCCACATATCCCAGTTGTTGAATTGCTAACTCAATGGTTCACGGAATAAAAAGAATGAAGACGGTGTCCTTTTGGATCGTTTTCGAATCACTAGTACAACTTCAAACCATAAAGATGCCGAATTGATTTTTCTGTACTGTTGTGCTGTGCAATGACATTACATTTGAATCTAGTCGAATCTAAACTAGTGAATAACACATTTTAGCTCTGTTTTTAAGATATATATGTAATTTCAAGTTTTTACACAAAATAAATACGTTTTTTGACTTTTCCACAATTCGTTGCACTTGTAAGTTATATACCGGTGTCAGTTGTGTGCGTCTATTCCCCCAAGTACAGCAAACAGACACGTGGTGTCGCTCGAGACCGTGGTCCAATAGCCAGGCGGGAGGCTCCTCCTCTGTTACAACAACGGCGTCAGTCTGTAGGGCTTCGTGGTTAGAGGGAACAGTCGGATGAAGTCGTAGCGAGAAGGGTTGGACCGGGACATTAAACTGGATATTCCTCATGTTTCGTGGATCGAGGATTCGTCTCTTGTGATATTTCGGCGATGGCTGCTTGTTGCGATCATGTGTGGATTGTACTGTCGGTTGTGCTCTGTTTCAGTGAACGGTCCGTGTCACAGATCTCATACTCTGTTTCCGAAGAGGTGGACAAAGGAACGGTGGTCGGGAACCTCGCAAAGGATTTAAACCTCAATCTTCAACAATTGCAATCCAGGAATCTTGAAATCAATTCGGGTTACAAAACGTTGTATTTTCAGGCTGATTTGAAAAGTGGATTTCTATATGTTAACGAGAGGATAGACCGAGAGGAGCTTTGTCCCAATACGGTAAAGTGCTCTTTAAACGTCGAGGCCATGTTGAGTCATCCGAGAGACCTTCGGAGAATAGAGATTGATATTCTAGATGTGAATGATAATTCACCGTCATTTATAGAGGATGTTAAGATCATCGATATGTATGAATCCTCCTATCCAGGGGAGAGGTATCCTTTGCCGACTGCCCATGACGCAGACACAGGCAGTAACTCATTAAAGTCTTACAAATTGAGCCCAAATGATCATTTCTCATTAGAGTTGCAAAGCAGCGAATACGGTCTGTCTGCTGAGTTAGTGTTGCAGAAATCATTAGACCGAGAGAAACAGGCCGTAATAACACTGACTCTAACTGCTGTAGACGGTGGTAAACCTCCAAGATCAGGGACACTGCAAATTATTGTTAATGTAATAGACGTAAATGACAATGTCCCTTCGTTCATTCAATCTCTTTTCAAAGCGCAGATTGTTGAAAATGCTGAAACTGGAACCACGTTATTAACTCTTAGCGCTACTGACTTGGATGACGGAGTCAATAGTGAGCTTGTATATTCGTTTGCAGCAAAGGGACGAGTAGATCCTAGTGACAAATTCTCTCTTAACGAAGAGACCGGTGTCATCACAGTCAAATCAAACATTGATTTTGAAAAACATCAAGCTTATGAAATTCGTGTCCAAGTTAAAGATAAAGGTGCACCTCCTCGTGTTGGACATGGCAAGGTTTTGGTAGAGGTGATCGATATTAATGATAACTTACCAGAAATTATTGTCTCATCACTTATGAATCAGGTTAAAGAAGACGCTGAATTAGGTACAGTCGTTGCTTTAGTGACTGTGACAGATAAAGACGGAGGGAAAAATGGCAATGCGAATTGTAGAATTACCGGCTCTGTGCCTTTCAAACTACAATTAAACTATAAGAATTATTATTCTTTATTGGTGGACGGGGCTCTTGATAGAGAGAGTGTTTCTCAGTATGACGTCACTATTACAGCTACGGACGAAGGGACTCCGCCTCTCTCTAGTACCAATGTTATCACCGTCCACGTTTCTGATGTGAATGACAATCCACCACGTTTTGATCACCCGGTCATCAATGTTTATGTTAAAGAAAACAGCCCGACGGGTCAAGTCATTCATACAGTAACCGCCACTGATGCGGACTTAAGTGAAAATGCAAAAGTAACGTACGCTATAATTAATAACGTCAGTAACATTCCAGTGTTATCAATGGTTAATATCAACTCGGAGACTGGAGAAATAGTTTGCCTTCAAACGTTCAATTATGAAGAAATGAAAACCTTTCAGTTTAAAGTTCAGGGCACAGATTCTGGAGTTCCTCCACTGAGAAGCAACGTGACTGTTAACGTTTGTATCCTGGATGAGAACGACAACAGTCCCGGGATCTTAGCGCCCTATTCTGAACATGGCTCCATTAACAGTGAGAACATTCCCTACTCTGCTGAAGCGGGATACTTTGTGGCTAAAATCAGGGCCGTAGACGCAGACTCTGGATACAATGCACTGCTTTCTTATCACATCTCTGAACCCAAAGGAACCAATCTCTTTCGGATCGGAACCAGCACCGGTGAAATCAGGACTAAGAGACGGATGAGTGACAATGACCTGAAAACTCACCCGTTGATGGTGTTGGTTTGTGATAACGGAGAGCCCTCCCTGACAGCTACTGTGTTTATTGATGTTGTTGTGGTTGAAAACACAGGAGACCTTCAGACTCAGTTCAGACACGTGCCGCTAAAGGAGGACAGCTTCTCTGCTTTAAACCTCTATTTGCTGATCGCCATTGCGTCGGTGTCAGTCATCTTTCTACTGAGTCTCATCAGTTTAATAGCAGTCAAATGCCACCGGACAGACAACAGTTTCAGCAGGTACAGCGCCCCAATGATCACCACCCACCCTGACGGGAGCTGGTCTTACTCTAAATCTACTCAGCAGTACGACGTGTGTTTCAGCTCAGACACACTGAAGAGTGACGTAGTAGTGTTTCCTGCTCAATTCCCGCCTGTTGATGCTGACCTCATCAGTATAAACGGAGGAGAAACTTTAAGCGCAACTCAGACATTACCCAACAAAGATAAGGTATGTTGTATAAAGTGCTATCCAGCGACATCTTTCATTTCATTTAGATGTTTACATTTCATGTATTTGTCTTGCCTTTGCCATGTTCTTTAGGATAATATTCTGTCTTTCATGTGACCATTCTGGGTCAAAAGTAGAGGAATTACGTGTCTGAATATTGAATTGTATTATAATATTGTGTCCAGGTCAAGGGAAATGCTGTTATTATTTTGCATGCTCTTTGAAAGGTTGTAAATCGACAACGACAACATATCTACAAAGGAATGGTAAATTGGCTCTTCTATAGAGGATAAACGTTTAGCAGAAATCCGACCTTACCAAATACAGAGAAGGTTAGAAATATACTCTAAATGTTCATGTTTATTAATTTTGATTATTTGCACTTACTTTTGCATTTGAATCACCCTGATCAGAAACGCTGATATGCTGGCCATGGTGCTAAAAGTTTTGCCTGCAAACAAATGAAGATTTTTCTTCTTTCTCTCTATTTGACAATGACAAGTGAAGAACTACTAGACATGAACAAATATGATGTATTTTACATTGTTGAATGTCTTGCTGCATCATTAGCACACTGTTGCAATTTGAGTCACTTTATTAGCGACGTTTCACACGGTGCATACACCGGTGTCTATAAAAAAAGACATTAAGAATAATAAATATACAATAATAATAATAATACGTATTCATATTACCATCATTATTATTATTATTATTATTATTATTATTATTATTATTATTATTATTATTATTATTATTATGTTATATAACATAGTTTTTTAAAACTGTTGACAGGTTACTTTTAGTTACGAAAAACGTGTCTTCTTACATCTCTGGTATATGCCCTCTAACTGTGTAGCCATAGTCATTTAATTTAGCTCAGCATTTGTCCACGCAACCCTAAACATAATTAGGTCATGCAAATTCAAAACTTTTAGACGATGTCCTTATGGATCGTTTTCAAATCAATAGCCTACAATTAACATTTGGTTTATTTACTGTTTTTAGATATGATTTATATATAACTTTATGGCTTGCATGTTTTCTCATAATCGACACGTGGTGTCGCTCGAGACCGTGGTCCAATAGCCAGGCGGGAGGCTCCTCCTCTGTTACAACAACGGCGTCAGTCTGTAGGGCTTCGTGGTTAGAGGGAACAGTCGGATGAAGTCGTAGCGAGAAGGGTTGGACCGGGACATTAAACTGGATATTCCTCATGTTTCGTGGATCGAGGATTCGTCTCTTGTGATATTTCGGCGATGGCTGCTTGTTGCGACCATGTGTGGATTGTACTGTCGGTTGTGCTTTGTTTCTGTGAACGGTCCGTGTCACAGATCTCATACTCGGTTTCCGAAGAGGTGGACAAAGGAACGGTGGTCGGGAACCTCGCGAAGGATTTAAACCTCAATCTTCATCAATTGCAATCCAGGAATCTGGAAATCAATTCGGGTTACAAAACGTTGTATTTTCAGGCTGATTTGAAAAGTGGATTTCTATATGTTAACGAGAGGATAGACCGAGAGGACCTTTGTCCCAATACGGTAAAGTGCTCTTTAAACGTAGAGGCCATGTTGAGTCATCCGAGAGACCTTCGGAGAATAGAGATTGATATTCTAGATGTAAATGACAATTCACCGTCGTTTATAGAGGAGGTTAAGATAATCGACATGTATGAGTTCACATCTCCGGGGGATAGGTATATACTACCAACTGCACATGACGCAGACACCGGCAGTAACTCATTAAAGTCTTACCAATTGAGCCAAAATGAACATTTCTCATTAGATGTGCAAAGCAGTGAAGACGGTCTTTCTGCTGAGTTGGTGTTGCAGAAATCATTAGACCGAGAGAAACAGGCCGTAATAACACTGACTCTAACCGCTGTAGACGGTGGTAAACCTCCCAGATCAGGGACACTGCAAGTAGTTGTTAACGTAATGGATGTGAATGACAACACTCCGACGTTTACTAAAACTCTCTACAAAGCGCAGATTGTTGAAAACGCTGAAATTGGAACCACATTATTAACCCTTAGCGCTACTGACTTGGATGACGGAGTCAATAGTGAGCTTGTATATTCGTTTGCAGCAAAGGGGCGAGTAGATCCTAGTGACAAATTCTCTATTAACGAAGAGACCGGTGTAATCACAGTCAAATCAAACATTGATTATGAAGAAAAACAAGCTTACGATATTCGCGTCCAAGTTAAAGATAAAGGTACACCTCCTCGTGTTGGAAATTGCAAGGTTTTGGTAGAAGTGATCGATGTTAATGATAATTTACCAGAAATAATTGTGTCATCACTTATGAATCAGGTTAAAGAAGACGCTGAATTAGGTACAGTCGTTGCTTTAGTGACTGTGACAGATAAAGACGGAGGGAAAAACGGCAATGCGAATTGTAGAATTACCGGCTCTGTGCCTTTCAAACTAAAGTTAAACTATAAGAATTATTATTCTTTATTGGTGGACGGGGCTCTTGATAGAGAGAGTGTTTCTCAGTATGACGTCACTATTACAGCTACGGACGAAGGGACTCCGCCTCTCTCTAGTACCAATGTTATCACCGTCCACGTTTCTGATGTGAATGACAATCCACCACGTTTTGATCACCCGGTCATCAATGTTTATGTAAAAGAAAACAGCCCGACGGGTCAAGTCATTCATACAGTAACCGCCACTGATGCGGACTTAAGTCAAAATGCAAAAGTAACGTACGCTATAATTAATAACGTCAGTAACATGCCCGTGTTATCAATGGTTAATATCAACTCGGAGACTGGAGAAATAGTTTGCCTTCAAACTTTTAATTATGAAGAAATGAAAACCTTTCAGTTTAAAGTTCAGGGCACAGATTCTGGAGTTCCTCCGCTGAGAAGCAACGTGACTGTTAACGTTTGTATCCTGGATGAGAACGACAACAGTCCCGGGATCTTAGCGCCCTATTCTGAACATGGCTCCGTTAACAGTGAGAACATTCCCTACTCTGCTGAAGCGGGATACTTTGTGGCTAAAATCAGGGCCGTAGACGCAGACTCTGGATACAATGCACTGCTTTCTTATCACATCTCTGAACCCAAAGGAACCAATCTCTTTCGGATCGGAACCAGCACCGGTGAAATCAGGACTAAAAGACGGATGAGTGACAATGACCTGAAAACTCATCCGTTGGTGGTGTTGGTTTGTGATAACGGAGAGCCCTCCCTGACAGCTACTGTGTCTATTGATGTAGTTGTGGTTGAAAACACAGGAGACCTTCACACTCAGTTCAGACACGTGCCGCTAAAGGAGGACAGCTTCTCTGCTTCAAATCTCTATTTGCTGATCGCCATTGCGTCGGTGTCAGTCATCTTTCTACTGAGTCTCATCAGTTTAATAGCAGTCAAATGCCACCGGACAGACAACAGTTTCAGCAGGTACAGCGCCCCAATGATCACCACCCACCCTGACGGGAGCTGGTCTTACTCTAAATCTACTCAGCAGTACGACGTGTGTTTCAGCTCAGACACACTGAAGAGTGACGTAGTAGTGTTTCCTGCTCAATTCCCGCCTGTTGATGCTGAGCTCATCAGTATAAACAGTGGAGAAACTTTGAGCAGAACTCAGACCTTACCAAATACAGATAAGGTAAGACACATACTCTAAATGTTTAATATTGTTGATTATTTGCACTTACTTTTGAATTGGATCATCTTAACCAGAAAGGGTCGTTTGCTGTCCATGGTGCTGAAGGTCTAAGACAGCTGCTTCTTATCTTGAGAAGTACAAACGCAGCCTCCTATGAAACACATGTTTATGTTTATGTTAGATTGCTGAATGTATTGTTGCAGTTTGAGGCTACTGTTGCAATTTGCCATTTCAAGCAATGATTCCCACGGGTAAATACACCAACACTAAAACGGTTACCTAAATGCAACACAAATTCAATCTAACAATAATAAGTAACAACATAAATGATAAATATAATAATGGAAATACACATAATTCTAATATACAAAATAATGTAATGATATCTAGTATTATCTAGTTTAACTGGGCCTAGTGGCATGCTATTTTTTGTAATTAAACGGAAAAGTGTTGTTATATTGGCATTCATGCCATCAGAATACAGGCCTCTGTAGAGCAAGGGGAGAGTTAAAAGAATGAAGACGATGTCCTTTTGGATCGTTTTCGAATCACTAGGAGGTGAACATCACACTATAATGAATAACACCATTTCCGTATGTTTGTTTAAAGATTAATAGTTTTTCTCAAGTTTTTACACAAAGCAAATACGTTTTTACTATTTTGAATAAGCAGTTGTAGGTTGTATAGCGGTGTCAGTTCTGTGCGTCTTTTCTTCCAAGTACAGCAAACAGACACGTGGTGTCGCTCGAGACCGTGGTCCAATAGCCAGGCGGGAGGCTCCTCCTCTGTTACAACAACGGCGTCAGTCTGTAGGGCTTCGTGGTTAGAGGGAACAGTCGGATGAAGTCGTAGCGAGAAGGGTTGGACCGGGACATTAAACTGGATATTCCTCTTGTTTCGTGGATCGAGGATTCGTCTCTTTTGATATTTCGGCGATGGCTGCTTGTTGCGACCATGTGTGGATTGTACTGTCGGTTGTGCTTTGTTTCTGTGAACGGTCCGTGTCACAGATCTCATACTCTGTTTCCGAAGAGGTGGACAAAGGAACGGTGGTCGGGAACCTCGCGAAGGATTTAAACCTCAATCTTCAACAATTGCAATCAAGGAATCTCGAAATCAATTCGGGTTACAAAACGTTGTATTTTCAGGCTGATTTGAAAAGTGGATTTCTATATGTTAACGAGAGGATAGACCGAGAGGAGCTTTGTCTCAATACGGTAAAGTGCTCTTTAAACGTAGAGGCCATGTTGAGTCATCCGAGAGACCTTCGGAGAATAGAGATTGATATTCTAGATGTAAATGATAATGCTCCGTCGTTTATTGAGGATGTTAAGATAATCGACATGTCTGAGTCTTCATATCCAGGAGAGAAGTATCCGCTGCCGTTTGCTCGCGATAGTGACACAGGCAGTAACTCGGTAAAGTCTTACAAATTGAGCCCTAATGAACATTTTTCTTTAGAAGTGCAGCGCAGCGAGAAACATGGTCTTTCTGCTGAGTTGGTGTTGCAGAAATCATTAGACCGAGAGAAACAGGCCGTAATAACACTGACTCTAACCGCTGTAGACGGTGGTAAACCTCCAAGATCAGGGACACTGCAAATTATTGTTAACGTAATAGACGTAAATGACAATTCTCCTTTATTCAGTCAATCTCTCTACAAAGCGCAGATTGTGGAAAATGCTGAAATTGGAACCACGTTATTAACCCTTAGCGCTACTGACTTGGATGACGGAGTCAATAGTGAGCTTGAATATTCGTTTACAGGACAGGGACACGTAGACACCGGCGACCACTTCATACTGAACGAAGAGACCGGTGTCATCACAGTAAACTCAAACATTGATTTTGAAGAAAATCAAGCTTATGAAATTCGTGTCCAAGTTAAAGATAAAGGTGCATCTCCTCGTATTGGACATGGCAAGGTTTTGGTAGAGGTGATCGACATTAATGATAATTTACCAGAAATAATTGTGTCGTCACTTATGAATCAGGTTAAAGAAGACGCTGAATTAGGTACAGTCGTTGCTTTAGTGACTGTGACAGATAAAGACGGAGGGAAAAACGGCAATGCGAATTGTAGAATTACCGGCTTTGTGCCTTTTAAACTAAAGTTAAACTATAAGAATTATTATTCTTTATTGGTGGACGGGGCTCTTGATAGAGAGAGTGTTTCTCAGTATGACGTCACTATTACAGCTACGGACGAAGGGACTCCGCCTCTCTCTAGTACCAATGTTATCACCGTCCACGTTTCTGATGTGAATGACAATCCACCACGTTTTGATCACCCGGTCATCAATGTTTATGTTAAAGAAAACAGCCCGACGGGTCAAGTCATTCATACAGTAACCGCCACTGATGCGGACTTAAGTGAAAATGCAAAAGTAACGTACGCTATATTTAATAACGTCAGTAACGTGCCCGTGTTATCAATGGTTAATATCAACTCCGAGACTGGAGAAATAGTTTGCCTTCAAACTTTTAATTATGAAGAAATTAAAACCTTTCAGTTTAAGGTTCAGGGCACAGATTCTGGAGTTCCTCCACTGAGAAGCAATGTGACTGTTAACGTTTGTATCCTGGATGAGAACGACAACAGTCCCGGGATCTTAGCGCCCTATTCTGAACATGGCTCCGTTAACAGTGAGAACATTCCCTACTCTGCTGAAGCGGGATACTTTGTGGCTAAAATCAGGGCCGTAGACGCAGACTCTGGATACAATGCACTGCTTTCTTATCACATCTCTGAACCCAAAGGAACCAATCTCTTTCGGATCGGAACCAGCACCGGTGAAATCAGGACTAAGAGACGGATGAGTGACAATGACCTGAAAACTCACCCGTTGGTGGTGTTGGTTTGTGATAACGGAGAGCTCTCCCTGACAGCTACTGTGTCTATTGATGTTGTTGTGGTTGAAAACACAGGAGACCTTCAGACTCAGTTCAGACACGTGCCGCTAAAGGAGGACAGCTTCTCTGCTTCAAACCTCTATTTGCTGATCGCCATTGCGTCGGTGTCAGTCATCTTTCTACTGAGTCTCATCAGTTTAATAGCAGTCAAATGCCACCGGACAGACAACAGTTTCAGCAGGTACAGCGCCCCAATGATCACCACCCACCCTGACGGGAGCTGGTCTTACTCTAAATCTACTCAGCAGTACGACGTGTGTTTCAGCTCAGACACACTGAAGAGTGACGTAGTAGTGTTTCCTGCTCAATTCCCGCCTGTTGATGCGGAGCTGATCAGTATAAACAGTGGAGAAACTTTGAGCAGAACTCAGACCTTACCTAACAAAGACAAGGTAAGCATATTATGTTGCAGGCCTAAGTGAATATTTATGGTCATTCATTTGATGTATTATTTTTGTTTAGCAGTGTATACAGTTGTTGGCTGTTCACCAAGCGCAGGTCCTATTGGAGAAAAGTTTGCTTCTCTGTCCAAGATTCTGAAATCGTTCTTGTGAAAAAGCATCACTTCTCTGTTCTTAACGTCTTAAACGAGTGATTATTATTTTACAGAAATAATTCCAATAAATGTCATATATATATATATATATGTGTGTGTGTGTGTGTGTGTGTGTGTGTGTGTGTGTGTGTGTGTGTGTGTGTGTGTGTGTGTGTGTGTTTAGGGCCGTGTAGGCTCTGCGTCCACGGGAATAAGCACACGGTGTCGCTGTAGACCACGGGGCAGGCCTACATCACTGAGGGTCATTTCAAAGCCCGTCCATACGTCACAGTCTTAGCAGATCCTCGAGTGATTCGGAGCTGGTAGCGGAGTGTTCTTTTGTCATGGTCAATTGGTGGATTACTCTGAGTTTTGTGGTGTTCATGTGATTTTTTCTTAAATCCGGACCTCTCCGATGTCAGAGATGGGCCGTGGCGATGGAAGAGGACGCGTTTGGATTATTTCTCTTCTCGTGCTTTGTCTGTTTGAGTGCTCTGTCGCTCTGCTATCCTATACCGTTTCCGAGGAGGCAGACAAAGGCACTGCTGTTGGCAATCTCGCAAAGGATTTCAGTCTCAATGCACGCGAAATGGAATCAAGGGGTCTTCAAATCGTATCTGGTCAGAGTAAGAAGTATTTCGATGCAAATTTAAAAACGGGAGCTTTGATGGTTAGCGAGAGAATCGACCGTGAAGAGCTTTGTCCTCACTTGGCCAAATGTATTTTAAAAATACAGGCTATATTAAGTAATCCCATGCATATTTACCGAATAGAGATTAATGTTTTAGATATAAATGACAACGGGCCGGTGTTTCTTGAACACAATCACGCGTTTAACATCTCGGAATCTTCTTCGACCGGAGAAAGATATCCTCTCCCGGCGGCCATCGACCCAGACGTAGGCAGCAATTCAGTGCATAACTACAAGCTAAACCAAAACGAACATTTCTCTCTCGATGTACAGGGCAGTGGAGAGGAGAGCGTGTCCGCAGAGTTAGTTCTCAAAAAGCCCCTGGACCGCGAAAAGGAGCAAGTCATTAAACTAACACTGACCGCTATCGACGGAGGAAAACCTGTTAAAACGGGGACATTGCAGATCACTGTTAATGTAATAGACGTCAACGATAATACGCCTGCTTTTGGTAAAACGCTTTACAAGGTACGTGTTAACGAAAGCGTACCGTCGGGTACAGCTATTATCAAATTGGACGCCGCAGATTTAGACGAGGGGTCAAACGGGGATATCGTATACAGCTTCATGAAACGTGGAAATGTTAAGTCATACGATAAGTTCAATATCGATGCGTTCAGTGGCGAAGTGACGGTCAAAGACAGTTTGGATCACGAGACGAACGCAGCGTACGAGCTCCGTGTCCAGGCTACGGATAAAGGCGGTTCACCCCGTACCGGTTATTCTAAATTGCTAGTGGAGGTTGTCGATGTTAACGATAATGACCCGGAAATATCACTGACGTCGGTAAACAGTCCCCTGAAAGAGGATGCCGACATCGGCACGGTCGTTGCTTTAATTAATGTGTTGGACAAAGACAGCGGAAAAAATGGACAAACTAATTGTAGAATCATTGGCTCTGTGCCATTTTCGCTTAAGCTGAACTACAAAAATGAGTACTCCATGATCGTTGATGGAGCTCTTGACAGAGAGATCACAGATCAATACAATATAACCATCGCGGCCACAGACGAAGGGACCCCACCCCTCTCTAGCTCCACCCTTGTCGTTGTACAACTAGCTGATGTGAATGACAACCCTCCCCGCTTTAGAGAACCAATGTATAATGTATATGTCAAGGAGAATCATGTAGGCGGTGCCATTTACAAAGTAACTGCATCCGACCCTGATGTCAATGAAAACGCACACATAACGTATTCATTACACGCTATGCCCACAAGAAATATTCAGATTTCATCCCTTGTAAATATTAATTCAGAAACTGGAGACATTGTCAGCCTTCAATCTTTCAACTTTGAAGAATTCAAAGCTTTCACCTTTAAGGTCCAGGCCACAGACTCTGGAGTTCCTCCACTCAGTAGCAACGTGACAGTCAATGTTTTCATCCTGGATGAGAACGACAACAGTCCCGGGATCTTAGCGCCCTATTCTGAACATGGCTCCGTTAACAGTGAGAACATTCCCTACTCTGCTGAAGCGGGATACTTTGTGGCTAAAATCAGGGCCGTAGACGCAGACTCTGGATACAATGCACTGCTTTCTTATCACATCTCTGAACCCAAAGGAACCAATCTCTTTCGGATCGGAACCAGCACCGGTGAAATCAGGACTAAGAGACGGATGAGTGACAATGACCTGAAAACTCACCCGTTGGTGGTGTTGGTTTGTGATAACGGAGAGCCCTCCCTGACAGCTACTGTGTCTATTGATGTAGTTGTGGTTGAAAACACAGGAGACCTTCAGACTCAGTTCAGACACGTGCCGCTAAAGGAGGACAGCTTCTCTGCTTTTAACCTCTATTTGCTGATCGCCATTGCGTCGGTGTCAGTCATCTTTCTACTGAGTCTCATCAGTTTAATAGCAGTCAAATGCCACCGGACAGACAACAGTTTCAGCAGGTACAGCGCCCCAATGATCACCACCCACCCTGACGGGAGCTGGTCTTACTCTAAATCTACTCAGCAGTACGACGTGTGTTTCAGCTCAGACACACTGAAGAGTGACGTAGTAGTGTTTCCTGCTCAATTCCCGCCTGTTGATGCTGAGCTCATCAGTATAAACGGAGGAGAAACTTTGAGCAGAACTCAGACCTTACCAAATACAGATAAGGTAAGACACATACTCCAAATGTTTAATATTGTTTATTATTTGAACTTACTTTTTGAATTGGATCATCTTAACCAGAAATGGTCGTTTGCTGTCCATGGTGCTGAAGGTCTAAGACAGCTGCTTCTTATCTTGTGAAGTACTAACGCAGCCTCCTATGGAACACATGTTTATGTTTATGTTAGATTGCTGAATGCATTGTTGCAGTTTGAGGCTAATGTTGCAATTGGCCTTTTTAAGCAAATTTTCCCACGGGTATGTACATAACCACTAAAACGGTTACCTAAATGCAACACAAATACATCTAAAAATGATAATTAAAAACAATTCTAATTATTATAATGGAAATACAAGTATTAATACTATTTTAACTAATGTGATGATATATACTAATATGTTGTTTAACTGGGCTTAGTGGTATGCTATTTTTTAGTTATGAAACGGAAATACGTGAAAAGCGTTGTTATATTCTTGCCAACAGAATGCAGGCCTCTGTAAATCAAGGGGAGAGTTACAATTATGAAGACGATGTCCTTTTGGATCATTTTCGAATCACTAGGAGGTGAATATCAAACCATAATGAATAACACATTTTCGATTGGTTTGTTTTAAGATGAATATATTTTTCAAGTTTTTTTTACACAAAACATACGCTTTTACGCTTGTCTACATGAATTCGCACATGTAGGTTGTATAGCGGTGTCAGTTCTGTGCGTATTTTCTTCCAAGTACAGCAAACAGACACGTGGTGTCGCTCGAGACCGTGGTCCAATAGCCAGGCGGGAGGCTCCTCCTCTGTTACAACAACGGCGTCAGTCTGTAGGGCTTCGTGGTTAGAGGGAACAGTCGGATGAAGTCGTAGCGAGAAGGGTTGGACCGGGACATTAAACTGGATATATTCCTCATGTTTCGTGGATCGAGGATTGGTCTCTTTTGATATTTCGGTGATGGCTGCTTGTTGCGACCATGTGTGGATTGTACTGTCGGTTGTGCTTTGTTTCTGTGAACGGTCCGTGTCACAGATCTCATACTCTGTTTCCGAAGAGGTGGACAAAGGAACGGTGGTCGGGAACCTCGCGAAGGATTTAAACCTCAATCTGCAACAATTGCAATCCAGGAATCTTGAAATCAATTCGGGTTACAAAACGTTGTATTTTCAGGCTGATTTGAAAAGTGGATTTCTATATGTTAACGAGAGGATAGACCGAGAGGAGCTTTGTCCCAATACGGTAAAGTGCTCTTTAAACGTCGAGGCCATGTTGAGTCATCCGAGAGACCTTCGGAGAATAGAGATTGATATTCTAGATGTAAATGACAATTCACCGTCTTTTTTAGAGGATGTTAAGATCATCGAAATGTATGAGTCCACATATCCAGGGGAGAGATATCCTTTGCCAACTGCTCATGACGCAGACACAGGCAGTAACTCATTAAAGACTTACAAATTGAGCCAAAATGAACATTTCTCATTAGATGTGCAAAGCAGTGAAGACGGTCTTTCTGCTGAGTTAGTGTTGCAAAAATCATTAGACAGAGAGAAACAGGCTGTAATAACACTGACTCTAACCGCTGTAGACGGTGGTAAACCTCCAAGATCAGGGACACTGCAAGTAGTTGTTAATGTAATCGATGTAAATGACAATGTCCCTTTGTTCAGTCAATCTCTCTTCAAAGCGCAGATTGTTGAAAATGTTGAAATTGGAACCACATTATTAACCCTTAGCGCTACTGACTTGGATGACGGAGTCAATAGTGAGCTTGTATATTCGTTTGCAGCAAAGGGGCGAGTAGATCCCAGTGACAAATTCTCTCTTAACGAAGAGACCGGTGTAATCACAGTCAAATCAAACATTGATTTTGAAGAAAAACAAGCTTACGATATTCGTGTCCAAGTTAAAGATAAAGGTACACCTCCACGTTTTGGACATGGCAAGGTTTTGGTAGAAGTGATTGACATTAATGATAATTTACCAGAAATAATTATATCATCACTTCTGAATCAGGTTAAAGAAGACGCTGAATTAGGTACAGTCGTTGCTTTAGTGACTGTGACAGATAAAGACGGAGGAGAAAACGGCAATGCGAATTGTAGAATTACCGGCTCTGTGCCTTTCAAACTAAAGTTAAACTATAAGAATTATTATTCTTTATTGGTGGACGGGGCTCTTGATAGAGAGAGTGTTTCTCAGTATGACGTCACTATTACAGCTACGGACGAGGGGACTCCGCCTCTCTCTAGTACCAATGTTATCACCGTCCACGTTTCTGATGTGAATGACAATCCACCACGTTTTGATCACCCGGTCATCAATGTTTATGTAAAAGAAAACAGCCCGACGGGTCAAGTCATTCATACAGTAACCGCCACTGATGCGGACTTAAGTGAAAATGCAAAAGTAACGTACGCTATAATTAATAACGTCAGTAACATGCCAGTGTTATCAATGGTTAATATAAACTCGGAGACTGGAGAAATAGTTTGCCTTCAAACTTTTAATTATGAAGAAATGAAAACCTTTCAGTTTAAGGTTCAGGGCACAGACTCTGGAGTTCCTCCACTGAGAAGCAACGTGACTGTTAACGTTTGTATCCTGGATGAGAACGACAACAGTCCCGGGATCTTAGCGCCCTATTCTGAACATGGCTCCGTTAACAGTGAGAACATTCCCTACTCTGCTGAAGCGGGATACTTTGTGGCTAAAATCAGGGCCGTAGACGCAGACTCTGGATACAATGCACTGCTTTCTTATCACATCTCTGAACCCAAAGGAACCAATCTCTTTCGGATCGGAACCAGCACCGGTGAAATCAGGACTAAGAGACGGATGAGTGACAATGACCTGAAAACTCACCCGTTGGTGGTGTTGGTTTGTGATAACGGAGAGCCCTCCCTGACAGCTACTGTGTCTATTGATGTTGTTGTGGTTGAAAACACAGGAGACCTTCAGACTCAGTTCAGACACGTGCCGCTAAAGGAGGACAGCTTCTCTGCTTCAAACCTCTATTTGCTGATCGCCATTGCGTCGGTGTCAGTCATCTTTCTACTGAGTCTCATCAGTTTAATAGCAGTCAAATGCCACCGGACAGACAACAGTTTCAGCAGGTACAGCGCCCCAATGATCACCACCCACCCTGACGGGAGCTGGTCTTACTCTAAATCTACTCAGCAGTACGACGTGTGTTTCAGCTCAGACACACTGAAGAGTGACGTAGTAGTGTTTCCTGCTCAATTCCCGCCTGTTGATGCTGAGCTCATCAGTATAAACAGTGGAGAAACTTTGAGCAGAACTCAGACCTTACCTAACAAAGACAAGGTAAGCATATTATGTTGCAGGCCTAAGTGAATATTTATGGTCATTCATTTGATGTATTCTTTTTGTTTAGCAGTGTATACAGTCGTTGGCTGTTCTGAAACAGATTCTGAAATCGTTCTTGTGAAAAAGCATCACTTCTCTGTTCTTAACGTCTTAAACGAGTGATTATTATTTTACAGAAATAATTCCAATAAATGTCATATATATATATATATATATATATATATATACTGTATATATATAAAGGTGTGTGTGTGTGTGTGTGTGTGTGTGTGTGTGTGTGTGTGTGTGTGTGTGTGTGTGTGTGTGTGTGTGTGTGTGTGTGTGTGAGTGTGTGTGTGTGCGTTTATGAACATATGCATTTCGGACCGTGTAGGCTCTGCGTCCACGGGAATAAGCACACGGTGTCGCTGTAGACCACGGGGTAGGCCTACATCACTGAGGGTCATTTCAAAGCCCGTCCATACGTCACAGTCTTAGCAGATCCTCGAGTGATTCGGAGCTGGTAGCGGAGTGTTCTTTTGTCATGGTCAATTGGTGGATTACTCTGAGTTTTGTGGTGTTCATGTGATTTTTTCTTAAATCCGGACCTCTCCGATGTCAGAGATGGGCCGTGGCGATGGAAGAGGACGCGTTTGGATTATTTCTCTTCTCGTGCTTTGTCTGTTTGAGTGCTCTGTCGCTCTTCTATCCTATACCGTTTCCGAGGAGGCAGACAAAGGCACTGCTGTTGGCAATCTCGCAAAGGATTTCAGTCTCAATGCACGCGAAATGGAATCAAGGGGTCTTCAAATCGTATCTGGTCAGAGTAAGAAGTATTTCGATGCAAATTTAAAAACGGGAGCTTTGATGGTTAGCGAGAGAATCGACCGTGAAGAGCTTTGTCCTCACTTGGCCAAATGCATTTTAAAAATACAGGCTATATTAAGTAATCCGATGCATATTTACCGAATAGAGATTAATGTTTTAGATATAAATGACAACGGGCCCGTGTTTGTTGAACACAATCACGCGTTTAACATCTCGGAATCTTCTTCGACCGGAGAAAGATATCCTCTCCCGGCGGCCATCGACCCAGACGTAGGCAGCAATTCAGTGCATAACTACAAGCTAAACCAAAACGAACATTTCTCTCTCGATGTACAGGGCAGTGGAGAGGAGAGCGTGTCCGCAGAGTTAGTTCTCAAAAAGCCCCTGGACCGCGAAAAGGAGCAAGTCATTAAACTAACACTGACCGCTATCGACGGAGGAAAACCTGTTAAAACGGGGACATTGCAGATCACTGTTAATGTAATAGACGCAAACGACAATGTGCCTGCTTTTGGTAAAACGCTTTACAAGGTACGTGTTAACGAAAGCGTACCGTCGGGTACAGCTATTATCAAATTGGACGCCACAGATTTAGACGAGGGGTCAAACGGGGATATCGTATACAGCTTCATGAAACGTGGAAATGTTAAGTCAAACGATAAGTTCAATATCGATGCGTTCAGTGGCGAAGTGACGGTCAAAGACAGTTTGGATCACGAGACGAACGCAGCGTACGAGCTCCGTGTCCAGGCTACGGATAAAGGCGGTTCTCCCCGTACCGGTTATTCTAAATTGCTAGTGGAGGTTGTCGATGTTAACGATAATGACCCGGAAATATCACTGACGTCGGTAAACAGTCCCCTGAAAGAGGATGCCGACATCGGCACGGTCGTTGCTTTAATTAATGTGTTGGACAAAGACAGCGGAAAAAATGGACAAACTAATTGTAGAATCATTGGCTCTGTGCCATTTTCGCTTAAGCTGAACTACAAAAATGAGTACTCCATGATCGTTGATGGAGCTCTTGACAGAGAGATCACAGATCAATACAATATAACCATCGCGGCCACAGACGAAGGGACCCCACCCCTCTCTAGCTCCACCCTTGTCGTTGTACAACTAGCTGATGTGAATGACAACCCTCCCCGCTTTAGAGAACCAATGTATAATGTATATGTCAAGGAGAATCATGTAGGCGGTGCCATTTACAAAGTAACTGCATCCGACCCTGATGTCAATGAAAACGCACACATAACGTATTCATTACACGCTCTGCCCACAAGAAATATTCAGATTTCATCCCTTGTAAATATTAATTCAGAAACTGGAGACATTGTCAGCCTTCAATCTTTCAACTTTGAAGAATTCAAAGCTTTCACCTTTAAGGTCCAGGCCACAGACTCTGGTGTTCCTCCGATGAGTAGCAATGTGACAGTCAATGTTTTCATCCTGGATGAGAACGACAACAGTCCCGGGATCTTAGCGCCCTATTCTGAACATGGCTCCGTTAACAGTGAGAACATTCCCTACTCTGCTGAAGCGGGATACTTTGTGGCTAAAATCAGGGCCGTAGACGCAGACTCTGGATACAATGCACTGCTTTCTTATCACATCTCTGAACCCAAAGGAACCAATCTCTTTCGGATCGGAACCAGCACCGGTGAAATCAGGACTAAGAGACGGATGAGTGACAATGACCTGAAAACTCACCCGTTGGTGGTGTTGGTTTGTGATAACGGAGAGCCCTCCCTGACAGCTACTGTGTCTATTGATGTTGTTGTGGTTGAAAACACAGGAGACCTTCAGACTCAGTTCAGACACGTGCCGCTAAAGGAGGACAGCTTCTCTGCTTTTAACCTCTATTTGCTGATCGCCATTGCGTCGGTGTCAGTCATCTTTCTATTGAGTCTCATCAGTTTAATAGCAGTCAAATGCCACCGGACAGACAACAGTTTCAGCAGGTACAGTGCCCCAATAAGACATAAGACATATTTTCATGCGGATTTGCGAACAGGAAACCTCTTGGTCGATCACAGAATAGACCGAGAAGAGCTGTGTCCGAACACGGCAAAATGTTCCCTCAGAATACAAGCTGTGTTAAGCAACCCCGTCACGGCGCAACGCATTGAAGTCAATGTTTTGGACATAAATGACAACTCGCCCACGTTCGCTGAAAAGTCGTACACTATTAACATTTTTGAAACGTCAGCAACTGGAGAGCGATATTTTCTTCCTATAGCAGTTGATAGGGATATAGGCAGTTACTCTGTAAAGACATACAGACTGAGTCAGAATGAATATTTCACCCTCGATATACAGAGCGGGGGGAAGCACGGTGTTTCTGCGGAGTTAGTATTACAAAAAGCGTTGGATCGGGAGAAAGAACCGGTTATAACACTAATTCTGACCTCTTTAGACGGGGGAAACCTCCTAAATCAGGAACAATACATTTAACAGTGAATGTAATGGATGTAAATGATAACTCACCTATGTTCAGCAAATCGCTGTATAAAGTGAGTGTTGCTGAACATGCGCTTGTGGGAACATTAGTGATACAGCTAAACGCAACCGATATAGACGAAGGACTGAACAGTAAGCTTTTGTATTCCTTCGTTAAACGAGGCATCGACCAATCGGATACCTTTGGAATAGATTCTGAAACGGGGAAAGTAACAGTTGAGGGACATTTAGACTATGAGGACACACCTGCTTATGAAGTTAGGGTACAGGCACTCGACCAGGGCAATCCCCCTCGCAGTGCGCATGCAAAACTACTGATTGAGATCACTGACGTCAACGATAATTCTCCTGAATTATTGGTGACGTCACTGATGACGCACGTGAAGGAAGACGCAGACATGGGGACAATTGTTGCCTTATTAACAGTGAGTGATAACGACGGGGGACAGAATGGCTTAACTAATTGTAAGCTCTTAGGATCGGTTCCATTTCAGTTAAAGTCAAATTACCTAAATGATTATTCGTTAGTTGTAAATTCTCCTCTAGACAGGGAGAGCGCCTCATTTTACAACGTCAGCGTTGTAGCTATGGATGAAGGGACGCCGCCTCTGTCCAGCACCACCGTAATTACCATACACATCTCTGATGTTAATGACAACGCGCCAGTTTTTAACGAGCCAGTGATAAATGTGTATGTTAAGGAAAACAGTAAGGTCGGAGTCATCATCTACACTATACAAGCATATGATCCGGATTTAGGTGAGAATGCAAGATTAGTTTACACATTGGTAGAAAAACAACCAAGAAATGTTCCAATTTCTTCCCTTGTTAATATTAATTCAGAAACTGGAGAAATTGTCAACCTTCATTCTTTCAATTTTGAAGAGTTTAAAACGTTCAGCTTTAAGGTCCAGGCCACAGACTCTGGAGTTCCTCCACTCAGTAGCAACGTTACAGTAAATGTTTTCATCCTGGATGAGAACGACAACAGTCCCGGGATCTTAGCGCCCTATTCTGAACATGGCTCCGTTAACAGTGAGAACATTCCCTACTCTGCTGAAGCGGGATACTTTGTGGCTAAAATCAGGGCCGTAGACGCAGACTCTGGATACAATGCACTGCTTTCTTATCACATCTCAGAACCCAAAGGAACCAATCTCTTTCGGATCGGAACCAGCACCGGTGAAATCAGGACTAAGAGACGGATGAGTGACAATGACCTGAAAACTCACCCGTTGGTGGTGTTGGTTTGTGATAACGGAGAGCCCTCCCTGACAGCTACTGTGTCTATTGATGTAGTTGTGGTTGAAAACACAGGAGACCTTCAGACTCAGTTCAGACACGTGCCGCTAAAGGAGGACAGCTTCTCTGCTTCAAACCTCTATTTGCTGATCGCCATTGCGTCGGTGTCAGTCATCTTTCTACTGAGTCTCATCAGTTTAATAGCAGTCAAATGCCACCGGACAGACAACAGTTTCAGCAGGTACAGCGCCCCAATGATCACCACCCACCCTGACGGGAGCTGGTCTTACTCTAAATCTACTCAGCAGTACGACGTGTGTTTCAGCTCAGACACACTGAAGAGTGACGTAGTAGTGTTTCCTGCTCAATTCCCGCCTGTTGATGCTGAGCTGATCAGTATAAATGGAGGAGAAACTTATAACGGGACTCAGACGTTGCCCAACAAAGATAAGGTATGTGGTCTTTGAAGTCGCACTCTGTTATGCATCTATATGCTAATGTGGTTTATGTGAATTCGTAACTGAATTGTCTGTACTTATTTTGGATAGTCCACGGTTACTTTACATCTTACATCTACTCTCTTAGCTCAACCCACATCATCAAATGCAGTCCACAATGTGAAGCCACTCAGGGCAGTAGATTATATTCAGCTTTAGAATTTAAATAGTTTATACAGGTTATACATTGACTGCTGAACTGTTTAAAATCATGGTTGAGGATATGATCCAGCAACTGCGTCCAAACCCTTTATCATAAAATGTCATATGTTTGATACACACATGCACAACAGCAATGTGCAGGTTGAAATTAAACTCCATCTCTATATAGACCTCTCCATGGTGCTGATTCGCTTATCTTGAAGTTATGCTTCAACCATTGTAATACATTAAAGACGTGCTGCTAGGGAAAAAAAATGATAAGTTAAGTGTATGAGCTGTAATTCAGGTACATGTTGGCCTATTCATACACATAAACGTATGAATAAATACATCCTACGTTGACTTGAGTCTTTTAAAGCACACGGTGTCGCAGGAGACCGTGGAAATGCACGGGTGGCCTCCGTCTGAATCTCCTCCCCTTTGAGATGGTTAAAGCAGTCCGTCGCCCGGCCATTGGTGTCGGTAGCGGATTCAACGCGCTCGTGTTTTTGCAGTTGCGCAACGGACTCGGTGTTTACTCGGATAAACCACCTATAACTTGGATCAATCTATACACCTTGGATTTAAATGGTCGCTGTGATTCGAGTCATTCGATATGACTACGATGTTTTTTCGAGAACAAAGAGGATATGCGTGGGCTCATCTCGTCGTATTGCTTTGTCTCGTTGGCTGGTGTGACGCTCAGATATCGTACTCCGTCTCAGAGGAGGCGAACAAAGGCACCGTTGTTGGAAATCTCGCTAAGGATTTAAACCTAAATGTACAGGAATTGGCATCAAGGGATATTCGCATTGTGTCCGGATACAGTAAGACATATTTTCATGCTGACTTGCGGACAGGAAACCTCTTGGTCGATCACAGAATAGACCGAGAAGAGCTGTGTCCGAACACGGCAAAATGTTCCCTCAGAATACAAGCTGTGTTAAGCAACCCCGTCACGGCGCAACGCATTGAAGTCAATGTTTTGGACATAAATGACAACTCGCCCACGTTCACTGAAAACTCGTACAATATTAACGTTTCAGAATCGTTAGCAAATGGAGAACGTTTTTTTCTTCCTATAGCAGTTGATATGGATATAGGCAGTAACTCTGTAAAGACATACAGACTGAGTCACAATGAATATTTCTCTCTCGACATACAGAGCGGGGGGAAGCACGGTGTTTCTGCGGAGTTAGTATTACAAAAAGCGTTGGATCGGGAGAAAGAACCGGTTATTACACTTATTCTGACCTCTTTAGACGGGGGGAAACCTCCTAAATCAGGAGCGATACAATTAATTGTCAATGTGATTGATGCAAATGATAACTCACCTATTTTCAGCAAATCGCTGTATAAAGTCAGTGTTGCTGAAAATGCGCTTGTTGGAACACAAGTTATACAGCTAAACGCAAGCGATATAGACGAAGGACTGAACAGTAAGCTTGTTTATTCCTTTATTAAAAGAGGCAACATCGACCAATCAGAAACATTTGGAATTAATTCTGAAACGGGGAAAGTTACAGTTGAGGGACATTTAGACTATGAGGACACACCTGCTTATGAAGTTAGGGTACAGGCACTCGACCAGGGCAATCCGCCTCGCAGTGCGCATGCTAAGCTTCTGATTGAGATCACTGACGTCAACGATAATTCTCCAGAAATATTGGTGACGTCACTGATGACTCCTGTGAAAGAAGACGCAGACATGGGGACAATTGTTGCCTTATTAACAGTGAGTGATAACGACGGGGGACACAATGGCATAACACATTGTAAGCTCTTAGGATCCGTTCCGTTTCAGTTAAAGTCAAATTACCAAAATGATTATTCTTTAGTTGTAAATTCTCCTCTAGACAGGGAGAGCGCCTCATTTTACAACGTCACCGTTGTAGCTATGGATGAAGGGACGCCGCCTCTGTCCAGCACCACCGTAATTACCATACACATCTCTGATGTTAATGACAACACGCCAGTTTTTAACGAGCCAGTGATAAATGTGTATGTTAAGGAAAACAGTAAGGTCGGAGTCATCATCTACACTATACAAGCATATGATCCGGATTTAGGTGAGAATGCAAGATTAGTTTACACATTGGTAGAAAAACAACCAAGAAATGTTCCAATTTCTTCCCTTGTCAATATTAATTCAGACAATGGAGAAATTGTCAACCTTCAGTCTTTCAATTTTGAAGAGTTTAAAACGTTCAGCTTTAAGGTCCAGGCTACAGACTCTGGAGTTCCTCCGCTAAGTAGCAACGTTACAGTAAATGTTTTCATCCTGGATGAGAACGACAACAGTCCCGGGATCTTAGCGCCCTATTCTGAACATGGCTCCGTTAACAGTGAGAACATTCCCTACTCTGCTGAAGCGGGATACTTTGTGGCTAAAATCAGGGCCGTAGACGCAGACTCTGGATACAATGCACTGCTTTCTTATCATATCTCTGAACCCAAAGGAACCAATCTCTTTCGGATCGGAACCAGCACCGGTGAAATCAGGACTAAGAGACGGATGAGTGACAATGACCTGAAAACTCACCCGTTGGTGGTGTTGGTTTGTGATAACGGAGAGCCCTCCCTGACAGCTACTGTGTCTATTGATGTAGTTGTGGTTGAAAACACAGGAGACCTTCAGACTCAGTTCAGACACGTGCCGCTAAAGGAGGACAGCTTCTCTGCTTTAAACCTCTATTTGCTGATCGCCATTGCGTCGGTGTCAGTCATCTTTCTACTGAGTCTCATCAGTTTAATAGCAGTCAAATGCCACCGGACAGACAACAGTTTCAGCAGGTACAGCGCCCCAATGATCACCACCCACCCTGACGGGAGCTGGTCTTACTCTAAATCTACTCAGCAGTACGATGTGTGTTTCAGCTCAGACACACTGAAGAGTGACGTAGTAGTGTTTCCTGCTCAATTCCCGCCTGTTGATGGTGAGCTCATCAGTATAAACGGAGGAGAAACTTTGAGCAGAACTCAGACTTTGCCCAACAAAGATAAGGTATGTGGTCTTCGAAGTCACATGATATGTAACGTGTCAGAATCTAATGTTCATGTAAATTCATGTTTTAATTGTGTATCTATTTTATATAATGTACAGCTTATTGTCCACTAACTCATCATCGACAAACACTTCAACTTGAATTTAGAAAGTAGGTTGTCTGCTGATGTGGTTTAAATTATGTTTTGGGGTATTGTCAATACTGTGTAGACCCTTTACCTATGGTCATTTTTTGATACACAACATGCACACGAGCGATGTACTTGTTGTAACAAAACTCCATATATACGTGATATCAATGAACCTCTCCATGGTGCTGATTATTTTATATTGAAGTTATTTCTCTGCTATTGTAATTCCACTACAAACCGTGCATTACTTTAAGACGTTATCTGTCGAGCTTAGTTTATCTCTGATTTGTATGTTTGCAAAAATACACCAATAGACACACGGTAATGATGTATTAAAACGTCCTATACGTTCACTTGCGCCTTAAACATCGCTAGATGTCGCATGAGACCGTGGAAACGCCATCTTCCGTGGGTTAACGTCTAAAACACGCCTCCCTTTTAAAACGATGATACCCGTCAACGGCCATTGGTATCAGTGGCGTATTCCAAGCGTTCGTGTTTTGCACTTGCGGAACGGACTGGGTGTTTCCTCGGATAAACCACATATAACTCGGATCAATCTATAAACCTTGGATTTAAATGGACGTTTTGACTAAAATCCCTTTCTCGGATAACGATGTGTTTTCGAGAACAAAGAGGATATGCGTGGGCTCATCTCGTCGTATTGCTTTGTCTCGTTGGCTGGTGTGACGCTCAGATATCGTACTCCGTCTCAGAGGAGGCGAACAAAGGCACCGTTGTAGGAAATCTCGCTAAGGATTTAAACCTAAATGTACAGGAATTGGCGTCAAGGGATCTTCGCATTGTGTCGGGTTACAATGTGAAATATTTTGATGCAGACTTGCGGACCGGAAACCTCTTTGTTGACGACAGGATAGACAGAGAGGAGCTCTGTACTAATACGGTAACATGTATTCTCAAAATACAAGCAGTATTGCGAAACCCAGTGACTGCATATCGCATTGAAGTCAACGTTTTAGACATCAATGATAATTCACCAGTGTTTATCGAACTTTCGTATGACATTGATATTTCTGAATCAGCATCACCCGGAGAAAGATATCTCCTTCCAATTGCAGTGGATGCCGACATAAGCAGCAATTCAATAAAAAGCTACAAACTAGGCAACAACGAACATTTCTCTCTTGATGTACAAAGTGGTGGGGATCAAAGTGTGTCTCCGGAGCTAGTGCTGCATAAGGCCTTAGACCGAGAGAAACAGCCGGTGATTAAACTTGCCCTGACTGCTGTAGATGGAGGAAAGTCACCTAGGTTAGGGACATTAGAAATTACGGTTAATATAATCGATGCCAATGACAATGCACCGAATTTCAGTCAATCGCTATATAAAGTCCGTCTCACTGAAAATGTCAATCCCGGAACAGTAGTGATACAGCTTAATGCCACTGATGTAGACGACGGCATTAACAGTAAAATTGTATATTCCTTCATCAAACGTGGCAACGTCGATCCTTCTAAAATGTTCGATATCAACTCTGAAACAGGGGAAATAACTCTTAAGGGAAGTTTAGACTACGAAGACAGAGCTGCTTATGAAATTCGGGTCCAGGCAACAGACCAAGGACATTCGCCTCGCAGTACGCACACTAAACTACTGATTGAGATCACTGACGAAAATGATAACGTTCCAGAAATATCAGTGACGTCCCTGATAACCCCTTTAAAGGAAGACGCAAAGTTAGGGACAGTGGTGGCCTTGTTAACAGTAAGTGACAAAGACGGTGGTAAAAATGGCATAACAGATTGTAAACTATTGGGATTCTTTCCATTTCAGATTAAGTCAAATTACCAAAATGATTATTCTTTAGTTGTAAATTCTCCTCTAGACAGGGAGAACGCCTCATTTTACAACGTCACCGTTGTAGCTATGGATGAAGGGACGCCGCCTCTGTCCAGCACCACCGTAATTACCATACACATCTCTGATGTTAATGACAACGCGCCAGTTTTTAACGAGCCAGTAATAATGTGTATGTTAAGGAAAACAGTAAGGTCGGAGTCATCATCTACACTATACAAGCATATGATCCGGATTTAGGTGAGAATGCAAGATTAGTTTACACATTGGTAGAAAAACAACCAAGAAATGTTCCAATTTCTTCCCTTGTTAATATTAATTCAGAAACTGGAGAAATTGTCAACCTTCAGTCTTTCAATTTTGAAGAGTTTAAAACGTTCAGCTTTAAGGTCCAGGCTACAGACTCTGGAGTTCCTCCACTCAGTAGCAACGTTACAGTAAATGTTTTCATCCTGGATGAGAACGACAACAGTCCCGGGATCTTAGCGCCCTATTCTGAACATGGCTCCGTTAACAGTGAGAACATTCCCTACTCTGCTGAAGCGGGATACTTTGTGGCTAAAATCAGGGCCGTAGACGCAGACTCTGGATACAATGCACTGCTTTCTTATCACATCTCAGAACCCAAAGGAACCAATCTCTTTCGGATCGGAACCAGCACCGGTGAAATCAGGACTAAGAGACGGATGAGTGACAATGACCTGAAAACTCACCCGTTGGTGGTGTTGGTTTGTGATAACGGAGAGCCCTCCCTGACAGCTACTGTGTCTATTGATGTAGTTGTGGTTGAAAACACAGGAGACCTTCAGACTCAGTTCAGACACGTGCCGCTAAAGGAGGACAGCTTCTCTGCTTCAAACCTCTATTTGCTGATCGCCATTGCGTCGGTGTCAGTCATCTTTCTACTGAGTCTCATCAGTTTAATAGCAGTCAAATGCCACCGGACAGACAACAGTTTCAGCAGGTACAGCGCCCCAATGATCACCACCCACCCTGACGGGAGCTGGTCTTACTCTAAATCTACTCAGCAGTACGACGTGTGTTTCAGCTCAGACACACTGAAGAGTGACGTAGTAGTGTTTCCTGCTCAATTCCCGCCTGTTGATGCTGAGCTCATCAGTATAAACGGAGGAGAAACCTTGAGCAGAACTCAGACTTTGCCAAATAAAGAAAAGGTAAGATGTATTTTGCAAGACTTTTTGCACAGTATTAATGACTGCTCAACATGTATTCAAATATATTTCATGGAAAACACAACATGAACATTTTGGGGGCACAGAATCCAACTGTGGTTTCATATGGTGTTTCAATATCTGATCCACATCCTGAGCATGTGTGAATATTTTACACCATAACTCATATTCTGTTCCTGTCAATATTATATTTATTCCTGTCATGCATAGGCCTATTCTCTCTTATCAAAACATTAACCTTACATTATGTACTGTATATATGGCAGTCAAGTCACTCAGTCTTTGCTTTTATTCAGTCTAATTTTAAACCTTCAGAATTTTTCTCAACCATTGTTGTCGTTTGCTGTTGTTGTCTAACTGGTCCGGTGATTACATCAACCAGGCGAAGACGGGCAGCTCTAAAACATTATTTGTGTCACTCACACATAGCAGTCTTGATATTGTTACTGTGTAGGTTTACTTCAGAATCACATGCCTTGCTTTGGCTTGCAGTACACTTACCGAAAGTATCAGAATATTTGATTACGGCCTTCTATTAATTATTGTTAACTTGACGTGTCTTCATACAAGTGACGCGTGGTGTCGCTAGTGGGCTGTTGTAATCATAGCCATACCCCTCCTCTGAAATGATACAGCAGCGACCGCTTTGTGAGGAGAAGGGCGAGCGGCGTTGAAACGAGAACGATCGCGCTTGGTCTGGTTCTATTTCCTCGAACGGGTCATGTTTTGAAATGCTTATTTTTTCGGTTTTACTGCATTCGAAACAGCGATGGAAGGTCGACGACCGGCAGTAACGTTTTGGATACTAATTGTCGCTTTGCTTTGTTCGTTGTACACGTCATCAGCTCAGCTTCAATACTCCGTCTCCGAGGAAGTGGACAAAGGCACGGCTGTGGGGAATCTTGCTAAGGATTTAAATATCAACGTCCAGGAACTGGAATCCAGGGAAACACGGATCGCATCTGGAAACGCGAAGAAATATATCGAGGTGGATTTGAAAACGGGTGCTCTTTACGTTGTTGATAGGATAGATCGAGAGGAGCTTTGTCAAGATAAGTTAAAATGTTCTTTGAATATAGAAGCCGTATTGAGCCGTCCAGCTCATTTGCATCGAATAGAGATTCAGGTTGTTGACGTGAATGACAATGCACCATATTTTGAAGAAGAGGTAAAGGAATTACATATTTCGGAGTCCTCATTCACTGGTGAACGGTATCTGCTCCCAATTGCAAACGACCCAGACATAGGCAGTAACTCGGTAAAGAGCTATAAACTGAGTCCAAATGAATATTTCTCACTAGATGTACAAAGTGTCGAAGAACAGACAGTTTCCCCAGAGCTGATTTTGCAGAAGTCTTTAGACAGAGAAAAACAGGCGATTCTCCACCTAACGTTAACTGCTGTCGACGGAGGGAAGCCTTCACGATCAGGAACATTAAACATAATAGTTAACGTCATTGACGTGAATGACAATAATCCCGTATTTAGTGAGTCGTTATATAAAGCCCGGGTTACTGAAAACTCTCCTTCTCACACATCCATATTAACTATAACTGCTACGGATTTTGACGAAGGACTAAACAGTGAGATTGTATACTCGTTCATCGAAAGAGGGAAATTTAATCCTGGGCTTTTATTTTCTATTAACTCACAAACAGGCGAGATAACGGTAAAGGGAGACCTCGATTACGAGGAGAACCCTGCTTACGACATACGCGTACAGGCAAGAGACAAAGGCACGCCTTCCCGTAGTGTGCACGGTAAAGTGCTCGTGGAAGTAGTCGACGTGAATGACAATATCCCGGAGATTATAATCACGTCTCTTATGAGTCCAGTAAAAGAGGACGCTCAGTTAGGGACAGTGGTCGCCTTGGTTACGGTGAACGATAAAGACGGCGGAAGTAATGGCATCACAAACTGCAGAATATTAGGATCGGTGCCATTTAAACTAAAGCTAAACTACAAAAATTATTATTCTTTGATTGTCGACGGGCCTCTCGATAGAGAGAGCGCCTCCGAGTACAGCGTCACAATCACAGCCAGTGACGAAGGAACCCCGCCTCTCTCGAACACCAGTGTTATCGCTGTCCACGTGTCTGATGTGAATGACAACGCACCTCGGTTCCCAGATCCTGTGATTAGTGTTTATGTGAAGGAGAATAGTCCCGTTGGAGCTACTATCTACACCATCAGCGCAGTGGACCCAGACACAGACGATAATGCAAAAGTAACCTACACACTGTTCGGGGTGGCCTCCAAAAGTATTCAGATTTCATCCGTTGTAAACATCAACTCAGTGTCTGGAGATATTGTCAGTCTGCAAACCTTTAACTTCGAGGAGGTTAAAACGTTTCAAATCAGAGTCAAAGCCACCGATGACGGAGTTCCTCCGCTCAGTAGCAACGTGACAGTAAATGTTTTCATCCTGGATGAGAACGACAACAGTCCCGGGATCTTAGCGCCCTATTCTGAACATGGCTCCGTTAACAGTGAGAACATTCCCTACTCTGCTGAAGCGGGATACTTTGTGGCTAAAATCAGGGCCGTAGACGCAGACTCTGGATACAATGCACTGCTTTCTTATCACATCTCTGAACCCAAAGGAACCAATCTCTTTCGGATCGGAACCAGCACCGGTGAAATCAGGACTAAGAGACGGATGAGTGACAATGACCTGAAAACTCACCCGTTGGTGGTGTTGGTTTGTGATAACGGAGAGCCCTCCCTGACAGCTACTGTGTCTATTGATGTAGTTGTGGTTGAAAACACAGGAGACCTTCAGACTCAGTTCAGACACGTGCCGCTAAAGGAGGACAGCTTCTCTGCTTCAAACCTCTATTTGCTGATCGCCATTGCGTCGGTGTCAGTCATCTTTCTACTGAGTCTCATCAGTTTAATAGCAGTCAAATGCCACCGGACAGACAACAGTTTCAGCAGGTACAGCGCCCCAATGATCACCACCCACCCTGACGGGAGCTGGTCTTACTCTAAATCTACTCAGCAGTACGACGTGTGTTTCAGCTCAGACACACTGAAGAGTGACGTAGTAGTGTTTCCTGCTCAATTCCCGCCTGTTGATGCTGAGCTCATCAGTATAAACGGAGGAGAAACTTTGAGAGAACTCAGACTTTGCCAAATAAAGATAAGGTAAGATGTGCATATGTTGCTTTCAAATAACTTTGAATATGTCCTCGTATCATCATTATGCAATATGCGCTTCATTGTGTCACAAAGGTTAAAATGTGGTTGTTGCACTTTCAATGATGTTGTATTTTCATTTTTTTGTTATTACATCAAAATATAAAAACAGGGCTTCAAATTATGGATAAAAAAACACAAAACCTGTATGATTTCTATGGTAGCAGATGCAAGTGTTGCGGATCGCTGCTCTCAATGTATCGTTACTCAAATGTGAACATCTGGACCTGTTAAGGACCGAAGTGGAAGAAACGCAGTCCGACCTTTAGGATGTCACGTGGTTCACTTCTAAAGGGAAACAATGGCGCGGCAGCTCTGCGTGCGTCACCAGTAAGAACGCTGTCCATGGTACCACACGTTATATGGTTTGTGCCTGCACTATTATGGCTGTTTTCGGTATGATTCTGTTGCATGATGCAATCAACTCTAGCAGACCGTCCATTGTAAACATTATCTAATTCAGAACCCACCCACCCCCCCCCTCAACCCCCCACCCCTTTTATATATTTCCAAGCCTTATCTATCTCAGTATAAACTCATTATCGTGCTGTCACTGGACATAAAACACATTTCGAAATAATCATTGCGATTTCAGTTTGGACGCTACTTCAACAGCTGATGTCGCTATGGAGAACATTCAGACACACAGATTTTCGCCAGCACTAAAACCAGACTCCTCCCCCGTATGACGAGCCAGCCGTGGTGGGCTTCAGCTTTGTGTGGAGAAACACAAATGACGAAGAAGCAGCGAGGAAAGAGCTGTGCGCTACAGTCAGCAATCAGAACATAACCGCTCGTGTATTGTGATGCGTATTTCGTTGATGTCCGGTTTTATTGTGCTTTAGCCATGGAATCCAGAGTCGGATTAACATCGAGTTGGATACAAATATCTGCTATACTGTGTTTCGCGGAGTGGTCGGGAGCTCAGCTGTCTTACTCGGTACTCGAGGAGGTAGACAAAGGCACCGTCGTGGGAAATCTCGCGAAGGATTTAAATATCGACCTGAAAGATTTGGAATACAGAGACTTGCGGGTTTTACCAGGACACACCAAGAACTATTTTGGAGTTGATTTAAAAACCGGTGCTCTTTTCGTTGTGGAACGAATAGATCGCGAAGTGATCTGTCCAAGTACGGTAAAATGCTCATTGAATATCGAGGCTATGTTGAGCAATCCGGTGCATTTGCATCGCATAGAGGTCAGCATTGTGGATATTAATGATAACGCGCCGTTCTTCGATGAACGGGTGAGAATATTAAACATTTCGGAATTAACCTCCACTGGTGAGAGGTACCTGCTTCCAATGGCCAACGACGCAGACACGGGCAGTAACTCTATTAAGAGCTACAGACTGAGTCAGAATGAACATTTCTCGTTGGACGTACAGAGCGGGGACGACCAGGGTGTATCTGCAGATTTAGTGTTGCAGAAAGCTTTAGACCGAGAAAAGCAGTCGGTTATCAGTCTTGTTTTAACCGCCTTGGACGGGGGAAAGCCACATAAATCCGGGACACTAAAGATTGTTGTAAACGTTATGGATGTGAACGACAACACTCCTATATTCAGCCAACCTCTCTATAAGGCCCAGGTAAATGAAGACGCTCCACTTCACACATCCATAGTAACAATATCCGCGTCCGATTTAGACGAAGGACTAAACAGTGAGATTGTATACTCTTTTATCGAAAGGGGGAAATTTAATCCTGGGATTTTATTTTCTATTAACTCACAAACAGGTGAGATAACGGTAAAGGGAAACCTCGATTACGAGAAGAACCCTGCTTACGACATACGCGTACAGGCAAGAGACAAAGGCACGCCTTCCCGTAGTGTGCACGGTAAAGTGCTCGTGGAAGTAGTCGACGTGAATGACAATATCCCGGAGATTATAATCACGTCTCTTATGAGTCCAGTAAAAGAGGACGCTCAGTTAGGGACAGTGGTCGCCTTGGTTACGGTTAACGATAAAGACGGCGGAAGTAATGGCATCACAAACTGCAGAATATTAGGATCGGTGCCATTTAAACTAAAGCTAAACTACAAAAATTATTATTCTTTGATTGTCGACGGGCCTCTCGATAGAGAGAGCGCCTCCGAGTACAGCGTCACAATCACAGCCAGTGACGAAGGAACCCCGCCTCTCTCGAGCACCAGTGTTATCGCTGTCCACGTGTCTGATGTGAATGACAACGCACCTCGGTTCCCAGATCCTGTGATTAGTGTTTATGTGAAGGAGAATAGTCCCGTTGGAGCTACTATCTACACCATCAGCGCAGTGGACCCAGACACAGACGATAATGCAAAAGTAACCTACACACTGTTCGGGGTGGCCTCCAAAAGCATTCCGATTTCATCCGTTGTAAACATCAACTCAGTGTCTGGAGATATTGTCAGTCTGCAAACCTTTAACTTCGAGGAGGTTAAAACGTTTCAAATCAGAGTCAAAGCCACAGATGACGGAGTTCCTCCGATGAGTAGCAACGTGACAGTAAATGTTTTCATCCTGGATGAGAACGACAACAGTCCCGGGATCTTAGCGCCCTATTCTGAACATGGCTCCGTTAACAGTGAGAACATTCCCTACTCTGCTGAAGCGGGATACTTTGTGGCTAAAATCAGGGCCGTAGACGCAGACTCTGGATACAATGCACTGCTTTCTTATCACATCTCTGAACCCAAAGGAACCAATCTCTTTCGGATCGGAACCAGCACCGGTGAAATCAGGACTAAGAGACGGATGAGTGACAATGACCTGAAAACTCACCCGTTGGTGGTGTTGGTTTGTGATAACGGAGAGCCCTCCCTGACAGCTACTGTGTCTATTGATGTAGTTGTGGTTGAAAACACAGGAGACCTTCAGACTCAGTTCAGACACGTGCCGCTAAAGGAGGACAGCTTCTCTGCTTTAAACCTCTATTTGCTGATCGCCATTGCGTCGGTGTCAGTCATCTTTCTACTGAGTCTCATCAGTTTAATAGCAGTCAAATGCCACCGGACAGACAACAGTTTCAGCAGGTACAGCGCCCCAATGATCACCACCCACCCTGACGGGAGCTGGTCTTACTCTAAATCTACTCAGCAGTACGACGTGTGTTTCAGCTCAGACACACTGAAGAGTGACGTAGTAGTGTTTCCTGCTCAATTCCCGCCTGTTGATGCTGAGCTCATCAGTATAAACGGAGGAGAAACTTTGAGTAGAACTCAGACTTTGCCAAATAAAGATAAGGTAAGATGTGCATATGTTGCTTTCAAATAACTTTGAATATGTCCTCGTATCATCATTATGCAATATGCGCTTTATTGTGCCGCAAAGGTTAATAATGTGGTTGTTGCACTGTCAATGATGTTGTATTTTCATTTGTTTTGTTATTACATCAAAATATAAAAACAGGGCTTCAAATTATGGATAAAAACAACAACAAAACCTGTATGATTTCTATGGTAGCAGATGCAAGTGTTGCGGATCGCTGCTCTCAATGTATCGTTACTCAAATGTGAACATCTGTACCTGTTAAGGACCGAAGTGGAAGAAACGCAGTCCGACCTTTAGGATGTCACGTGGTTCACTTCTAAATGGAAACAAAGGCGCGGCGGCTCTGCGCGCGTCACCAGTAAGAACGCTGTCCATGGTACCATTATGTTCTATGGTTTGTGCCTGCACTATTATGGCTGTTTTCGGTATGATTGTGTTGCATGATGCAATCAACTCTAGCAGACCGTCCATTGTAAACATTATCTAATTCAGAACCCACCCACCCCCCCCCCCCAACCCCCTGCCCCTATTATATATTTCCGAGCCTTATCTATCTCAGTATAAACTCATTATCGTGCTGTCACTGGACATAAAACACATTTCGAAATAATCATTGCGATTTCAGTTTGGACGGTACTTCAACAGCTGATGTCGCTATGGAGAACATTCAGACACACAGATTTTCGCCAGCACTAAAACCAGACTCCTCCCCCGTATGACGAGCCAGCCGTGGTGGGCTTCAGCTTTGTGTGGAGAAACACAAATGACGAAGAAGCAGCGAGGAAAGAGCTGTGCGCTACAGTCAGCAATCAGAACATAACCGCTCGTGTATTGTGATGCGTATTTCGTTGATGTCCGGTTTTATTGTGCTTTAGCCATGGAATCCAGAGTCGGATTTACATCGAGTTGGATACAAATATCTGCTTTACTGTGTTTCGCGGAGTGGTCGGGAGCTCAGCTGTCTTATTCGGTACTCGAGGAGGTAGACAAAGGCACCGTCGTGGGAAATCTTGCAAAGGATTTAAATATCGACCTGAAAGATTTGGAATACAGAGACTTGCGGGTTTTACCAGGACACACCAAGAACTATTTTGGAGTTGATTTAAAAACCGGTGCTCTTTTCGTTGTGGAACGAATAGATCGCGAGGTGCTCTGTCCAAGTACGGTAAAATGCTCATTGAATATCGAGGCTATGTTGAGCAATCCGGTGCATTTGCATCGCATAGAGGTCAGCATTGTGGATATTAATGATAACGCGCCGTTCTTTCGCGAAAAGGTGAGAATATTGAACATTTCGGAATCATCCTCTTCTGGTGAGAGGTACCTGCTTCCAATGGCCAACGACGCAGACACGGGCAGTAACTCTATTAAGAGCTACAGACTGAGTCAGAATGAACATTTCTCGCTGGACGTACAGAGCGGGGACGACCAGGGTGTATCTGCAGATTTAGTGTTGCAGAAAGCTTTAGACCGAGAAAAGCAGTCCGTTATCAGTCTTGTTTTAACCGCCTTGGACAGGGGAAAGCCACATAAATCAGGGACTCTACAGATTGTTGTAAACGTTATGGATGTGAACGACAACACTCCTATATTCAGCCAACCTCTCTATAAGGCCCAGGTTAAAGAGGACGCTCCACTTCACACATCCATAGTAACAATATCCGCGTCCGATTTAGACGAAGGACTCAACAGTGAGATTGTATACTCGTTTATCGAAAGGGGAGGTTTTAATCCAGACCACTTTTTTTCCATTAATTCACAAACAGGCGAGATCACAGTAAAAAGCGAGATGGATTTTGAGAAGAACCCTGCTTACGACATACGCGTACAGGCAAGAGACAAAGGCACGCCTTCCCGTAGTGTGCACGGTAAAGTGCTCGTGGAAGTAATCGACGTGAATGACAATATCCCGGAGATTATAATCACGTCTCTTATGAGTCCAGTAAAAGAGGACGCTCAGTTAGGGACAGTGGTTGCCTTGGTTACGGTGAATGACAAAGACGGCGGAAGTAATGGCATCACTAACTGCAGAATATTAGGATCGGTGCCATTTAAACTAAAGCTAAACTACAAAAATTATTATTCTTTGATTGTCGACGGGCCTCTCGATAGAGAGAGCGCCTCCGAGTACAGCGTCACAATCACAGCCAGTGACGAAGGAACCCCGCCTCTCTCGAGCACCAGTGTTATCGCTGTCCACGTGTCTGATGTGAATGACAACGCACCTCGGTTCCCAGATCCTGTGATTAGTGTTTATGTGAAGGAGAATAGTCCCGTTGGAGCTACTATCTACACCATCAGCGCAGTGGACCCAGACACAGACGATAATGCAAAAGTTACGTACACACTGTTCGGGGTGGCCTCCAAAAGTATTCCGATTTCATCCGTTGTAAACATCAACTCAGTGTCTGGAGATATTGTCAGTCTGCAAACCTTTAACTTCGAGGAGGATAAAACGTTTCAAATCAGAGTCAAGGCCACCGATGACGGAGTTCCTCCGCTCAGTAGCAACTTGACAGTAAATGTTTTCATCCTGGATGAGAACGACAACAGTCCCGGGATCTTAGCGCCCTATTCTGAGCATGGCTCCGTTAACAGTGAGAACATTCCCTACTCTGCTGAAGCGGGATACTTTGTGGCTAAAATCAGGGCCGTAGACGCAGACTCTGGATACAATGCACTGCTTTCTTATCACATCTCTGAACCCAAAGGAACCAATCTCTTTCGGATCGGAACCAGCACCGGTGAAATCAGGACTAAGAGACGGATGAGTGACAATGACCTGAAAACTCACCCGTTGGTGGTGTTGGTTTGTGATAACGGAGAGCCCTCCCTGACAGCTACTGTGTCTATTGATGTTGTTGTGGTTGAAAACACAGGAGACCTTCAGACTCAGTTCAGACACGTGCCGCTAAAGGAGGACAGCTTCTCTGCTTCAAACCTCTATTTGCTGATCGCCATTGCGTCGGTATCAGTCATCTTTCTATTGAGTCTCATCAGTTTAATAGTAGTCAAATGCCACCGGACAGACAACAGTTTCAGCAGGTACAGCGCCCCAATGATCACCACCCACCCTGACGGGAGCTGGTCTTACTCTAAATCTACTCAGCAGTACGACGTGTGTTTCAGCTCAGACACACTGAAGAGTGACGTAGTAGTGTTTCCTGCTCAATTCCCGCCTGTTGATGCTGAGCTCATCAGTATAAACGGAGGAGAAACTTTTAGCACTCAGACTTTGCCAAATAAAGAAAAGGTAAGATTTCACACTCTGAACAAACCTTCCCAGTTCGTCTCATGTGTTGTGATTTTCTGTTGGCGCAAAATGTAATTAAACCAATTCTCACTTTTTTCTGCGCGCCTGAACTCGGGTTCTGCCATTTGTCACTCATACAGCTGAGGAGTTGCCAAGTGTTCAGAGATAACTCAGCAAAAAAAAAATCACCTGTTAGGCCTACCTAACAACATAATAACCTTCGTTTGCTCAAATAGTTTCTGTTTGGTTGAAGAGCATATCAAATATCCAGGTCTGATTTATCTTTCAAATCCAAGCATTGCGAATGCTGCTTTATTGTGTGATGCGGTTACAGTGGCAACTGTAACGGAGAGTGTACATTCAGGTATAGCGCTATTTTATTTGCAATGCATTTGTATTTATGTCACATTCCTTTATTTCCACAAGACGCCACTGTCCTCTTGCTCGTGGACCCTCTTTATGTACGTCAGTTGCTCCTCCCTTTCCGTGCGAGAGAGAGCGCTGCTTTGTTCTGAGAGCAGACTGGCTGTCTGGTGGTGGACCACGCATAGTTCGATTGTGTGATTATCTATTCAGCAGTACCGATGCTGATTTCAAGTTGGATATTTCTCCAAACAGGATATAACCAGGATGCTTCATCAGTGGAATAGCTGTGCGTCTTTCATTTGGTGTTGTATGTGTTTACACATTACACAAATCAAAGCGACACACATTACGTATTCTGTGTCGGAGGAATCGAAGGCAGGAACCATTGTGGGACATTTAGCGAAGGATCTTCGTCTGGACATCCTAGAACTGCTATCCCGGGGTTTTCAGATCTCTGGACCGAATGCGAGGTACTTCGACATCAATGGAAAGACGGGGGTTCTCCTCGTAAAAGACCGAATAGATCGGGACGAGCTCTGTTCTCGCAATGCGAAGTGTTCTCTAGAGTTGGAAGCCATTGTGAACTCACCGCTGAATCTCTATCGCTTCGAAGTCAATATTGTGGATATAAATGACAACGCGCCATTATTTCGGATACCAGAATTATCCCTGAATATATCCGAGTCGTCTTTTCCAGGTGAAAGATTTACACTGCCTCAAGCGTATGACGCGGACGTCGGTAGTTACTCGGTGAAGGGCTACAAACTCAGTCAAAACCACCATTTCTCCCTGGATGTACAGATGAGCGGAGAACACGGCACGTCTGCCGAGTTAGTGCTGCAAAAAGCCGTAGATCGAGAAACGCAGTCGGTTCTGAAACTCACACTGACGGCGGAAGATGGAGGAAAACCTCCCAGATCTGGAACCTTGCAGATCATCGTAAATGTCGAAGATGCAAACGATAATGTTCCCCTCTTTGAGAAGTCACTATACAAAGCCAAGGTGTTTGAAAACGCACCACATGGAACGAGGGTTATTTCGGTGCATGCAAATGATTTAGATGAAGGATTAAATGCAGAAATCGTATACTCGTTTATCAACCACGACAATGATAATACTATTAACTTATTAGCCATTGATTCTGCTACAGGAGAGATTACAGTTAAGGGGAAGATAGATCACGAACTAAACAATGCAATTGAAATGCGTGTACAAGCAAAGGACAAAGGACCGAATCCAAGAGCTTCTCATTGCAAAGTACTGGTCGAAATAACGGATGTTAATGACAATCCGCCAATAATATCAGTCACTTCATTAGTAGACACGATCAGGGAAGATGCGTCGAGCGACACAATGGTCGGCCTCATAACTGTAAATGACAACGACTCGGGTAAAAACGGTATGGTTGATGTTAGATTAATGAATAACGTACCGTTTGTAATTAAAAATACGTACAAGAACCATTATTCTTTAGTGGTCGATGGTGCCTTAGACAGAGAAAAGGCCTCGAAATATAACGTGACCGTATTTGCGACAGACGAGGGTAATCCGCCCCTTACGAGTACCAGCGTTATTGCCGTATTGATTTCTGATGTAAATGACAACCCTCCACATTTTTCAGAATCGGTTGTTCATATTTTTGTGAAAGAAAACGGCCCCATGGGCACTGTAATCTATACAATGAAAGCCGATGACAACGATGTCGATGAAAATGCCAAGGTCACGTTTTCTTTATTAGACAACGCTAACAAACAAACTCAAATAGCCTCGATGTTAAATATAAACTCAGAGACGGGAGACATCGTCAGCCTAAAAAGTTTCAACTACGAAGAGATCACATCGTTTCAGTTTAAAGTTCAGGCCACGGACTCAGGTGTTCCTCCGCTCAGTAGCAACGTGACAGTAAATGTTTTCATCCTGGATGAGAACGACAACAGTCCCGGGATCTTAGCGCCCTATTCTGAACATGGCTCCGTTAACAGTGAGAACATTCCCTACTCTGCTGAAGCGGGATACTTTGTGGCTAAAATCAGGGCCGTAGACGCAGACTCTGGATACAATGCACTGCTTTCTTATCACATCTCTGAACCCAAAGGAACCAATCTCTTTCGGATCGGAACCAGCACCGGTGAAATCAGGATTAAGAGACGGATGAGTGACAATGACCTGAAAACTCACCCGTTGGTGGTGTTGGTTTGTGATAACGGAGAGCCCTCCCTGACAGCTACTGTGTCTATTGATGTAGTTGTGGTTGAAAACACAGGAGACCTTCAGACTCAGTTCAGACACGTGCCGCTAAAGGAGGACAGCTTCTCTGCTTCAAACCTCTATTTGCTGATCGCCATTGCGTCGGTGTCAGTCATCTTTCTACTGAGTCTCATCAGTTTAATAGCAGTCAAATGCCACCGGACAGACAACAGTTTCAGCAGGTACAGCGCCCCAATGATCACCACCCACCCTGACGGGAGCTGGTCTTACTCTAAATCTACTCAGCAGTACGACGTGTGTTTCAGCTCAGACACACTGAAGAGTGACGTAGTAGTGTTTCCTGCTCAATTCCCGCCTGTTGATGCTGAGCTCATCAGTATAAACGGAGGAGAAACTTTGAGCAGAACTCAGACCTTACCCAACAAAGATAAGGTATGTGGTCTTGGAAAGCACAACATGCATTTTGTCCAACCGACTATTTGTCCATCTGGAAATAACTTAGGTTTCAATCATGTGTCATAGCGTTGACACACCTTCATATGTAGAGAGACTGTTGAGAGCTCTTAGCTCATTGGTATCATCACTGGACTGTATTCCCTGTTCCTCTATGAAGAGCTGTCCATGGTGCTGATCGTGTTGGGGATTCTAGCAAGCTGCCTGCCACGTTGTTAGGCTGTTATTGTGGTTTATAGTGTACTGCAATACATAACCAACATCTTGTTTGCCTTTATTGCTTTAATATGGTCATATAAATAGAACAATTGGGGTATTTTAGCTCTCACATGACTCTTGTAAGCTATACTACCACTACCACTACTATAATACTACCACCACTACTACTACTAACAAAACAAAAAAACAAATCGTGAGGATTGAATCCTCTTTATTGGTCACATACATGTAAACATACAGTGAAATGTGTTCCCTGCATTTAACCCATCCTAGTGTTAGGAGCAGCGGTCAGCTATATATACAGCGAACCAGCAACCTTCCGGTTGTGAGGCGACCACTCTACCTCCTGAGCTATACTGCCACTACTACATCCTAATACTGTACTACTACCACCACTACTACATCATAACACTATACTACTACTACAACAACTACATCATACTAGTATACTACTACTCCTACCACTACATCATAATACTATACTACTACCACTACATCATAATACTATACTACTACTACTACATCATAACACTATACTACTACCACTACATCATAACACTATACTACTACCACTACATCATAACACTATACTACTACCACTACATCATAACACTATACTACTACCACTACATCATAACACTATACTACTACCACTACATCATAATACTATACTACTACCACTACATCATAACACTATACTACTACCACTACATCATAACACTATACTACTACCACTACATCATAACACTATACTACTACTACAACAACTACTTCATAACACTATACTACTACCACTACATCATAACACTATACTACTACCACTACATCATAACACTATACTACTACCACTACTTCATAACACTATACTACTACCACTACATCATAATACTATACTACTACCACTACATCATAATACTATACTACTACCACTATATTATAATACTACTACCACTACTACTTTTAATTATAATACTTATACTTAATTATATTATTTGTATCAACATAAACAGTGCATATTCTGCCTTTATTATGTTACTACTAATAAGCATTAATACATGATGCCTTGTTTTTCCTTGCTTTCCATGCCTACTTCTAGTTTATAATATTGTGCCATTTTATTAAATAATGGACGATGCACGTTCAGTGAGAACAACATGTCATACTGTTGTGTGGTCAGTAAGTGTATCAGTATAGTGTTTATGGTGTGGTCTTCTCTCTTGGCTCCCTTCCCACATGCTGCACAGGGCTGTACTCAGTGTCTCTGCATCGCCGGGGCCCTGCTGCTTCTCTATGGCTTCAAGCTATATCCCACTCTCAAGTTTCAGGATTCCTCTTCCAATAATTACCAACAGAAAGGTTTTCTTCCTTTGTGTGGGTTTACTTCAAACCATATATAGCGGTATGGCTTGATTTCGATATATATGTATATATGCATGTATATATGTATATATACATGTATATATTTATATATATATATATGTATATGAGAAAGCACAATGGAACTACATATTTTGTGTAACAAATCTGTGACTTATTAGCGTTTTTATACCCTAGAGCTGCAGTTTCTCACTGCTTCCTGGGCTGTGACAAGGTGAACCGACTCGCTCTCTCTCGTGTGCCTTTTTCTCTTCTCCTCCCCCTCCCCCTCTACCTCCGCCTCCGCCTCCCCCTCCCGTCTGCTATCCTCTCCCTCTGCAAGCGAAGGGCAGCAGCTGAGACCGGTTACTTGGAATTAGCTAGGCTCTCTCTAGACATGCTCTCCATTTGCCCAAACATGGTGTAGACATGCATCCATACTTTCTCATTAACATATATTATCCTGTGAATCGGAAAGTGGTCGAGCATTACATATAGGGAATCGTATATAAATAACAACCGTGCTATTTAATTATTTTAATACAACTAGATGTCAAACGTGTCAGTCTTTGGTGCATTGCACAATTGCAAACTGTGTTATAACATTATCAAGGTGAATCCTTTCAATTTGTATTTCAGAAATATGTGTTCTTGACATAGGCCTAGTTTACATTATAAGTCGTATATTATCCGTCCGTACCGGCAAGGCTGTGATTCAGCGGTGGCGTCACACCATGACCTCATTTCAGGGAGCGGCCCAGGAGGAACACGCATTGCATTATTTACCCAGACTCTCTTCGTGGAGCTGGTTAAAAGCGGTGTGGCCCAACTAGCGTTGTCCGTGCGCTCACAAGAGCTATGCGTATGGCGGGCAGTGGTTCTATGTGTAAGTGGGTCAGCGCGCTTCGCTTGACTTGAATGAGATGGTGACGGTCATCCGCTAGTCAGTGGAACGAAGCACGCGTCGATTCTGAACGCTGATGCTGCGTCGTTCTGTTCTCTGTATCATTTTCCTGAAACTATGCTTGGGTCTCTTTCTATGCGTCTGTGGTCGACTATGTAGTGCTGTCTCTGCTGCGGCTCTGAAGTCAAGTCGAGGGGGGAGGGGCCGGTAATTTTCCGCTATGCGCTGCAGCAGCAGGGAGCTTTCAGTACCGGCGGAGATACGCTGAGTTCGATTCGGCTCTCCTTCCTCCTCTGCTCTGCAGTTGGGTGGGGCTGGTGGTGGCACCGACATACTTTTCTGTCAATCTCGGTTAAGCTGGGAGGACCGAACACATACCAGGAAATAAGGCAGAGGCTTATCCTGCCCGAGGTCACTGTGTGTTGCGTGCGTGCCGTTAGAAAGTGATTAGGAAGACGACAACGACTATGCTGAGCGCATAGTGCGCATTGCACGACGGCTGGCGAGTTGTCAAGCGTCACACATAAACCCTGCTGACTGTAGTGCTGCAAATGCACTCAATAATTGATGCTCTGCATTACCCTGTTTAGCACTGCAGGAGCACGGCAAGAGAAATATGAAATGTATTGGTGATGTGTTGTGACGTACACACCACGACGTTTTGTAGTCTTTCTACAAAAATAAAATAAACTGAAAGGTTGAATGTTAGATGTATTTTTTTCTTCTGGTCACCACGGAAGAATAATCTATTTTATATCTCGGTTTCAGTATAGAAGCAGCAGGCTAACTATATTCAAAAAGCGTGTTTGTCTCTGTGTGCCTGCGTGTCCACTTCCTGTTTTTTCTTTCCTCCTACAAGGGCGTGTCTCTTTGTGAGGTTGGCTCTTCCAGACAATGTTGCCATGGAGACCATTCTGAAGTAAAGTAAATGTGCTCCTCGTACGTTTCCATGGAGCTGCCCGTGTGTACCCCCCCCCCCCCTCCATCACCGTGTGTGATATTACCAGATAGCAAGAACGCACACACAATGCGTGAGCCTGGGACAAACCGGCAAACAGGGACATGTAGGCTACAGAGGAGAGAGCATGGGCACATATCAGGCCAAAAAGAAGGGGAGGTGTTAAGAAATAAAAATAAAGTGACATGGATAAATAGCATTAGACAAAAAATAGATTTAATACAGTTAGCCAGTTAAGAACCAGACTGGAACCAAGCATTAAGCATGAGATAGCAAGAAGAAGAGTGATGGAAGAGAGACATCTGAAGAGGGAAAGATGTCCCTGCTGTAGCTGACGAGAACAGCAGAGGATTAGCATTGGGCACGGACGAAAAAGGAAACGGATTTATCACCCCACCCTCCTGTTTCCCCCCTCTTCCTCCTCCTCCCCTCCTCCCCTCCTCCTCCTCCTATCCTCCTCCTCCTCCTCCTCCTCCTCCTATCCTCCCCTTCTCTCGTGCTCCCCACTCTCTCCCAGTTCTCTATACAAACGCCTATTTTTTTTTCAGCTGGGGGGTGGCTGGGGATGTTGTTGCTCTCCATTAGATTAGCTTTGTCATGCTCCGAGCAGCGGCTAGCATCCACAAGCATCCCTCCTCCTCTCTCTCTCTCTCTCTCTCTCTCTCTATCTGGTGGAGGGGGACACAAAGCCGGCGAGCCCCGAGAGGGAAGTGTGTGCAAAGCCAGCCTGCTCCGCCCGCGATAGCTTTGTTTGCCTCCGCGGTCGAAATCTGCTTGACGTATGCACGGGACAGACCCCAGGACAGCCACTCTTTAGCCCATGAAGGTTCCCTCTTGAGGGAGCCATCTTTTTATTTTTTAGAGGCTGTTTGGTTCCTTCATGCCCTTTAACATGAAAGGGACGGCAGGCGGCGGGGGAGCATGCCGAGTGAAGCATGGCCAGTGTGTGCCCTCTGTGACTTTGGATTATAACGCTATAGGAGCAATGTCATTCATTGTTCTCATTCTTGTTGTTGTTGTTGTTGTTGTTGTTTAACATAAATTATACCGGTAGCAGTGACACTTCTACTGAAAGGGTTCTTATATAAGAAACCTACCAGTCAGACGGTCAAATGGAATTGTATTATAAAGTCATTATAAAGAATAGAAAAATTAGCTCTCCACTTCATGAGGATGCTGATATGTAACTTTATTAAACAGGATGATAGTAACCTCACACACACACACACACACACACACACACACACACACACACACACACACACACACACACACACACACACACACACACACACACACACACACACACACACACACACACACACACACACACACACACACACACACACACACACACACACAACATTGTGTGGAACACTACGACATACCATGTCACTGGATACCCCATTGTGTTGTCGAATACATCAAACACACAGCCTTCACACTCACAGTATGCATTTGAAAAAGGTATGACAATGAGCATATTTCAGCCACTGTTATAATCAGCTATGCATCATAACACTTAACACCATGTGACATGACTCATACTCATTTCCCGAATTTAACTCAGGGGGTGTACAGTCCCGTGGCTTGTTCTATTTGTCCCTTCAGACAATCTTTCTGAGGGCCCGTAAGTCCTTAATTTGTCATATAAAGTGGAGCATTGCCG
>CM051001.1:30869955-30924718 GCA_027704905.1 Muraenolepis orangiensis
TGGACATGCGAAGATATTTTCCCTCGGAACAGCCACGTGTACACGAGAGGACGCTTTGGTGGACCTGCACATAGCCTGGATACACGGACTGATCTCCCGATTTGAATGAGGCGGGTGGGTACGCGCAGCGAGCAAAAAAGGCGGACAGGTTTTTCGATCCCGTCTGCAAACACCGCCTGCTTGCGATGGCCGTGGCTGCGCGATGCTGTAACAGCATAAAGAAGAATGTGCCTTTTTATTTATATTTGATGTTTTTTGTATTCAGTGGCCTTACAAATGCACAAACACGGTACACTATTCCTGAGGAGCTGGAGAGCGGCGCTGTGGTCGGTGACATTGTGCGGGACTTGGGTTTGGATCCGAAAACGCTCTCCACACGACGCATGAGAATCACGTCGGACAGCGGACGAAGGTATTTCACCATCAATCACAAAACTGGAAAGCTGTTGGTGAGTGACCGCATTGACCGAGAGGCAATTTGTGAATTTGGCGGCTCCTGCTTTCGAAACCTGGAAATAGTCGTAGAAAGTCCATTGCAAACGCACAACGTAGTTGTGGAGATCCTTGACGTTAATGATAACGCGCCACAATTCCCTCGAGATGAATATCAACTTGAGGTGTCAGAGTCCGCTGTCACCGGGTCCCACTTCTCTATTGAGGGCGCACAGGATGCAGATGAGGGTTCGAACATGGTGAAACTGTACCGCCTCAGTCCAAATGAGCACCTGGCACTGGACTCCAATAAGCCCCTATCAAACAGTAAGCACATTGAACTCACCCTCAAAAAGCCTTTTGACAGAGAGCATACTTCTTCTCACCAACTCGTCCTTTTAGCCGTCGACGGCGGCACACCACAGCGCACAGGCACGGCCAAAATCAACATACGCGTGTTGGATTCCAACGACAACACGCCTGCGTTTGACAACTCTGTGTACAAAGTGAAACTGTCTGAGAACTCTCCCAAGGGGGCCCTGGTGATCCGACTGAACGCCACGGACCGAGATGAGGGCTCCAATGGGGAAGTGTTCTACTCCTTCAGCAGCTACACACCGGAGAGAGTCCGCCAGATGTTCTCTCTGGACACGGACACCGGCACCATCAGGGTGAAGAAGAACATAGACTTTGAGGAGAACAGCTCCTACGAGATGTACATTCAGGCCATGGACAGAGGGCCGTCCTCCACAGCGGTCCACTGTAAAGTGGTGGTGGAGGTCCTGGACGTGAACGACCACACCCCGGAGATCGTGCTGTCGTCTCTCTCCAGCCCCGTCCGCGAAGACGCCCGAGCTGACACCGTGGTGGCGCTGATCAGCATCAACGACCGCGACTCGGGGCTGAACAAGCAGGTGACCCTGGAGATCATGCCCAATCTGCCCTTCAAGATCAAGTCCTACAAGAACCACTACACGGTGGTCACCGCCGCCTTCCTGGACCGGGAGTCCATCTCGTCCTACAACGTGACCGTCATGGCCACTGACGGAGGCTCCCCACCGCTGTCCTCGCGCATGACCTTTAAGGTAGAGGTGGCGGACGTGAACGACAACCCGCCGCGCTTCGAGCAGACGTCGTACACCGTTTACGTGACGGAGAACAACGCGCCCAGCGCCTCCCTGTGCGTGGTGAAAGCATCGGACGCGGACGCCGGGGAGAACGCCCGCATCACCTACACGGTCCTCAATGACAACAACCACGGCATCCCCGTGGCAAGCTACGTCAGCATCAAGCCCGACACAGGCGAGGCCTTCGCCCTCCAGGCCTTCGACTTCGAGAAGCTCCGGGAGTTCCACTTCCAGGTGAAAGCGCAGGACAACGGCGTGCCCCCGCAGTCGCGTGTGGCCACCGTCTACGTGTACGTCATGGACCAGAACGACCACGTGCCCCGGATCGCCCACCCGCCCGCCAACGGCACGCGCATCGCCGAGACACTTATGAAGAACGCGGAGGCCGGTGCCCTGGTCACCAAGGTGCTGGCCTGGGACGGGGACGCCGGGGAGAACGCCTGGCTGCTGTACGCGCTGGAGCCGCAAGGCGGCGGCGCCGACCCGGACCTGTTCAAGGTGCACGAGCGCACGGGCGAGATCCGCACCACGCGGCGCGTCATCGAGGACAACGCCACGTCCTTCGCGCTGACGGTGCGGGTGCGCGACCACGGTCGGCCGGCGCTGGCCTCCACCGCCACACTGCACGTGCACGTGCTGGAGCTGCCGCCACCCAAAGACGCGCTGGACCCCCGGCGCATCACCCGGCCCCACCGTCGCCTCATGTTCTCCAACGTCACCCTCTACCTCATCATCGCCCTGAGCGCCACCACCTTCGTCTTCCTGGTCACCATTTTCGTGCTGGCCATCGTGCGATGCCACGCCTACTGCACCCGGCCCGGCTCCTGCTGCCCGTGCTGCGTGTCCGACAAGGCCATGGCGGAGGCCCAGTGCTCGGCGGGGGGTTCCGGCGGGGGAGGCGGCGGGGGCGGAGGAGGGGGCGTGGTTATGGGCGGAGGGGGCGGGGTAGTGGGACAGCCCAACAACAATGTGGCGCTGCGACGGGACCTGAAGGTGGAGCCTCGCTACATCGAAGTGCGGGGGAACGGCTCCATGACCAAAACGTACTGCTACAAGACGTGCCTGACAGCGACGTCCGGGAGCGACACCTTCATGTTCTACAACACGGGCCGGCCCCACAGTGGTACGTGGGGGTCGGGCTACGTCACCAGCCAGAGCGGACACAGCCAAATGTTTGTACGGAGGCTCAGCATGCCAGATGCCGCCGCCATCCAGGTGTGTCCCGGGACATCTGTTTTCCTTTATCATTATGCAGTAATGATACTCATCATATGAGATGGGCTTGCTATGCTGTCAGGATTGATGCGATGAATTCATAAATATAGTGCACTTTTGACTGAAACGTCAAGGATAACACTTGGCGTTTAGTATTCATATAAATTATTAGCTATCTGAAGTAAAATATTTTCCGGTATTTAGTTTTGAGTCTAGATATGGCATATTAACATTCCATAAGTAGTTATTAATACTGTAAAAGTATTATATTATTGTAAAGTTATTGATACTGTACTGCAATATCTCTAGTTCTACTTCCATACAAAAATGTTTTGCTAATTTGCCTTCAACTAGGTGTTTATGAATGTTGTTGAATGCATGGACGAGTGCATGGGTAGTTGCATAATATGGTGCTCATAAAAAGTTGCAGATGCTGACAGACACAAGTTGTCTGTCTCTGAAAGATGGAAAGTTCAAGAGTTTTCCACTGAGGTGGGCACACATTTCTCTATATAGAGATATATGTGTTTTCTTTGGAAGTGTGTGGGCGTATCTTCAGTTGGAAAAGGCTTAGGAGTGTTCAAATCTCATATATCTGTCTAATCTACATTGTAAGCTTGAATTATGATTGAACATTGATGGCAAAATACGACATTGGCTACATGCATAGTTTTTCTTCGTAGTACTTTTATTATTTTTTTGTATTTTTGGCAGGCTAGGCTTTGCACCAACGTCTCTCGAGGTCCAATGAGTATCAGGCTCTGGGGTCATGTCGTGGTGTCTCCAGCCCGCATGGACGTCAGGGTCTGGGGTCATGTCGTGGTGTCTCCAGCCCGCATGGGCGTCAGGGTCTGGGGTCATGTCGTCGTGTGTCATGTGGGTCATGTCGTGGTGTGTCAAGCTCGCATGGGTAGTCCTCAAATACTTAGACAGCCACCCGTCTTTCTAAAGCCGTCCCTACCGGGGTCTTGTAGCCCTTTCAGAAAAGAATGTGCAGATAATGTGCACCAAAAAGGAACCATTTCCCAGCTCCGTTGTCCACCGGCCGTCTCCTCATTAAATGCTGGTCATGTTTGTTCTCGCCGTGTGATTATGTAGCAGCGGCTCCTTTCTCCCCAACACTGCCGGGATTGGTTAGGGGCTGCGCAGGCAAGGTGGGGGGGGGGGGGGGGGGGGGGAGAAAGAGAGAGAGAGAAGCAAAGTGATTGGACAACATGTTGATGGCGGAGGTGGGAGCCCTGTATCCATGCAGGGAGGGTCCACTTGGAGGCAAAGACAAAGTGGAGGAGTGGAGGAGTGGGAGGAAGAAAAAAAGGACCATTTGCAGGGCCTTGTTTGTTATCAATGAATAATACCCAGACAAAGCCCTGATGGCACTGAAGACCCCTCTTTAACTAATTATGTTTAGCCATTTAAAATGGACAAAAAAACAACATGGTTCTCTGTTTCTTTATGTTAATAGGAATACGTCTTATATGTACATTGCCTCGGTGTGGGCTGGTGGTGGTGTATTTTCTCAATGTCCTCAGTCCTTAGTATGTGAAGGACCGTAGCTCTCTGTTCCCTTGACCAGACTGTTGTGGGCACTACTCGCATCCAGACGCTTCCATCTATTCTGCATCTTTGTAATGTGTCTGCTGTCAGCCATTTCATATGTTCAACAATTATCTAGTGAACGCGTTACAAGTTTTGTATCATTGTATTTCTCTTTTTCATTTTTATTTATTTATCAATAGCATTTTGGTTCTTGTGTGCATCGTCTGTGGTCTACACATGGACAACCATATGTCCATGATGGGTGTGAGTGATTACAAAAGACACACCAGACTTTTGTCATTAGGCCCAAATATTGTATTTCAAAGCTGACGATTGTCTACTGCAGATTCAATTTGGCCTCCACAGCGGGCAACTTTTTTTCTTTTAGATTTGAAAGGAAATGGTTCTTATTATGCAATACAGTGGTGGGCCAAGACAATGGCAAGCTGTGGCTAGCCATTGTGGATGGACACCGTGGAAATGAACACAAATATGAATTCACTTTGTCCCTGTGGTTGAATCATGTGCCATTTAATCCCACTCTAAAATGTAATGTACAGAGTGGATTGGGGCATCGCTTCAATCCATTGACCACATCCATTCAGTCAACTTGTGCCCCTCTCCCGGGAAAGCACCACCATGATATAGCTCCATAGATATGGGGGTAACATGAACCAGACCAGGGCACTGGAGTCTGTGAAAAAAGGTGACACACCGCCAGCAAACAGGCTGACGCGATGTGTGAAGGCCATTCTCCTCCACTGCCCCTCTACTTCCCTGTTGATGTTGATATGATGCAGAACGACGAGTGTGTGTGGACCCGTGTGCAGAGCCGGAGGCGTTGAGCTGTGATTTCACCCGACACCCTCCGCCTGCTCCCCTCCCCCCAAACTCTTCCACCAGCACATGTGACCTTGATAGCCAAAAAAAAGGGGGGATGGGGATGGGGTGGTGTGAGAAGAGGAGGAGGAGGGGGCGTGGAGGAGAGGGCACCATGGTGAGACCTGTCAGACCCAGTCAGGCGAGCCGCGGGCGATGACACCGAAACATTAGCGTCGAGGCAAAGATGATGAAAGGAGGGAAGGGGAGAACAAGAGCAAAAGGGGAGAGCGGCGTGAGGACGTCAGGGGGTGGACGGAGGTGACATTGGCACTTTAAAAAAGATGCCATTAGTGCTGCAGTACTTCATCTGGTTTGCTCTGCACATTTTTTAGGACGATGCCGTCGCTCTCATTCTGAAAGCTTTATGGAAAATAAGAGGGATGGAGAGAGAGAGAGAGAGAGAGAGAGAGAGAGAGAGAGAGAGAGAGAGAGAGAGAGAGAGAGAGAGAGAGAGAGAGAGAGAGAGAGAGAGAGAGAGAGAGAGAGAGAGAGAGAGAGAGAGAGAGAGAGGTGTGTGGGGGGGGGGTGAGAGCAGCTGCAGCCTCCTAATAGAGACCATGAGCACTTAATGCATGCAGTGGGGTCGCCAGGTAACCGAGCAGTGAGACGGGCCCCATCTGGGACTGGGGGCCCATGGGTCCTGTATGCGTGAAGAGAGACAAGGTCACTGGGCAACAGAGCGCAGTTTGGCACAGGGCTGGCAGGCTTCAATTCATTCAATTCATCACCACCATTCTCTCCACAGACTCAAGACAAGCTGTCATCATCCTTATGTGTGTGTGTGTGTGTGTGTGTGTGTGTGTGTGTGTGTGTGTGTGTGTGTGTGTGTGTGTGTGTGTGTGTGTGTGTGTGTGTGTGTGTGTGTGTGTGTGTGTGTGTGTGTGTGTGTGTGTGTGTGTGTGTGTGTGTGTGAGAGAGCCCTGGACACTTTTTGGCCATCATTTTTTAATGAGCTGGTATTGAGTGAGTTTTCCCTGTGATGGGCGATCTGTTCAGTGGTACTTAAGACTACAATCCTTCTCCCTTTCTCTCTCTTGCAGCCCAGGGCGCCTAATGCAGACTGGCGATATTCAGCCTCCCTGAGAGCCGGAGGTGTTATGCAGAGGTAAGCATGGAAATTTCCACTCCCCATTCCTCTGCATTAATAGTCAGGACTAAAAGTTCACCTGCGTCGTATCATACTCCTCCATCACCTCTTTTTATTATTATTATTATTATTATTATTATTATTATTATTATTATTATTATTACCTTCTTAAGGGCAGCACTTAGTTTATTCATAACCCTACAGCTTGATAAAAAAAATGGTGTTAGAAATCCCATTTACTGTGCAATTCTGCCCCCAGTATCACATTATGACAAAGAATAGTTTTTACAACTCTCACAAATGTTGATAAGCTACACAAATCCTCATGTGCCAGTGTTCACATTCAAACATGATCTTTCACTCATGAATTATTTTTGGAAAGCATAGGGGTTTGACACGCTCATGCAGTAAGTGACCAATGGCAAGGACATATTCTGTGAGTGCTGGCTCTTGAAGCGTAACTCACAGACAGATGGAGGGAAGGCAGGGGGGAGGAAAGAGGTGTGGTCGCAGCAGGAGGGGGGGTTGGGCTGGGGGAGGGTTAACAGAAGGTCAGCGATGGTCGGAGAGGAAGTGGTCAGGTTGAACACTGTATCTCCACATTCCTCTATGTGTGTGTGTGTGTGGGGGGGGGGGGGGTAACTTGGGTAACTTGCCCATGAGCCACTGGGCCTCATACCCGTCGTGAGGTCAGTGAGGTGCATTAAGCCAGATAGGGTCCCGGTTAACAAGCAGCAGCAGGCCTAGCATGATGGAGCCAGCGGAGTAAATCATATTAACCGGGACTGAAAAGAGGACTTTAATGATACTGTACCACCCAACCATGATAAAACACACACACACACACACACACACACAAACACAATTACACGCACACACCATAATAAAACACACACACACACAATAACGATGACAAGCCAACCAGTCACCTTCGTCCAGGCAAAACAGAAGTAGGTCATCCATCATTTCTATTTTCGTTATACACACACACACACACACACACACACACACACACACACACACACACACACACACACACACACACACACACACACACACACACACACACACACACACACACACACACGCACATATATATAGTATATATAGTGTCCCTATATGGCTGTGGCAGATGAGATGTAGACGACACAATGAACACTGCATTTTTTGATATTTCTTGCATCTCTATAACAAGAGTCCTCGATTGGCTCTGAGGGGCTGTTTACAAATGAGCCGCAATCTGATTGGACTAAATCCCCAGCAAGCTTGTCTGAGCTGTAAGCCGCTTGACTGCAGTAACAACGCGACACAACAATGCTTTCTTACTTGCAGAGATAGCGGGAGTCTTTACTTCTATAAAATACCTCACGGTCCCTTTAACAACTAAAGGCCATTAGAAGACCACCATCTCAAAAGGCTCTGAATACGGCAGTGTTCTACAACCACAGCTGAACCCCTAGTCTACACGGTGTCCACTACTCTGTGAAACCCCTGCATGGGCCGTGTCTGATTCAAACAGTGAACAAATCCTGCATTAATCAGTGCATTAGTGCCACTGGCCACCGTGCATGTTAATGGTATTCCCTTGTGTGTGTGTGTGTGTGTGTGTGTGTGTGTGTGTGTGTGTGTGTGTGTGTGTGTGTGTGTGTGTGTGTGTGTGTGTGTGTGTTGGGAGTACAGCATCAACAGAGTGTCATTAGCATTACACAGTCTCTCATAATTACAGCAGGGTTAATATGCTCAGCTGAACCACTCCCAAGTATTACGTCACTTTTCTTTCTGTCAGATGTAAGCATGTCAAGTCTTTTTAACTTCATCTGCCCCCCCCCCATCCCCCCGGAAACACTATTACCACCCGGACACCGGTCTGCTCGTCTTATACTCTGGTATGATTACTTTGTTGAGAGGCTTTGTTGGGGGATTTTAGAAGCCAAAGCATAAATCATCATAATCACCATACCCCCGGAAAAACACACAAGAAACTTAATGAGCAAACTCACAGCACGTTGAAACTGGGTAAGAACCAACATTATTACATTAGCACCAACAGACGGTGTGTGGGGGAAACTGCCACCGAGAGAAGGTGGTGATGGTGATGGGACAGCACAACTGGAAGGGTAAAAAAAAGGGGGGATGGAAGCAGAGCAGCATGTCTGTTGGACGTGAATAATTGATGAGAGCATCTCCTCTCTACGACCTCAGTGCACGGAAGCCTCTTAAAATGGCCTCCATCGCCTCATCACAACTCTATTAGACTCCGTAATGGTGATGACACACACACAGGCCATAGGCAGCACGGGTGCAACACATTGTGAGTCATAGGAAGTACAGCATTTTAGGGTGTGAAAGCCAGCCACGAGACAGAGAGGATGAGGGAGGGGGAGGTGGAGGGACGGGGACAGTGGGAGGGGAGGGAATAGGAGCCGGGGGAGGGGGCGGGGAGCAATCTGTGATTGTCTGACCTTGGGAGGACACACACACACACACACACACACACACACAGTCGGGTTTCACGTTTCACTCCCCTTCTTATCCCCTCTCTAACTGGCCATCTTTATTTATTTTACTATCCTTTCACGACAGCCAATCAATTTAAATTACAAAGTGATGGAGCTGATTGGATGGTGCGCGTGTGTGTGTGTGTGTGTGTGTGTGTGTGTGTGTGTGGTGTCTCATTCTTTGAGAGAGGGAGACAGTAATTTGCATGAAACCAACCAACCAACAATGCTCTTCTGACCCTAACAGACGCCTAAGCTCTCAGAGACCTGGTCCCCCTCTCTGGGGGCCAGTGGGCAGCAGAGTGAGTGCAGAAGCAGATTAAAAAGGAAACAGCAACAGACCGGGGGTCCAGATTGAGAGCTAAACCTCTGGGTTATAAAATCATCCTGGACGATTTATGCCTGGTGAATTTATAGGGCAAAAAGCAGTTCTCGCACACTCACACACACACACTCACACTCACCTCACTTCTTATCGAGGTCCTTTCAAAATAAAAGAGAAAAGGGGAGATTGGTGAGAGATAGGGCTCTCGTCACCCACAATTTTAAAGTGCAGTTGTTGAAATTTCACTGGCCACCAGTGAGCCATGACATCTGTAGCTTCTGAACCAGAGCATTATGACACAAGATTCAAGATGTTTTTTTATTTGCCATTTGAAACCAGTACAATGCAATGCTTTCTCCCCATTCACTGCGGCAGAATGAATTTAAACAACAATACTATACTAAACTATACTAAACAATAAACACTATCTACTACCTATGATATGCTATACTATATAAAAAACTATACTAAACTAATACTAGTACTATACTATAGACAGGGTGATGAACCTAAGGAACATCTTCATCCCAAATTGCCGCCCATTTATTTTCATGTAATCATATACTGTATACTATCAGAGTTTCATTTAGTAATGCTGGTTGACTTTAGTAAAAGTCAAGGATTTCACCAAGTCTTTGAAAATGATGTGTGTGTCCGTTCATTGGTGTTTACGTGTTTGTTTGTATCGGTTCCTTCATCCTCTAAACACACTACAACACAGTGTCTAAAATGTGTGTGTGTGTCTGTGTGTGCTTTGTGCTTCCAGCTCAGTGCACATGGAGGAGTCTGCCGTGATGCAGGGAGCCCAGGGGGTCCTGGTCCAGAACTGGCCCACAGTGTCCAGCGCTGCCGGTAAGTACACTGACTCTGACCTGTACCCAACACACACACACACACACACGCACACACTGAACCCAACTGGACATGGACACGGACACACACACACACACAGGCCACAGATTGAGGCCGCTCCGTGAGTTCAGCTGTAATCAGATGGACATATTTTACAATCTGTATCAGACCAGAGGGGAGTAATAACGTAGAAACCCAATATGAGGCCTCCCTTCCACTATTCCCAATACCGCGCTCTGCCGCCAGTAGAGGAAACGGCACTTGTTGCATACAGGTCGATGGCTATCTTGGCATTCTGCAACAGGAAGGCAGACGAGGAACGGAGCGTTATAGAGGACAAAGATAGTCCATAGTTTACTTAGATTATCTCAAGGGATTATGATCAAAAAGAGGACAAATTAGAAGAAGAAGAAGAAGATCTCTCCATCATTAGATAAGTTAGCAAACTACAGCTCTCCATGCAGTATGCCAGCTTGGCTTGGTTCTCCTGCTGATCATGAATACAGATGCACCTCATCACCTGGGCTGTCCTGAATAGATAGTGCGTCATGGTTCTGAGGAGTCAAACGGTATAAATCCTAGGGGACTAAATAAGTCCCCTAGAACAGTAGAAATCATCCCCTAGAATGCCATGAGTAAATTAAAAATCATGTCTTCACATTAAGTTGCCAAGCGATAAATGTGGAGCGGAGAGCGAAGAAGCATCCTGGCTGGTTTAGGAAGCAGGAGCTCAGCCCACTCAGGCCAGAGGGCCGGACGCCGGGGTGAGGATGACATTGCAATTGCGGTGCTGGAAAGACCGTCCGTTATGTGGCAATTAAAGCTGCCCATAAGACCGGGTTGATGTGTGTACTTTGTATACAAGGCGAGGGGTAGAGTAGACAACCTGACAAACTGTCCACCCACTCCCTAATGGTCTTTTCAGTGCCAACGTCAGGCACACACACACACACACACACAAACGCGTGCATGCGCACATACTCAGCCATCGATTTCTTGCCTTTAGGCTGAGAACAAACAGGCTTCAGGTGCTCGAACATACAGGGGGAGAGAGAGGGAGGAGGAGAGTGATATATAGAGGGAGTTATAGAGGCAGAGTGTGGTGGGGTACCGCATTAGGCTAGCAATTCAGTTTTTTCCCCCATCACGCAAATATACAAATATCCATATGAATATATACGTATATGAAAAGCTACAATTGTGGTATGATGAAAAGGTCATGAATCGCCATGTATTTGTAATTTAAGGTATCTGCCTTTGTGAATATAGATTCAGTGAGTAGTCAGTCACACGATGGAGTGCTGCTTTGTTTTCCGATTCCTCTTCCGTACCTGGATGTGAGCGTGGTACAAATGAGCTCCAGCAGGCTGCACCCCCGTTCCCTTCCCCTCTGGTTCGAAACGTTGCTGCACCACCGCTGTGTGTACGCGCATGGAGGCATGGCTGCGTGTTTTGGGTTGCTGTGTATTCAGTGTGTGTGTGTGTGTGTGTGTGTGTGTGTGTGTGTGTGTGTGTGCGTGTTTTGGCTCCCTGCTTTTCTGTGCTGCTGCTTTTCTGTGGCAGATGGAGCGCGGCACACGCCCAGATTAACAGACGTACATCAATTGAATCATGCTGTCTCACTCTCTCTTCCCATTATATCCTCTCCACCCTCTCTCTCTCTCTCTCTCTCTCTCTCTGTCCCGTCTCCTAACCTATAGTCTTATGACTGTGACAAAGTAGTGTTTAGTAGACTCAGCAGCATCCTTTAACAAACCTATCATACATACATACAGTGAGCGGCTAAGAGAGAAGGGAAAGCCTGTTGAAATAGTATGGACACACATACAGGATAAAGTGGAATGCACATTGGTGTGGGAGAGGGGGTGGGGACATAAACAAAGGGAGGAAAACAGAGAATTTGATCAGGGATAACACGGGAATCGGTCCTGAAGTAATGGATGGAGAGAGAGAGAGAGAGAGAGAGAGAGAGAGAGAGAGAGAGAGAGAGAGAGAGAGAGAGAGAGAGAGAGAGAGAGAGAGAGAGAGAGAGAGAGAGAGAGAGAGAGAGAGAGAGAGAGAGAGAGAGAGAGAGACTGATGGTGCTGTTGCTAGGGCAGACGAGAGAGAGGGAGGTAGTGTGTGTGTATGTGAGAAGAGAGGGAGTGAGAGAGAGATAGAGAGTGTGAGAGAGAGGTAGTGAGGGAGAGGTACTGAGGGAGAGAGGTACTGAGGGAGAGGTACTGAGGGAGAGGTACTGAGGGAGAGAGAGAGGTAGCAAGGGAGAGAGAATTCAGAAGACAGAGCTTGCAGCATTATTCTCCATCAGCAACAGCATTGTCACCCTCGCTCCTATGCAGTTTCCACGGCAACCAGTCATGGCCATACAGATTGGCTAGAGAGAGGAAGGGGGGTGGGGTAGGTGTGGAGAGGGAGGGAGATGGAGCATGGATGAAAAATGGGCTGCTTGGACAAGCATGGGGGTCTGGGAGTGGGTGGAGAGGTACAAGCATATGGCCCAGCACAGAAATATAGAGAAAGATGGGACCCACTATGGAAATCATTAGAAGAGGTTTGGAAATGGATGCAACGTTTATAAGTGTGTACTGAAACATGGAGTGAGACCAGGTCGCTGGAGAGGGGAGTGTGGAACACAGTGATCATGTGTGCATTTGGAAAGTGGAGTCTGCACGGATGTGAGAGAGTGCTGGGCACTCAGAGGGGTTAAGGTGTACAGCAAGTGAGAGGTGGGACAGGGGGAGGGGGGAGGGTGGGGCAGGGAGAGACAATGACCTACATACACCTCGACCGAGCTTTACTGCAGGTGGAAGTACTTATGGATGGCCTATCTGCACCATAATTAAATGGGACACGGACACACACACACACACACACAAATTAGGACTTCAATTTAAAGGCGACATGCAAAGAGAAAGGCCAATCAAGAAAATAGAGAAAGAAGAAGACACAGCTGACCAACCAAGGACCCTCCTGATTCACGTTGTCGGCGACAGTTTAGCAGCAACAGCTTCTGAAACGTCACGTTTCCCTCAGACGATCGCCGTCGTTCCAGCGATGGATTGAGTTAACGTTGACGTCTGTACTGGACCGAGTTAAGGTTAAAAGCTGGCACTCAAACCATGTCAATTTTTGTCATATTCGTCACTAAGATGACTAAAATGTTCTTGATTTTAAACGAATCTGACCCTTTGGGTCTCTCCTTCTCTCCCTCTCTTCCTTGGCAGACTAAATCCTCTCTCTCACCACACTGCTGATAAAATGGCGCAGGGTGTGAGCACATAGACACATCATCACAGAGACACACACACAGCACTCTGTGTTGGATATCGATAATTAAACCCAAACCCTTGGCATGCTCTCTCTCAGGGCGAGCCTATTAGGGATAGTTTACCTTCACCATCACGCCATTAGAGGACACTTGACTATCAGGGGCTGAGTCTGGCAGGGATCACTGTACACCTTGTAAGTCACTTTGGATAAAAGCGTCCGCCAAATGCCCTAAATGTAAATGTAAAATGTAAATGTAAATCACTAATCAATGTTTCACTAACCCCATCAATTTCTCTACCACTATGGTAATGTACACAAACAGAAACACACACACACACACAGGCAGCAATACATATCCACAAGTATTTTTCAAAACCAAATGCATACCAGAATGCATGAACACACACACACACACACACACACACACACTTTTGGATAAAGGGGTGTGGCTCTAGCTCAGTGTTTCCCGTCACATATGTCACTGAATATGCTGAGTATAGAAGGAAAAAAACCACTTTCCTCTTTACGATATTCTACTGATAATCCTGCTCCCTCTTTGAGTCTTAAAGTGCTAGGGATCATGTATCGCACGCACATCCGTGTGTACCTCCTAAACACCCTCCTCCTCCTCCTCCTCCTCCTCCTCCTCCTCCTCCTCCTCCTCCTCCTCCTCCTCCTCCTCCTCCTTGTTATGTAACGCTGCAGTGCGCTTCACTGCACCGAACCCGACCAGCCGATGGCCAGACGAGGGGCTGAATGCTAAACTAGACATGGGAAAGTGTGGCTGGAAGGATTTAAGTGACTGTGGATAAAGACCACGCGCACACACACACACACACACACACACACACACACACACACACACACACACACACACACACACACACACACACACACACACACACACACACACACACACACACACACACACACACACACACACACACACACACACACACACACACACACACAGATTTAGACTCTTGCCCAAAGAATGAATTCCAAGTGAGAAGGACAATGAAGATTCCAAGCGAGAAGGTGTGACGATTAGATAGAAGACTTGGGATGCTTAGGTACACACCATTGAAAAAATAAATAAAAAGTTGATAGATGATTGTGCTCTGCAGTAACTACAAAATGCAACCTCAGGGATACAGCGAGATACACAGGATGCGGATGATTCCCCCCTGCTTAAGCAGCGCACACAGAGGGAGCGTTAAAAGAGGTTGAGCGGAAACTAAGGTCACCATCGGAGAGAAGTCAACCGTGCGTCTGTAAGTGATCGCTGATTGCCGATCAAATGAACGTTACCGTGAACGTTCATCGGTCCCATGAAGGCTGGCTTCTCATGTCAGATTAGACTGAAAGGTCAGAGGGAGCAGAGACGTGCGGGGAGAGAGAGGCCGAGGACCATCCAACAGAGACCCTGTGTGAGGAAGAAGGAGCAGGAGGGAGATTTTGCTCCGCAACAGCCATCGACAAATCAGATTGAAGCACCGGCTACATGGGGCTCAGCATCCAGCTGTAGGCGTTGGCCTTTATTTCGGTCCTCAAGGGAAGGAAATGGCACGATATAAGCGCCGATAAAGGGCAAATCAGGATATAAATAATAAGATGGAGATGGATAGCACGATGCAGTTTCATTCAAATAATGCAACAGTTTAGCAAATGTCTCTGGTGTCCTTGATTCTTCACCCGTTTTGGGGGCGAATACAAACAAGAATAAAAACCAAAGGCCGGTTGCAGCTCAAAACTTTTCTGTTTGACCGTCTTTGACAGAGTCACAGTATTTCACAGAATGTCCCGTTCAGCAGTTTCCCCCCCCCCTCAGCCACCAGCTCTAATGCCTTTGACCCTGCTGCACTAGAGAGCAGGGCCCGACCTCAGCTGATCCATCTCCCCGGGACATGACTCACGACTCTCTGGGGAGTTTCATCCTGTACCGCAGTTACCCCATGCGACAGTCAATTACAAGAGAGGCCAAATGACTACACTTTCCGAGGAGAGAGTAACTTGGTGCCCAAAGTACTTGGCAGAGATTACCGTCCTGGTGCCTCATCTCGGTCTGCCATAATCCTTCTTAGAATGTCAGCTGAGGACTTGGTACCGAGAAGGGGAAGAGAAGCGTGGATGTATTTGACTCCGGCTATCTCCACGCTGGAGGAAGCAGGAAGCAGGAGCGTGGCCCCATGCCTCCGCTGCCACGTCCTTATCTCCCCGCCTCCCTTATCGCCCAGTCCAACCCAATCCCTTCCTCGTGCAGCTGCGTTATCACAGCCAGTGACAACCGGTATTTTTGTTCCAACGCGCAAGCTGTACAACGCAACGACAGTGGTGCGATCGTGTCCTTTGGAAGACAATGAAAACATGAAACCAGCCCATACTTGTTTCAGCCGCTTTTCTGCTAATCTAACGTTATGTCTCAGAAAATGCCACCGTGTTCACTGGAGCTCACCCTACCTCAGACGCCTGCAGACTGCAAATACTATTATTATTATTATCATCATTATTTGCATCATTGTATTGTTGTCTTCATTTATTTTTCCACAAGCCTCTATGGATGCTAGAATCCTTTAGTATTAGCAGACATCATCCAGGATCAAGATCCTCACCTTACCCTGATTATAGGTCAAGATTTGACAGACCTTCTCAGATTTCGGGGCTCCACTAATGCGTACAAGCCACATTAAGCCAGTAATGTGGTAATAGGTGCAACACCGGTCAAAACTATCTCTAATTCCAGACAGAACGGCAGGCTGTGTATAGAGTGGAGGGTCTGGAGTGGATGGGTCAGACAAGGGGAAGGTATACACACACACACAGAGAGAGAGAGAGAGAGAGAGAGAGAGAGAGAGAGAGAGAGAGAGAGAGACGAGAGAGAGAGAGAGAGAGAGAGAGAGAGAGAGAGAGAGAGAGAGAGAGAGAGAGAGAGAGAGAGAGAGAGAGAGAGAGAGAGAGAGAGAGAGAGAGAGAGAGAGAGAGAGAGAGAGAGAGAGAGAGAGAGAGAGAGCGCTTCTAGGCACCGTTCCTTCTGGCCGGTCTGCTCTACCCTTTGGACAGAAGTCAGGAATTTTATAGAAATAAAAAGCAAGTGTCTTAAGGGAAGTACACCAAGTAGGTCACTGCTGGGAGGAAGGCGGCAACACGATGGAGGAAGGCGGGGGGGTCATTTTGTTTTGCTGGTGGCTGTGTGTGGATCCATGTTCTGGAATCTCTCACTCACTCTCTCAGACATTGATCTTTAAAATAAATTACGTTAAAAATGATATATTATACATTTTAGAATTTATTGTTTAAAGGCCTCCCAATTCCTGAATAATACAGCTGCCACTAAATAACTCGACATTCCCATTTAATAAGGAGTGATTTGTGACCTGCCCCGGCTAACATGATTCATTTGTCTGGAGAGAGGGCCACAGATGTAGAGAGGGGAGAGGGGGGGGGGGGTGTGCTGGATCCTGAGGCCTTAGGAGATTGAGCTGCCGGTTGCAGAGTGGTGCCGGGCATGGCTCTGTAATTGAGTCATAAGAAGAGGGAGAGGCCTAACAGATGAGAGTGTGAGTGGTGGCAGTGGGGAGCAGGCGGCGTCACACCAGGCTGTACACGTAGTGAGGCCAAAAGACAAACACCATGCCGTGTCCTTCAATAATGAGAAACCCATTCACAGGCACAGGCACAGGCACAGGCACACACACACACACACACACACACACACACACACACACACACACTGCACCATTTTGTTGGCCTGCTCTGCATTCAGTGCTAAGCGTTGAATTGAATGGTGATGGTGAAGTTATCTTCGACAATGTCGACAATGTTATAGTCGCCATTAAGATGCCAACGATGTGAACCATGACCGTTGAATGCTCATCACATCCTAGTGGCTCGTGACATGTAGTATGAGCTTTTTATATTTACCTTGTACAACCAAATGCATCCACTTGGATATGTGATTGGGCTGGTTGACTTAAATGCTGCTAGTTTATTACTCATATAGAAGGGATATGCTGAATATGAGTGTTGTTGGAAGAAGAAGAATCTTCAATAATCTTTATAGTAGAAGCACGGATAGTCTGCAGCAGGACAGCGTCGACCAGGTCTACTGCGGCTGCCTTGATCAGACAGAAGTATTAAATTAGTTTTATAATATATTCAATCAGGGGCTTAGAAAGAACCCTGGCAGATGTCCTACGGACCATCACGTCACAGTGGCTGCAACAGTATGAGAGTGACATTGCTCACCGTGCCTTGTAATGATGCATTGCAGTTGAATAACCGAGCGTGTACACGGATGAGTTGTACAATGAATAGCTCGTTCGTTCATTCGTTAACAACTCTCTGTTTCCCATCAGACGGTGATGGGGGAGAGGTCTCCCCACCAATGGGAGCGGGAGTGGACAGCAACAGCTGGCACTTCCGCTACGGGCCCGGTGGGCCCGGCGGGCCCGGCGGGCCCCTGCAGCACCTGAAGCCCGGCGAGGTTCCACCGGAGGCCTTCATCATCCCCGGCTCCCCGGCCATCATCTCCATCAGGCAGAACCAGGGAGGGGAGGACGACAAGAGCGACTTCATCACCTTCGGCAAGAAGGAGGAGGCCAAGAAGAAGAAGAAGAAGAAGAAGGAGAAGAAGGACAAGAAGGACAAGGGCAAGGACGACGGCGATGACTAGCGGAGTAGGCAGGGGAAGGCGTCACGTGGGGGTGTTGTTAAAACAGAGGTACCGACTCATGATCTGCCAGGGGGGGGAGGGGGGGGGAAGAAAGCAAAGAAGAAAAATAAATAAATCACTACAGTTCTACAGGTTTCCCCAAGTTCTACTAGACACCCATAGACACACCCCTTAATATTTCTAAGATCTCTGCCTCTATTATCTATTTCTGGCATACTAAACCGAGATGTATGTTAGCTCCGCTCCTATCTTGAGGAAAAATGAATAATCGTGCATGGCTTGAAACTGATTTCACCCGAGCTAACGGCCATCCACACTTTGATGTAAGCAACTTGCTATACCCTCAACTGCTGTGATGTTTGCCTATTCACTCAGTGGGCATGTTGGCACCTCTGTATTACCTCCACCCTCCACCCCCCGACCATGATGTATAAACACTGCTCTTTGAGAAGAAAGCGTACGCCTTGTATCTACGATGACAACAACAACAACAACAACAACAAGCTTTGTACCAGCCATGACAAATGACAGAAACAAAGAAGAAAAAAAAGAAAGTCAGGCAAAATGAAACACATTTATGAATGATGCAATGTGATTTTGAAGCTGGACACACACTACTTGTAAATAGCACAGGTGAGAGAGAGAGAGTCACAAAAGCGGAGGCTTGTATTGACACTGCTGCCACATCCTAGGGGTGGACCACAACAGTGTACTCTGGGTGGCAAGGAAGACACACACACAAGTGCACACACTATCCAACATACACACACACACAAACACACCACAGCGTGAAAGCTGTGGAGGCCGACGTAGAGAGATGGGAGAAAAAGGAGACAAAACGTAATTGCGACTAACACCACTCACCAGATGCGCTTCAAATAAGACACTGCATGTCTGTTGCCCTGCAGTCTCCTCGGCAGTGTGCTCTCTCAGGATGGACGGATGGACACGGTGTCCCCCCCCCAACCAGAGGTCACTCCTCCTCTGGCAGTCTGGCGGATTGCTCTGGAAGGACATGGAGAGGTGCACACCTTAAGCTTATGCACCCTACAGCGCTTCACGCATCATAAGTACGGGAAGACAGAGGCAAACCCTCCAGGAGACCACTTCATAGCAAAGGCCCCGCCGAGCTGGCCATGTACGAAGAGCGCTCTGTCCAAGACCCGAAACCTCTGGACGGTCTTACGCTTTTGATAACCCGTCTCTCCCCTGCCTCCCCCACTGCCACTCAGCAAACCCTGATGCTCTGAATGTTTGGTAGCGACCCACCCTCGCCTAGCTACCTTGACATCACCAGTGATCCTTACCCGCTAGCTCTAGCTCCCGTAAGATACCCCTACCCCTACCCCTCTCCCCAGACCCCATCCTCCCTCCTGCATCCTGCCCCACACCCCTCCATCCTCCCACCAACTGCCTACTTTATGTGATGCAGTGAAATGTGTGAACTCGACCTCTCGTAACTGGTTTCCAGAGGAGAGCCGCGATTTCCTACTTTCTCTCTTTTTGATAGCTTTAAATACAACGCTTTTGCTTGTGGCTAACCCCAAACCTCCCATTACATGTGTAATGATTGCATATTGACAGTGGGCACTGGTTATAAGTCCCTGTCAACTTAACTCAACCCCAACATCCACCCACCCTTACCCCGCTGCAACCCCCCTGCCCCGGAGGTGGTCTCCGGAAGGGCCTTCTGAGAACATTGTGGTGTGCTGGGAACACAGCATGGAGTAATGTGGACAGGGGCCCGGGACGGTCCATTTTGGAGGTTCTGCCGTGAATTGTTATTTTTGTCAGACATCCCTCTGAAGTGCAAAGTGGCTCAGTTCTTTTGAACTTGTCAATGCTAAAGTCCACCGGTCATTTCCTGTGCTTGTAGTCACACGGGTGGGAGGGGACCAGGTTGGTCAGCGGGGAGGGCCTTATTGAGACCAGGGTGGAGATCCAGGACATAGGAGGGGTGGGTGGTGCCTTGGGCTGGCCCTCCACATCTCATGCACCAAAACATTCTTCAAAAGTATCTTTCTGTGGCAAATTGATTATTTTGGATTATTGCTTAAAACACAATTAAAGATAGTTGTTATGTGTAGGCTTTTAGATATATATATGCCGTAATTGTAGAATATTCTGTTCATAGAATGTCTAGATTAGTTAAAAAAAACAAAAAAAACAATGTCAAATATAAACACACGTCCAGGGATTTCCACCCCGGAGCTCTATCCCGTCAATCCCCTCTCAGGAGACACTTCCTGCACCCCCCTTAACCCCAACCACCCCCCCCCCTAACCCCAACCATCCCCCTGCTTGTACGTTCTGTAAGCCACGCCTCCTTCCCCGTTCCCGATTTTGTATGGCTCAGTATGACGTCACTCCACTACGTGGCTGCTGCATGTACTGCTCTCAAGATGGGAAAACAATAACAACATAAAACAACCACAAAACTATATAGAGAAATATATATATAAATAGATAGATAGATGGCTATGATTTTATGGTTCTTTTTGTATGATCATTTGACTTCATGACTCGCACACAGGAGTATCTCTGTACGTATATACCTTCTGCCTCCGCCAAACGTCTCCTACCTAGAACACTCCTACACACCCCGCGGACGGTGGCGTTGTATGTTGCCTCGTTATCGATATTTGTAAATGACGTCGTGTGAAACCTCTGCTCCTCAGCTCTATATTATTTTTCTTCTCCTTTTCATTATTATTTTTCTCCCAAATACGAGTTTCTTTTTGCAAATGAAAACAAAATTATGAATCACTTCCTTTGGTGTCCGGCTTTGACATGACGATCTAACTAACACTGTTATATTGTAACTGAAATATGTATGATGATCCTATGATGAACCATCTCCTCCCTTACAGCCTACGTACTTAAAACAGACAAAATGAAAACCAAAAAAAAGACAAAAAACTAAAAACCATGAACAAAAAAACGATACATATATGTAGTGTATGCTTGTATTTAGTAAGCATTTGGGCTGTCATTCTTTCCTAGTGTATGGTGGTGACAAAATGGTGGTAATGTGCCGGTCCTAAATGGATCGACGCAGATCTGTTGTAAAACCTTTTTTTCGTTCACCCAATCAACTGTGACGGTGAAGTATAGTGAATCTATTTTATTTTTGGCTTTTTTTTATTTTTTTTCGTCTAAATGGATACCGTGGTAATGTGTTTTGTTTCTAAATCACTAATAAAGTTTTCTTTCTAAAAACGAGCCTGGAAAGTGTTGCATTGGGTTATATCGTTAAAGGGTTTGCACGGTTATGGAATAAGTTTCATAAAACAACATTACAATTCACATAACAATCAAGATAATTGCTAATGGATAGGATATGGATTTATAATCTCATGTGGGCTTGGGGTTTGATTTGAAGACTACCGACATAACTGTAAAAGACAGTATGTGCTGAACATTGTAGGTGAGATTTCAGAAAACAATAACCCTGTTACTTGAATCTCTGAGGCTGTTGCCAGGAAAGAAGTGAGAGGAGCGTACAGGGATGAGATGAGCGAGCCAGGCGTTGAAGAGGAGAGCGAGTGTGCATCTCTGCACATCAGTGAGAGGAGACCAGTCAGGCCCCATCTCAAGCTTCGGGGTCTGTGCTGTCTCACATGCCAACACTCGACACTCCATCACCCCAACGTCCCACACCCCCTCGCTCACAGAACTGACAAGAAGTCAGTAAAGCTCAGGCATCGCAGACAGAGAGTAGGGAGAGAGAGAGAGGAACGCGGGCGAGAGACCTGGGTATCCTATTGATCTTGTTGTGTCATGGTCACATATTGCCCAGAGTGTCCCAAGGGAACGGAAGCTTTCCAACCTCACATTTATTTAATTGAATGGAGTGGTGGTGGTAGATTGATTCCAGCCCCAGTGGGAAGCTTGTTCTCTGGATACAAACAACAAATATGAAGGAGACATCAATCATACTGGCCTAGTTACCATGGCAATGTCACCCCTCATTAGTATTTCAACCGGTCAGCACTTGAGACTTCCACGTTGCAAAATATCACCTGCTACGGGAACATACTTAACTTTTTATAGGAATATTTAAAATCAAAGCTTTCACAGCAGTGTTACAAATCAGCCAAATATTATTTAGAATGAAAAGCTTTTGTGAAACGACCATGTGGATCCATCAATGACTATTGCTATAAGAGAGATTGTCATATCTCAAAGCATTCTATATTCAATCACATTGCTAACGTAGGGTTGTTCCATTATTAAACACAGTGCTCTCCGTTGGAGACAAGAGGAAAGCAGACCAAAGAGTTCAAGGGTTCACAGAGTTGTTTGCCTGTCAACATGCCCCTTTCCCAGATATGGCAGTGTTTCCATGGTTACAATTGGTTGGGAGGATGAGTCTCTATGGCAACAGCTCTACACTCTTAAAACCGAGGTGGTGTGTTGAAACGTGTTGGTGTGAATTGCATTAATCACTCCTCACTCTCCTGTATGCATTAGAGATAATAACCCTTTAATGCCTTGAAAAAAATAACCTTATAGACATATCTGATCATTAATAACTGCAACAATGCTGCTTGAACAAATAAATAACCATACAATAAAAGTTGTAAAAAAGAGAGAGAGTACAATAGCGAGTTCATTCTAGTGACATCACAGACCCTGCAACATCAAGCAGTATAGTGACATCACAGACCCTGCAACATCAAGCAGTATAGTGACATCACAGACCCTGCAACATCAAGCAGTATAGTGACATCACAGACCCTGCAACATCAAGCAGTATAGTGACATCACAGACCCTGCAACATCAAGCAGTATAGTGACATCACAGACCCTGCAACATCAAGCAGTATAGTGACATCATAGACCCTGCAACATCAAGCAGTATAGTGACATCACAGACCCTGCAACATCAAGCAGTATAGTGACATCACAGACCCTGCAACATCAAGCAGTATAGTGACATCACAGACCCTGCAACATCAAGCAGTATAGTGACATCATAGACCGTTCAACATCAACATCAAGCAGAATAGTGACATCACAGACCCTGCAACATCAAGCAGTATAGTGACATCACAGACCCTGCAACATCAAGCAGTATAGTGACATCATAGACCGTTCAACATCAACATCAAGCAGTATAGTGACATCACAGACCCAGCAACATCACGCAGTATAGTGACATCATAGACCCAGTAACATCAAACAGTATAGTGACATCATATATCATAGACCCCTACAGTATTCCATGGTGACTGGAGTACTGTACCATGTGCCATGGGGTGCAAGGAAGATAATGAAAATATAAGCAAGAGTTTCTCTATCACACACACACACACACACACACACACACACACACACACACACACACACACACACACACACACACACACACACACACACACACACACACACACACACACACACACACACACACACAACGTTTACAATCTTAAGTGATATAAATGTCGGTTAGCCATAAACGCAGCCATTTTAGGTCTCTAGTATACTGGCTGTGCCAGTTGGGGACTGTTAGTGGTGAGAATAATGTAAAAAAAAACATGTCTTCTATCCAAAGTCGGTCGTTATGATTCGAAACAACAAAAAAAGCCGTTATGGTTCTTCAAATTGATTAATACCATTGTGGACGGCCACAAGATCAACCGACTGTGTTTGCAACAAAGCGGACTTCACTTGTCAGCCCCGCACTAAAAATGCATGCCCTCCCAAGTGGTTTGTTTTCCTTCACTAACCAGTGAAGGAAAACAAACAGTTCACTAACTAAGGAAAAAAAGTAAGAAAAGTTATCCTTCAGAGCTTTCTGCTAGAAAGCTTGTAGGAGACCAGGCGACGTACTGTAAAGAGCGACAACACACGGAATGAGTATATTAGAAACATGGGACTTTCGCCCAAGAGTGTCCCAAGTCCCAAGTGTCGTGTTATTCTTAAACTTTCACTTATACTTAGTGCACTTATACTACACTTATTATATGTAACTAACAACTTTTAATTAGGATTACGATATTTTCACATTTCAGACGCAGTCTGGTTAGGTTGAGTCTTACCTGAACGCGTCGCCCGTAGAGAGTTGGCAAGTCACTCTCGATCGAGTTCAATATAGTTTGTTAGATGTGGAGACAGTCCTGTAGATGAAAGTCATTTCCCAACAGATATAGTCCGGAGAATTAGGGTTACTTTAATATCCAACGCCGAAAAAAAGGCGTCCTGGTTGCCGAGGTAACAACCTAACCCTGTCCTGGCGTTCTTTGAGTTCCATTTGTTTGTATCAACCCGTCGTCTGGGTATTTTGTTTCCATTCAATTTTTTTTAACTGTCTTTTATACTATCATAAGCATTTGTTGCTGAGGACTATTTCGTTTTTTGCATCAAGGATAACTTTCCTAAATAGGCTACAAAATACAACATTTGACGCGACTTCCGGTAAACCCCGTCCGGTCTTCTACCCGAAAACAGATAGAGAGTTATTGACAGATATTTTAGCTGGTTGAACAGATCCAGGTAATGACGTTGCTGTACACCTTTAGCATGTGTATTATGTAAAGTATGTTAACACGCCTGTAAAGTGTGCAGCCCATTGAAAACTAAGACATGTCAGCCTATTGCATTTGCATAGCTGTGCCTGCCTTAGCTCAACACATCTACTATATATGTATTTACATATGCAACAAACGCAATTTCTACGCAAAAAGAAAAGCAATATGCTGACTGTTATAGCAGCAGCAGCTGTATGAGACGGACTCATGATTTATTCATGACAGCTGAAGGTTAGCTTCCCTATAAAAGGCCCATATTGTAGATGTGTGCAACATGAATAGATACATAAAAAGACGTGTCAACGGTTCAACAGAACATGCAGAGGATAATATGACTGGGCTTCTATGCATTGATCTGGTTGTCCGACACCAAAACGATCACATAGGTTAATGATTTGTCTTCCTTAAACAAGATTCAAGATGTTTTTTATCAAGTACAATGGAATGCTTACTCCCCATTCCCTCCCGCAGTATGAACTTTATATTTAAAAAAAAACGATATACTATACATTGTACTATACTATATACAATAAGCAACACTATACTATAACAATATTGTACACAATCAAAATAGCAATAAAGAGACTGATGGATGATATATATATATGTGGTGATATATGTGGGAATTGTGCAAAAAGCTTTTTAAAGTGCCAGTAGTGCAGCAGCATCATGAATACATAGCAGTACAGTGCACAACACTGCAGAAACTGTAATGAGTCCAACTGTGTGCAGCACTCGTAGCAGTTCATAGGCACACTGCCTGTGGATAAAAACTGTCCTTACACTGCATCACTATGATCATTATTACGTCACAATTGGCGTTGTTTAGATATTGTAGCAATATACATGTGAGGGAACGTTGCGAGATGACTAACATGCAGTCGTATCGCTCAGACAAGGAAGTGTTCCCCACCTCGTGACCTCCCCCCCTGATCCTATATGTCACCATTCTGACCTTCTGCAATTTGACCAGATGAAGTAGCTGCAGTAAAAGCAAGTGACACAAGTGTTTTGACATATGTTCCTATCCTGATTGTGCGCTCATTTGTAGTAGTAGGGCTACTGAAGTAGTTAAGCAAGGCCACAGGGTGCATGTCTTGTTGACTTGCTAGTTGCTCAACTTTTGTATTTAGTATCGACAGTTAGTCTCATAATCGTTACATACACAGTTACACACTATCATAATAATATCATTATATATTTGTTTTTGCAACAGCTTGACAGTTGCAAAACAAGTATTGAGATATTTCTTAAATATGCTTTTTTAGTTCCAAGAATGCCTGTGCACTATATCTAAATGTCTCAGCAAAGTGGCAAGTGGCAAGAAAAGTCTAAAGGCAAAAAAAACACAAAATAGAATGAATCGCTCAATAGAATATATGAAATTGATGGTAAGTAAACTGCATTCATATAGCACCTTTTCCCAAAGCGCTTTAAAAAGATTGGCTCACATTCACCCATTCATACACCAATGGTGGTGTCAGGTGACTGTCAGCTCTTCAGGAGCTATTAGGGTTAGGTGTCTTGATCAGGGACACCACAACACTTGGCTAGGAGACAGACAACCGGCTGTACCGTACCTCCTAAGCTACTGCCGCCCCAGCAGATGACTCCAATCATTTAATGGTCATGCAGTAATAATTCAATAAAACCGGTATACAAAAAATATTTCGTAATAGGAAATCAATCATGTGGGCGGCATGGCTCAGGAGGTAGAGCGGTCGCCTCACAACCTTCCGCTGGTTCGATCCCCGCCGCCTCCTCCTAGCAAAAGCTGTCGAGGTGTCCTTGAGCAAGACACCCTAACCCTAACTGCTCCTGACGTGCTGGCTGTCTCCTTGCATGGCTGACTCCGCCGTCGGTGGTTGAACGTGTGTATGAATGGGTGAATGTGAGGCATGACTTGTAAAGCACTTTGAGTAACCATTGGTTAGAAAAGCGCTATATAAATGTCCATTTACCATTTACCATGTATCTATATCCTGTCTATCTATAGTTTTAGACCTCATGTTGCCATTGTTAAAGGTCAAGGGATGGGATCTGCATGGGCTCATCTTCTTGCAGGCAACTCAACCAAAAATAAGTTCATGTGAGCTAATAAGTCATTGTTTCAGGCTACATTCACCTCTGAATATTGCAGCCTTTGTTCTTACACACATATCAAATTACAAATGACATGTATAAGACAACAAGAGAGCAGATCGGCTCTTCTGGTAGAGCACAGGCCTGAGCCATGATGAACATGGTTGTGGGGCTCACCAGAATAGTGGATGTTATTGAAAAGGAAACTAAAGCCAAAGCAGAACAGCTTCTAATGCCTTTCGGGGGGGGAAAATGCCCCTAAAAGTATCATTGCAGATGGAGGTTAGCCACGCCCAGGCTCTAGGCATGCGTACTCGACCTCATCTGCACATTGTGACACATTTGCAGCGTGGTAAAGGATTCAGCCAATGGCTAAATCTTTTAACATGTAAAGGACAGGTGGTCACCCTTTGAATAGGTGCCTTCCTTCGGTCTTCTATAGCCTTTAGTATTAACTATACCAGATGGGTATTACAGTTCATAATTGCACGTTACTGTGATTTATTATTGTATTTCTCCTTATGTATACAGGATACAATTTTAATGCAGACATACAGCCATAAATAAAACCAAATGTGCACTTTGAGTGTTTATGACAAATTGATAAAAAAAAACATTAAATGCAATGATTGTATAAATGTAACAATAATAATGTGTACATTTTAAGGAACTTAGAAAATTAATTGGGTGTTAAACTAACAGTAAAATACAGTTACTTCACAATCCCATTCCGGTGTCCGTCCCAGATCCCCCTAGTGCCCACTCTGCACCAGCACTGAAGACACGCCCGGTTATGAAGATAAGCCAAACAACAAGTCACAGCATCACGTTGTTCTGTGGATTCGTATTATTATGTTGTTTGGCACATAGCAAGGAACTTAAAGAGGCAATGTGTGTCCGACTCATAATTCTTGGAATAAATGACAACTGAGAGACAGCTTTAAATCACCATAATTCAACACACATACACGTGTGGCATTAGCTTGTGTCTTAATAAGTTCTTAATATGTTAGGATTCAACTGAGTAAGTACATGTTTGGCTACCTTTGTATTGCATAGACATTTGGGAAAAACTAACGGAATTCAAAGGCTAAATGCAAAGAAAATGTTGATTTTAATGGATTAATCGTGGTGGGTCTGATAGCCCATTCCATAAAAATATAATATATTATATAAAACACATATAAATGTATAATATCATATCATATATAATATATAATATAATATAGCCTATACAGTATAGTAATGTCCAATATAAAATCGAATAAGATCGTGCATATGAAGATACACAATTTAACTACATGCTGAGTGGGTAACATATACGCGTTCTGGAAAACGAGGGGAGGGAAAATGTAGAACGAGGGGGGGGGGGGGGGGTTATACACTTTATAGAATTGCTGAAACCACCCAGAGCCCTTTTGAGAAAAACAACGTCACCTTACACGTGTATCTGCGTAATGTGATGAAAGGACAATCATAAAAACCAGCCACCTATGAGCTTTTCCCACAATGCTGCTGAAGGAGGCGCTGTGTGATACAGCCAAGGCGCTATCTGCTGGCGAGAGAAGAGAAGTGCAATTTAAATGCATAATTTAAAGCATGTTTCAACATGTTTTGAACCACACACACACACACACACACACACACACACACACACCACACACACACACACACACACACACACACACACACACACACACACACACACACACACACACACACACTTAATTAAGAAGGGTGCAAAGAAAATCTTGGATGTATTTAAGTAGCCACTATGTGACTGTATCTTGTGTGTAGTCTGTGAAAGTGTACATGTAGGCGTCAGTGTCGTGAATTAAAACTGGGATCATGGAAATGAATTAAATGGGCAAGCACACGGTCAAATCAAAAGGGGTAGCCGTAACACACACACACACACACACACGATGCAACATATGTACTGGCCATTTGCAACAAGTACATTGGAGAGCTGACCGCTTACCGTATGAATCTCCAAAACAATACCATAAAAATGATATATACAATAACATTTAACACAAAAAGAACAACAAAGTGACAGATGGATGATATGAACATGTGTTGGATTAATAGATTTTAAAGCATTTAAAGTGCCAGTTGTACAGCAGCATCATGAATACAGTGCAGTAACTATGATGAGTCCAGAAAGTACGATAGTGTAATGTGAATGACAATGTTATGATAGTGGCAGCACTTCTAGCAGTTCAGTAGGTCACTGCCTGTGGATAAAAACTATCCTTAAACCTGGTAGTCCTTGTACGGATGCTGTGTAACCGGCGACTAGACGGTAGGGGGAGAAGAGATGGTGCCCAGGGTGGTTGCGGTCCTTAGTGATGGAGATGGCCTTCTTCTAAACACCTGGTCCTAAAGATCTCCTCAATGCATGGAAGTGCACACCTGATGATATTTTCTGATGCTCACACGACCCTCTGGATGGATTTCTTGTCCTGTGGTGTTGCCGTACCACACAGTGACGCCACTCGTCAGGACGCTCTCACAGTGCCAGGGTAAAAGTTCACTAGCCACCGTTGGCCTATTTCGCACACACACACACACACACACACACACACACACACACACACACACACACACACACACACACACACACACACACACACACACACACACACCTGTATTCATAAGGCTACTGCACTACTGGCACTTTAAAATTATTTAAAAATGTGTTTTGCACAATTCAACACATCATCTATCAGTCACTTTATTGTTATTAGTAAATTCACACTGCGGGAGGGAATAGGGAGTAATTCCAGTTTACTTGTTGCAAATGGCAAATAACAATCTTGAATTTTAATTATTATCCACTGATGTTTTTCTAAATATGTATATTTTTTACTCGCATTTGGAGCCTACCCAACATCAACATTCCAACACTATATGTTCAACTGTTTCTGTCAGCTGACAATGACCACATCCCCCCCCCCCCCACACACACACACACACACACACACACACACACAACCTAAAATAGATAGACAAAAAAGTAAGGTGCAAAGAACATCTTACATTTATTTAAGTAGCCAACTATGTGACTGTATCTTCTGTAAAGTATGTGGTAGTACATGTAGGCGTCAGTGTCGTGAATGTCGTAAAATGTGTTTTCGGATGCTTCTTTAAAATGAATAAGGTGCTTTTTAATCCTGTGGTGTCTGTAAGACCCCTTCTCGTCCTTGTAAAGTCCTCCTTCCTGCACCGACCTGGAAACGACATTCTTTGTCATCCATCTGGTCTCCTTTGGTTTCATCTTTTGCGCATTTATCAGCCTTTAATTAACCCCTGAATGCGCTGGAGCCCATAAAAACTTAACGACTATCCCGTCCTGAACAGTGACGCAATGTTTTATACAACAGAGCTTGGCCACCATCTCCCTGTACGTCCAGCTGATCACTGAGCGCAACACTGCCCCCTGAAGTAGTGATGTGTCGGTCGCGAACGAGCCGGCTCAAAGAGCCGGCTCTTTTTAGTGAACGACGGGAGCCGGCTCGCACCCGCGAACGAGCCGTTATTGATTTGTTACGGGTGCTCCGCGTACATGCAGTGACTGAATGTCACGCGCATGCTGTGCATCACGAGAGGATAGATAAGGAGGAGGGGCGGCGCGTGCTCAGTGCTGGTTGCTAACCGAGGGAGAGGAGAACACACGGTGAAGTGTCAGTTTGCGTCGCGCTAATAAGATGAGTGAAAGTAGGAAAAGAAGCAGCATTTGGCTGCATTTTAACAATTGTGCAAACACAAAGGCAGAATGCAGAATTTGCAACATGAAGCTCTCATATAGAGCAGGGTCCACAAACCACCTCCACAGGCACTTTTTTTATACTGAAATAGAGCCCTGCTGTTTTGTTAGGGCTTTTTGTTTAAATACAAATGTCAAATATACAAAAAAACAGTAGCTGTCCTTTTTTAAATGTCTATGCTTAAGTTGTTCTAGGTGTTGCTATCTGCTTTGTGTAGCGTGGTTCTACAAGCAAGTCAGTGCATTCATTGGGTGGTATCAGAGTTACAAGAGTCTGTAAATGCAATGAAAACAATTGGCCACAGCAAATCATTTATATTCAAATTTAAATTTTTACTTTTGAATACTTCAGTACAAAGGATGTATTGAATAATTTAAGTGATATATGTGTACACATATAAATAATTAGTCAAAATAGGGCAACATTTGATTGAATTATAAAAGGTATATGTGGTAAAATAGAAGAGCCGTTTGAGAGCCGAAAGAGCCGGCTCTTCTTGGTGAGCTGAGCCAAATGTGCCGGCTCACTCAAAAGAGCCGGAATTCCCATCACTACCCTGAAGAGCACACTGGTATTACAAGCCAGCAACCATGTTTCACAAAGGATACAATTAAACATTATTAGTTTAGAATACTTATTCGTATGTTTATGGATATGTTTTTATTGATAATCAACATAATGCCATTGTACACCTTTTCATGATGAGCTCAATGTCCCAACATAAAATAATCCTAACCATCATACCACGTTGAGGAGGGATCATGTACAAATGTGAATTACATCTCTTCTTTAACAAATACAGTGGATGTTGTCAAGCACACGTTCATCTCTGATATGAACATATATATACATATATATATATATATATATACATACATATGTATATACATATATGTATATATATACATATATATATATATGCATATGTATATACATATATATATATGTATATATATATATATATGTATATATATATATACATATATACATATATATATATATGTATATACATATGCATATATATATATATATGTATATATATATATATGTGTATATGTATATATATGTATATATATGTATGTATATATATATACATACATATATATACATATATATATATATACATATATGTATATATATATATATATGTATATATATCTATATATATACATATACACATATATATATATATACATATATATATTTGAGTATATAACATCTCAATAGCACTAGTTATGATTTATTATTTATTATTATTATTTGTATTGTTGTATTATCATTATTATTATTTGTATTATTATCATAATTATTATTCGCATTATATATAGTTTAGTACAGTATAGTATATAGGGTTGTTTATAGTATGTAGTATAGCATATCATATCATAGGTAGTATTTAGTGTAGTTTACAGTATAGTATTGTTTAGTATAGTTTAGTACAGTATTGTTGTATGAAATTCATACTACAGGGGTGTGTGTGGGGGGGGTGTAGGCATTCCATTGAAGCTACTTGTTGCAAATGGCAAAATAAATCAACTTGAATCTTGAATACTGATAATTATTAATATATTTATATTTATTTGTATCTGTATTTGAATATGTATTATTATTATTATTATTATTACAATTATTAAAATAATAATAATTATTATTATTATTATTCCTTAATCTATGTCTGATGCTTCTGGTTAAGGTGAGACCGAAAGACATTAAGCACGGTCGCTCTCCGTGGTGCTAGCAGCCCGTATTCAGTCCGTCTCCCAGGAAAGTGTGATCATGCACATAGCACTTCAACATATGGATCAGTGGATGCTCCACACTGTTAATAGTAAATTAATAGCAGGAAATACACCCCGTGTTTACCTTTGATGCGTAGCGCCCCAATAACCCATAAACAGTATAGTATTGTGTAATACCAAAGGACGCCGCACCATGTCGCTGTTCACTACACTAAAACTGGGAGCGGATCCTCCCTGTTCATATTTCCACCCAGTGTAGGGTAGACTATTATACCAACCTCGACGCCGAAGCACCATTGAATTATATTTTCTAGGACATGTGGTCTGACTAAACTCGTCTCATCCAGGTCTATTTTAATTTGTTTTTGGAATTCAGACGGGATTTTTTCACAATGCGGAACAACGTATCCCCGTTGATATCGTTCTTGTTGTGCTGCGGTATGATTCTTCTGACATTGCGTTCTGCTACGGGAGAACTGAGCTACTCCTTTCCAGAGGAGATGAAACGAGGATCTGTTGTTGGAAATATCGCTCAAGACCTCGGCATGGATAGAAGCACATTGGCTTCTCGAAAGGCACATTTTGACACCGAAGACAACAGAAAGCAATACATGAACGTGAACAATGGGGATTTAGTGGTTGCTGAAAGGATTGACAGAGAATCGCTTTGCGGAAAGAAGCCGTCCTGCATTTTACAATTGGAACTTGTTTTGGAAAACCCATTGGAGCTACAACGCATTAGTCTTCATGTACAAGATGTTAATGACAACTCCCCGCTTTTTAAGAAGGACGTTATGAAAATGGAAATACATGAATCTACACACAAAGGAGCTCGCTTCTCATTAGACGAAGCGCACGATGCGGACATCGGTGAGAATGCCGTTAAGAGCTACTCTCTACAAAGCAATGACCATTTCATCTTGAACATTGAGACACAACCAGGAGGACGAAAGCATTGTGAGTTAGTGCTGGAAAGGGAATTAGACCGTGAAACCCAGAAAGAGATGAATCTGCTTCTGGTAGCGGTGGACGGCGGCTCTCCTCAGAGATCAGCCACCGTGAGCATACACGTCACGGTGCTGGATGCCAATGATAACGCGCCGGTGTTCAGTCGGCCCGCCTACAAAGCCAGTCTGCCAGAGAATTCTCCTCTTGACACTATAGTTATTACGGTGAGTGCATCTGATGCCGACGAAGGAGTTAACGGTGAAATAATGTATGAGCTGGATCACGTCTCAGAAAACAGTAACGTATTTTCCCTTAACTCAAAATCTGGCGAAGTGCGAGTTACTGCGCCTATAGACTATGAACAAGAGTCCTCCTATGACATTCGGATCAGTGCAAAGGATGGCCTTGGGCTTGCTTCATACTGCACGTTGATCATTGACATAAAGGATGTGAATGACAACCCCCCTGTGGTATCTCTAAAATCCCTGGTCAACCCCATACTAGAGAATGTGCTCCCCGGTACAGAGGTAGGCGTCATTACCGTTCAGGATAGAGACTCTGATAATAACCGACAGGTGAAATTGTCCATTCAGCCACACGCTCCTTTCAAGCTGGTTCCTTCCATCAAAAATTACTATTCTATAGTGACTACCGGTGAGCTGGATCGGGAATCGACGGCCGACTATGACATCACAATCACAGCCACAGATGAGGGGTCTCCGCCTCTGTCTTCGTCTAAACTAATTAAACTGTCCGTCGCTGACGTCAACGACAACCCGCCTGTGTTTGAGGAGCGGTCCTACAGCGTCTACGTGGTGGAGAATAACACACCTGGTTCCACATTATGCTCGGTCACAGCCAGAGATCCAGACTGGAGACAAAACGGCACGGTTATTTATTCACTATTAGCGAGTAAGTTGAGTGGTAACCCCGTGTCCTCATATCTATCCATCAATGCAGACACGGGAAGCATTCACGCTTTGAGGTCATTTGACTATGAACTGTTCAGGAGTTTTGAAGTATGCGTAATGGCACGAGACAACGGTTCTCCTCCACTCAGCAGCAACGTGACTGTGAGTGTCTTCATAACGGATGTGAATGACAACACTCCTCAGATACTTTACCCCGCCCCAGAGGGAAACTCCTTCATGACTGAACTGGTACCCAAAGCTGCACAAGGAGGTTCTCTGGTTTCCAAGGTGATAGCAGTCGATGGGGACTCTGGACAGAACGCCTGGCTGTCCTATCATATCAGTAAATCCACTGATCCTGGACTTTTCAAAATCGATCTGCACAGTGGGGAGATCAGGACCCAGCGAGACATTTCTGATTCTGACAACATGAAACAGAACATTGTGATCACAGTAAAAGACAACGGACAGCCCTCCCTCTCGACCACCTGTGCTGTGTACTTACTGATTTCGGACAACTTGGCCGACGTGCCAGAGCTGAAAGACATGCAGTCCTACGACGGCTCCAACGGTTCCAATCTGACTTCTTATCTCATCATCGCTTTGGTGTCCGTTTCCACCTTGTTCCTGACGTTCATCGTCATCGCTCTCGGCGTGAGGTTTTGCCGCAGGAGAAAGCCAAGGCTGCTGTTTGACGGCGCGGTGGCCATACCCGGCGCCTATCTCCCACCCCACTACGCCGAGGTGGACGCCACCGGAACTCTACGCAGCGCCTACAACTACGACGCCTATCTGACCACGGGCTCCCGAACCAGTGACTTTAAGTTTGCCAGGTCTTACAACGACAACACACTGCCTGCTGGCCAGACCCTGAGGAAGACCCCGGAGGATTTAGGTGAATTTTTTGAAGAGCCAGAGGGGTCGCCTGAGGTAAGACCAAACTTAACCTCAGGTTCAAGTGCTGGACATGTTGTAAGGAGATGTTAAATCCTTCTGTGTGTATCAATGTCTTGCAATGTTTCTACATGGCTGCATCATTCATATATACTGTGTCTGTGCTGTGGGATCTTAAGCATGCAGATTAATATGTTGATGGTAAATGAGTGTTTCATTATTATTAATATGATAGTGTTTTGAGTATATTTTAGGGATAGTATAATATACATATGATAGAGGAAGTAGTATTGTTTGTTGTGCATTTTTAGATTTGCTTTATAATAATCACACGCTTTAAGTTTCGAAATATAAAATGAACTAAAATGACAAGGCTTTGTGTTAGTGAGTTATTCTGAACTATTATTGTTGAAAACTACAAAGTACAACATGGTGAAGTGTTACTCTTTCTAAACTCATTTGAGTCTTGTCTCAATCTTCTGGCTTTTGGGTGAACATTCTATGACAGGTTATGCAATAAAATAGTTAAGAAGAAAGATCCATTCTGAAATGTGGTCATTGAGTTGGTCTTTTGGTTGTCCTGCATCATATCCTTTAGTTCTGAAACAAACACCAGATCACTGCATTGTGCTAGTTTGTTCATTCCCAGCATTGTTGCTAACTGTTCACGATATAATGTTCTTGTCTTACTGATTATTTAATATCATTCAGACCTATAGAACAGCTCTCATACGGTTGTTGCAGTAGCATCATTTTCCTCTAGACACTACAAACCAAACATGTCGAAAGTGAGAACATGAATGAAATCAAAACTAAAGTGAGAACATGAATGCATCCAAATTAAATCATATGAGGTAAGGGTGATCTTTGAGCTTAAACTGGCCAATTGCATTCAACCAATTCGTACATATTGTATAACAATTGCAACCGCTATTCAATCGAAACTATGTTTAAAGCATACAAACAAATTGTACAAACAGTATTATGATTTGATGTGTCATTTTTAAGAGATAGCCCAAATATTCCTGGTGTATGTTTTATCAAGGTGTGTAGGTCTGCAGCAAACAACGAGCGTCAACCCACTCTACCGTAGTCGTTCAATCTGTTTGTATGTAGGCTACGTCGAAAGTTAATTATTTATATTTAGAAACGAGGAAACCGAGAGTAACATTTCAGCCCTATTGAATTATATCAAAGGAATACTTTAAAAGTTGTCGACGTTTTGGGGATGGCTGACACAATATTTTTGTCGCATGGAATTCTTTAACGCTTGGCATTTTTGGGTTCAAAACGCTGCGCTTTGTATATGGAGACCTTTTTCCTCATCATCGTGGTGCTGGGCGTGAGGTTGTCAGATGAAGAAGCCCAGACTGTTTGACGGGACGGTCAGCCCGTGGACCCGGTGCCTATCTGGCGCCTCGCTGCGGGGAGCTGCACATGACTACACCCTCCCTGCGGACCACACATCTCCCGAATGTAGCGCATACAATCAGTTATCTTACTAGAGGGTCTCTAACCAGACATTTCAGTATTATCATTATTATTATTATTATTATTAATAATAATAATAATAATAATAATAATAATAATAATAATGTATATAATAATGTTAATACTTCTACTAATAATAATAATAATACTACTACTAATAATAATAATAGGTTGTTGATCATTATTTTAGTTGTTTATTATTTAAAAAGTGTATTATTATTATTATTACTATAATTACTATTATTATTCTCGTCAATATTGTTGTATTATTATCATTATTATTAGTGTTATTAGGAGTAGTAGTAGTAGTAGTAGTAGTAGTAGTAGTAGTAGTAGTAATAGGAGTAGTAGTAATTGTATTACAAAAAACAAATAGTAATAATATTAGTATTATTAATGTCGTCAATATGATTCCTATAAAAAATATTTGGTATTTTAACAGGCCTATACATATTGATATTTAGTGAATACAGCTACATCTGCAACAACATACATGAACTCTTCGTGTCGCTGTTGACCAGCTATAGGAAGAGGACGCGTCGGCTCATATCGCCCCTTGTTCCTTTCTTCCTCCAAAAAGAAACGTTTTAGTCGTGCAGTAATCACGCAATGGAAGACCTCAGTCGTCGATATACAGTTTAGTACGTTGTATGATCTCGAGGAAAGCACTGTCTATTGATCAAACTACTGGCCACTTGGTTCTGTATTGAAATGGAAGACAAAGGATTACATTCGCTGTGGATGATCTACGGCCTTGCTCTCGTTATTCATACAGATTTCGCTCATGGCGACCTGAGCTATTCTATTCCAGAGGAAATAAAACGAGGGTCTGTTATTGGAAACATAGCCAAGGATCTCGGGCTCGGGGTAGGCAGACTGTCGTCTCGAAATGCCCGTGTTGATGCTGAAGGAAATCGTAAAATGTATTGTGATCTAAACCTAGCGACCGGGGATCTGATTGCGGCGGAGAGAATCGACCGAGATAGCCTTTGTGGGAAGAAGGCGTCTTGCGTTATAAAGGTGGATCTTGTGTTGGAAAATCCTTTGGAGCTTCAGCGTGTGACTTTGCACATTCAAGATGTAAACGACAATTCGCCGCAATTTAAGGCTGATTCGATTGAGATGGAAATACATGAGTCGGCAGACAAAGGCACCCGTTTCTCAATAGAGGAAGCTCATGATGCAGATATAGGCCAAAATTTTGTTCACAAGTACGATCTCCAGAAGAACGACAATTTTGTTTTAGTGGTTGATAACAATAAGGTCGAGCTTGTGCTCGAGAACAGACTAGATCGAGAGAAACAACAAGACATGAATTTGCTCCTCACTGCACTTGATGGCGGATCTCCTCAGAGATCCGGTACTGTAGTAATACACGTCACTGTGCTAGATGTAAACGATAACGACCCAGTGTTTAGCCAGGCCTTGTATCAAGCGAATTTGCCTGAGAACTCCCCCCTAGGTACAGTAATAGTTACAGTAAGTGCTACTGATGCTGATGAAGGGATACATGGAGAAGTTACCTATGATTTTGGTCATGTTTCAAATGACGATGAGAAAATATTTTCAATTGATCAGAAAAGTGGGGAAATAAGGCTAATTGGTGCAATTGATTATGAAGAAACAAGTAATTATGAACTACGACTTAAAGCCAAAGATGGTTTAGGGCTAACTTCCTATTGCAAAGTCATCATTGATATCACTGATGTAAATGACAACAGTCCAAGAATATTTCTGAAATCCCTAAATAATCCTCTCCCAGAAGACGTGTCGCCAGGCACAGAGGTAGGGATCATAAATGTCCAAGACAGAGACTCGGAAAATAATGGCAAGGTCCAATGCTCCATTCAACAAAATGTTCCCTTTAAGCTAGTTCCTTCCATCAAAAACTACTATTCCCTGGTAACAACAAACCAACTGGATCGTGAAACCACGTCTGATTACAATATCACCATCTCTGCCACGGACGATGGTTATCCGCCTCTGTCCGCCTCTAAAGTCATTCACTTCTCCATTGCCGACGTGAATGACAATGCACCCGTGTTTGAAGAACACGAGTACAACGCCTACGTGACTGAGAACAACCAGCAGGGTTCCAGGCTGTGCGCTGTCGCCGCTCGTGACCCCGACTGGAGACAAAACGGCACTGTGGTGTACTCCCTTCTGACTGGCCAAGTCAGCGACTCCCCGGTGTCGTCCTATCTGTCCATAAACGGAGACACGGGGGTCATCCACGCCGTCAGGTCGTTTGACTATGAACAGTATAGGAGCTTTAAGGTCCAGGTGATGGCACGAGACAACGGTTCTCCTCCGCTCAGCAGCAACGTGACTGTGAGTGTCTTCATAACGGATGTAAATGACAACACTCCTCAGATACTTTACCCCGCCCCAGAGGGGAAGTCATTCATGACTGAACTGGTTCCCAGATCAGCTCAGGGAGGTTCTCTCATGTCCAAGGTGATAGCTGTGGACGCAGACTCGGGACAGAACGCCTGGCTGTCCTATCATATCATTAAACCCACTGATCCGGGACTCTTTGCCATCGGTCTCCACAGCGGAGAGATCAGGACCCTGCGAGACATTTCAGATTCTGACAACATGAAACAGAACCTCTTTGTGGTTGTTAAGGATAACGGACAGCCCGCTCTATCATCCACATGCACTATGCATTTGCTTATTTTTGATCACCTGGCTGAAGTGCCGGAGCTAAAAGATATAGCTCATGAAGAAAACAGCTCCAGGTTGACATCACACCTGGTCATCGCGCTGGTATCCGTCTCCACCTTTTTCCTGACTTTCATTATTATCATTGTGGGATTGAGGTTTTGTCGGAGGAGAAAGCCCAGACTGTTATTTGATGGAGCGGTTGCTATTCCCAGCTCTTACCTCCCTCCAAACTACGCAGATGTGGACGCCACTGGAACTTTACGCAGCGCATATAATTATGATGCGTATTTAACCACTGGATCGAGAACAAGTGACTTTAAGTTTGTGACGTCTTACAATGACAACACACTGCCTGCAGACCAGACCCTGAGAAAGACATCATTGGATTGTATTGAGGGATTTGAAGATGCTGATGTGTCTCCCAAGGTAGGACCCTCACATTCTAAACATACTCATGTGTAACTGATATGATGCAAATCATGGCCTAATCTTTGGTTATCCTGAGGTTTAGTCGGTGGTCCATGTCTTTAGAGGCCTTGTGTTATTGTCTGGCAGTATTGCCAGACAATAATTCATATATATAATAATATAATAATTCATATATCATATGAATCATACAAGTTGGATATAATTGTGCAGTGTAAAATGGTAACACTAACATATGTGGCTGTTGACAAATTACGCTCTTTTTATTTTAACTTTTCACTTTTGTAATTCTTGAAACCACCATATTTAGCACTAGTAGGCTGCATCACTTTTGTACTAATAGTACAGTATCCCAAAGGGCCTGTTTTTCCTATATTTGTTTTACTTTACATTGAGTAAAGTATAACAAATCGGCAATGTGTTTATTATTGTTCACCTCATATATTCATCTATTTATGTATTTGTTCATGTGTTAAGTTGACGGACTACATTTACATTAATGTAGAGAGCTTCGTTCAAATTGACTTTTAACATTGCAGTTGGGCTCGTGGCTGTCTTGTATAGCTTGTAATACCGAACGGACGCTCCTAGTGTCGCTGTTCATCTTAGGATACCGATAAAGAGAGCCTCCATCTCCCTCTTCACACAACAGAAGCATATTTAGTTTCACGCACAGCGAGGATCACGGTCAACAGACTTATAGGATTCCACAGATCCTACTACGTATTGATGTAGGACAAGCCTATATACTATACTTGGAGGGTCCGCGTTATTTCGTTTCAAGATGGAATGCAGCCTTGGTCTCCCGTATGCTCACACTGCATTCTGCATATAAGGAGATCAGCTAGTCTGCAGCGGAGTAAATATATTTGATTTGAGTTATTATGACATTCTACATTCAGAATGTGTTGCAAAACATTTCTACGTGTGCCAATACTATATGTATTCATTCAGTTCTGCAAATTTGCAGAACTGATGATGTCAGAACTGATATTTTAATGTATTTATAATAAAAATGTATTATTATTATTACTATTATTATTATTATTATTATTATTATTATTATTTTCTTTATGCTTATTTTCGTATTCAATATTTTCCCACAGTTTGCCATTAGGTGTTCCTATGTTGACTGTTGGCATAGCCCAGAATGTCGTTCAGCAGATTTAGACGAGTTATTGTGTTGGATAGGCCTACGTTGATTCTCAGTACTATTTCATCTGTGGTATTGATTAAAAGCGTCTGGATAATATTTTTGTTTGTAAAGAACCATGAGTAGCTCGATGGGGTCCCAACGCTCTCAATTTCTGCGCAGAAATATAAGCGTCTTTAAAGAAGCAGTTATCACCTCAATTAATGAGGCATCCTCTTATTGTAAACACAGCAGACGAAAGGCGCACATATCATCCGTGTAGGTTGGTCTACAACAGTACAGGTATGAGGTGCGCCTCATGGGTGCTATTTCAAGGGAGGTGCAGAGAAACGAATTACCCATTTAATTTATTTTAACGTAAATTAAACAATAATTAAACAATTGGTTTTATGTTTTTGAATGAATTATTATTGAATTAGTTGATAGACGGGGGTAGGCAGATCATTTACAATAATTGACTAGAATACTGAACTGTGGTACAGAGCTTTTGAAGGTTATTTATTTCTAGCTGTGCCTATTTGATCCGTCAGTTGTAACGACAGAAACCTGTCTCAACGTGTCGCTGTTCACCAGCGTAAGGATACTACGTGGCCTACTTATCACATTACCATTTGGAGGCTTCTTTCGAGAGACAGGAGTCGGCGTACATTTTACCAGCATTATCTGGGCTGGATTTGCCCACGGACAATACCGTTTCTGTTTATTCGAGAGGTATTTAGATCCAGTTGCAAACAGATACGACCCACAGCCGAGGATTGTGTCATCATGGTGAACAAAGGATTTGGATTTCGTGGCCTGTTTCGTAGCGTCTTTCTCTTTATCCTGGCGTCGGACTACATTCGTGGAGACGTGAACTATTCGATTGTGGAGGAGCAAAAACCAGGATTTGTTGTTGGAAATATTGGCAAGGATCTTGGATTAGATGTGAAACGACTCTCGTCTCGAAAGGCACGGATTGATAGCGAGGGGAGCCGTAAACGCTATTGTGACATTAACACCAACGGTGAATTGGTTGTGGCTGAACGCATAGACCGAGAAGAGCTTTGTGGTGATAAGATTTTATGTATTCTTCGTTTCGAGTTAGTTTTAGAAGGACCGTTGGAGATGCACCACGTGTCTCTTGAAATCAAAGATATAAATGATAACGCACCTACATTCTCCAAGGACTTGGTAAAGTTAGAGATAAGCGAATCGGCAGATAAAGGAGCCCGGTTTCCCATCATTGCGGCGAATGACGCAGACATAAAGGAAAACGGCGTGCAAGGCTACACCCTGCAAATAAATGACCATTTCGATTTAAAAATCAGTACAAATCAGGATGGCGGTAAATATGCAGAATTAGTGTTGTACAAAGAATTGGACCGCGAGGAACAAGGGGAGATGACATTTGCGCTGACAGCGCAGGACGGCGGCACTCCTCAGAGATCAGGCAGCATTGCCATTCATGTCATCGTGTTGGATTCCAATGATAACGCCCCGTTGTTTAGCCAGGCTGTCTATAGAGCTAGTCTGCCTGAAAACTCAGCACTAGATACGATAGTGGCCGAAGTGATTGCCACTGACGCAGATGAAGGACTAAATGGAGAGGTGTCTTATGAATTTGGTCGTATTTCAGATTTGGCCGCAAAGTTATTTCATCTTAATCAAAAAACGGGTGCGTTAAAAGTGCAGGGCTCTATTGATTTTGAAGAAGAAACAACATATGAAATGCGGATAGAAGCAAAGGATGGATATGGCCTCACCTCAAATGCAAAAGTTATTATAGATGTCATAGATGTTAATGACAATGCCCCGTTAATATATGTTAAATCTCTGACCAATCCAGTACCAGAAAACCTGTCTCCTGGAACGGAAGTGGGCATTATCAATGTGCAGGATAGAGATTCAGAGATGAACAAACAAGTCAGATGTTCGATTCAGCAAAGAGTTCCCTTTAAACTGATTCCCTCGATCAAAAACTATTATACATTGGTCACCACGGAACAGCTCGACCGTGAACTAGTTCCTGAGTACAACATTACAGTCACAGTCATGGACGAGGGCTCTCCCCCCCTGTCCTCCTCTAAAAATATCCACCTGATCGTAGGGGACATCAATGACAACCCACCGGTGTTCGTGGAGCAGTCCTACCACGCCTACGTGGTGGAAGACAACACACCTGGCCATGCGCTATGTTCTGTTGCAGCGCAAGACCCCGACTGGAGACAAAACGGTACAGTGATCTATTCTCTTTTACCCGGTGAAGTCAACGGCAGCCCGGTGTCGTCCTATTTGTCCATGAACGGAGACACGGGGGTCATCCACGCCGTCAGGTCGTTTGACTATGAACAGTTTAGGAGCTTTAAGGTCCAGGTGATGGCACGAGACAACGGTTCTCCACCGCTCAGCAGCAACGTGACTGTGAGTGTCTTCATAACGGATGTAAATGACAACACTCCTCAGATACTTTACCCCGTCATCGATGGAAACGTCTTCATGACTGAACTGGTTCCCAGATCAGCTCAGGGAGGTTCTCTGGTTTCCAAGGTGATAGCTGTCGATCGGGACTCTGGACAGAACGCCTGGCTGTCCTTTCATATCATTAAATCCACTGATCCGGGACTTTTCAGTATTGATCTCCACAGCGGAGAGGTCCGGACCCAGCGAGACATTTCTGATGCTGACAACATGAAACAGAACATTGTAGTGTCTGTTAAGGACAACGGACAGCCCACTTTATCTGCCACATGTACCATGTACTTGATTATCTCTGATAACTTGGCTGAAGTACCAGAATTGACCGACAGGTCTCATGAAAGCAATTCCACATTGACATCTTATTTGATCATCGCACTAGTATCCGTCTCCACCTTTTTCCTGACTTTCATTATTATCATTGTGGGATTGAGGTTTTGTCGGAGGAGAAAGCCCAGACTGTTATTTGATGGAGCGGTTGCTATTCCCAGCTCTTACCTCCCTCCAAACTATGCAGATGTGGACGCCACTGGAACTTTACGCAGCGCATACAATTATGATGGATATATGACGACGGGCTCTCGAACCAGCGACTTCAAGTTCCTAAGCTCCTACAATGACAACACACTGCCTGCTGACCAGACCTTGAGAAAATCTTCAGCTGACTTTGATTCAGCGTTTCAAAACACAGATGGTCTTTCTGAGGTAGGCCTGCCATTATGATTATTACTTTGCTGGTGATGTTAATGTGTCTTCATTGTGAAGTCAGCGTTCATGTCTGAGGTGTCACTCTGTTCATTCAAAAGTTCTAAACAGAGACCTTTACATTGCTTTTCTGAATAACTTGTTTGCGTGTGTTTAGAATCAAGAGTTAAAGTTAACCACATCATACCATGGTCACCAATAATACTCTGTGATACTTCTTTACTGGACTCATGGACTAATTTCCATACTGAACTGTTATTTATTATTTATGATGCTGCTACCACTTTCTACGGCGCTGCACTACTGCTACTTTCAAAGGCTTTTTTCCACCATCCTCCATAGTGCGTACTGTATATATCATCGATGAGACACTTTGTTGTTCTATTATTGTCTTGTATATAGGTATATTGTGATGTTTTATAGTATATAGCATAGCATTTTGTAGATAGTGTTTATAGCATAGAATTGTATAGTGTAGTATAGTATAGTATTGTTGAATAAACACATCATGTGGGACTGAATGGGGAGTAGGCATTCCATTGGACAAATGAAGAATGTTGAATCTTGATTTACTGCATTATTGGGTAAATTGACCCTAAGAGGTGACTTGTATTTATGCATACCGAGGCTGCAAGGATTATTGGTCAACAATAGAGCAGAGGAGTAGGAGAAACATATAAGAGTTAATAAGCCAATAGCCATAGCCAAGGATTGAATTCAATGTATCACATTTTGACACTATTTGAAAGATATTGTCTGTATTACACACTTTTGTAAAATAACACATGGTAACCTGAAAAATGTATTCATCTCACAGAATGGCGTCCTATCAGGTGTGCATACTTCTATAAATGATGGTTGTGTGTCACGCGCTCACTGTTCCCCGTCAGATCTCTATCCATGGTGCTGAAATGAGAATGACTCGAGCGAATCTCTGATTTTTATTTTGCTTTACTATTATATTTGTACATCTTATATCTATATGTCATCGTGTATCATTTGAGATTTAGTTTGAACTAGAATAGTGGACCAGGTCTTCTGTAATATCGAATATATACTCATAGTGTCGCTGTCTGCCTGTATTATGAATACGTAGCCTGCTCGATCCTATTGCAGCGCATCACACAACTCCACCTACTGTTTGTGTTAGGTTTGTGGATTTCCTCTGGCGTTACACATCCGCGGAAAAAAATCGAACTAGCTCGTGGTGTACATATGCTAAAGCGTATACCTTTTAAAGTCAGCTTTAAGGCTAATTGTTTTCTCATTTGAAAAATGAGGACATCTATGGAAATTAAGCTGAAGGGATTATCCACCGTCTTTTTCCTGACGCTGCAAGTAGGCCTACTCTTCGGAGACATGTCCTATTCGTTTCCAGAAGAGATGGAACGCGGATCTGTGATCGGAAATATAGCGAAGGATTTAGGGCTTGATGTCAGCAAACTATCTACTCGAAAGGCCCGTATCGATGCCGAGGGGAACAACAAGCGGTATTGTGACATCAACCTTGCAGACGGAGATATCCTTGTTGCAGACCGGATTGACAGAGAGGCGGTTTGTGGCAAAAGGACATCGTGTGTGTTACGGCAAGAACTTGTATTGGAGAACCCTTTGGAATTGCATCGTATTAGCCTTAATATAATTGATATTAATGACAACGCTCCGCAATTTAAAAAAGACAGGATAAGCATTGAAATTAGCGAGTCTGCAGGTAAAGGAAACCGCTTTCGTTTAGACGAGGCACACGACGCCGATATAGGAAAAAACACAATACAGAGCTATATGATCCAAGACAACGCACATTTTACCATTCATGTAAATACAAAAAGTGGAGGAGGAAAATATTGTGAATTGGTTTTGGAAAAAGAGTTGGACAGAGAGAAAAGGAAGGAGATGTCTATTATGCTTACTGCTACGGATGGTGGTTCACCACACAAATCAGGTACAGTCGTCATACACGTCACTGTGTTGGACGCTAATGATAACGCCCCGCTGTTTAGCCAGGCCGTCTATAGAGCCAGCATCCCAGAAAACTCTCCCCTAGGTACTGTAGTAACCACTGTCCAAGCTACCGACGCAGACGATGGCTTAAACGGAGAGGTGAGGTATGAGTTTGATCACATCTCGGAGGAAAATAATGTATTTTCCCTTGATGAGACAACTGGCGAAGTGACGGTGACTGGGTCCATAGATTACGAGGAGTTGTCCACGTATGACATCCAAATAACTGCCAAAGACGGTCTGGGGTTAGCCTCCTCCTGCACGTTACTCATTGACATAAAAGACGTCAACGACAATGCCCCCATCGCATTCATCAAATCCCTCACGAATCCTATACCAGAGAACGTGGCAGTCGGCACTGAGGTCGGCATCGTTAACGTGCAGGATAGAGACTCCGAGCATAACCGCCAGGTTCGTTGTTTCATCCAACAGGACGTTCCCTTTAAGTTGGTTTCTTCCATCAATAACTACTATTCCCTGGTGACTACGAGCGCGCTGGATCGTGAACTGGTTTCGGATTACAACATTACAATCACGGCCACCGACGAGGGACAGCCGCCCCTGACGTCCTCTAAAAGCATTACATTGTCTGTCGCCGACGTCAACGACAACCCACCTGTGTTCGACGAAGAGTCGTACAGCGCGTATGTGCCGGAGAATAACAAAGCTGGACACCCCGTGTGTTCCGTCACCGCTCGAGACCGGGACTGGAGACAAAACGGCACCGTGCTATACTCACTGTTACCCGGTGGCGAGATGAACAGCGTACAGGTGACCGCCTATCTGTCAGTTAATGGAGAAACGGGTGTGGTCCGAGCTCAGCGGTCTTTCGATTACGAACAGATGCGGTCCTTTAAGGTCCTCGTGATGGCGAGAGACAACGGCTCTCCTCCGTTGAGCAGTAACGTAACGGTCACCGTGTTCATCACGGATGTGAACGATAACTCTCCTCAGATACTGTACCCCGCGCAGGAGGGCAGCTCCTTAATGACCGAGCTGGTCCCTAAGACAGCGCACGGAGGCTCCCTGGTCTCCAAGGTGATAGCGGTGGACGCGGATTCTGGACAGAATGCGTGGCTATCGTATCATATTATTAAATCCACCGATCCGGAACTGTTCGCTATCGGTCTTCATAGCGGAGAGCTGAAGACACAGCGAGACATCTCAGAATCTGACAGCATGAGACAAAATCTCGTCGTGGCAGTGAGAGACAACGGAAACCCCGTGCTCTCGGCTACTTGTACTATGATATTACTTGTTTCTGATAACTTGGCCGACGTCCCTGAACTTAAAGATATGTCGTTTGATGAAAACAACTCGAAACTGACTACGTATCTGATCGTCGCGCTCGCGTCCATCTCCACGTTTTTCCTGACGTTTATCATTGTCTTGTTGGGCATAAGGTTTTGCCGTCGGCGAAAGCCAAGAATGTTATTTGACGGAGCGGTCGCTATACCCAGCGCGTATCTGCCCCCTAATTACGCAGACGTGGACGGCTCTGGAACTTTACGCAGCGCATACAATTACGACGCCTATTTAACCACAGGATCGAGAACCAGCGACTTCAAGTTTGCTCAATCATACAATGACAACACGCTCCTGGCAGACCAGATCCTGGTTAAAAGACCCATAGACTTTGATGACGCATTCGGAGACGCAGAGGGAACCCCCGAGGTAGGCCTTGGTTTAATTCAAACTGCTGAAAATATTGTGTTGTCATGTTTTTGTCTTTTCAATACAATAATAAAGTATTGTAATATATATATATATATATTTTATTTTATTTATTATTATTTTTTTATTTACTATGTGTGTGGCAAGGAAGACCGTTATTGGTGTTGAAATTGTATACTCAAGCAATCAGTGTAGTCATTTTGGAATACTAAAAATGATTTGATAGACGTTCAACAATGGAGTTCAGAGGTCTTGTTCTAAAGTAGGTCATCATTGTCTGATTCACCGCTGGAGATTTGAGCTATTCTATACCAGAGGAGATGAAACATCTATAATTGGTAAGCAAAATATCTTTGAGTGGATGTAGGGAAATGTACGTCGCGCAAGGACGGTTGGATGTTGAGGAAGATTACCATCGCTAGATTTGGATCTAATAAAAACGGGTCTGATTGTTGTTCGTGGTAGAAGGGGCTGTGGAGACCAAGCCCCGTGTACGATGATATTTTAACTGGTGTTGAAGAGTCCATTGGAGCTGCATCGCATTTCGCTGTTGATTCAGGATGTGAACCATTACTCGCCTACGTTCCCCAAAGACACAATCAAATTGGAAATCAGTCGTAAAAGGAGTAGTGGAGGCCCACGACACAGACATTGGACACAACGCCAGCGTTATCATTTGCAAACAAACTACTTTGCGTTGTCTGTTCGTAGCGATTCAGACGGGTTTAAGAACGTCGACATCGTTTTAGAGAAAGTGTTGGATCGAGAAACACGGACTGTTGCAGTGGACGGAGGCACTCCCTAACAATCCAGAACGGCCATTATTCGCGTCACTGTTCTAGATGCCAACGATAACGCGCCAGTTTTTACTTAAGCAGTCTATTATTAAGCTAGTATTCCTCAAAACGTTCCACAGTTGTGTTTATGTCGCGAGAGTTGGCTAAACCCCACTCTGAGTCTCGCAAGACACACCATTGACTAATCCCCACACAGACAACAGGCCGATTAGAAAATTATTAAGACACTTTATTAACAATTCCTTATAGTATAAAAATACAACAATTCAACATTAAAAGATCGGTATAGGTTCCTAACAAATGCTCCTAAATTATTATAGCGATTCACATGACGCAATTTCACAACACACATGGGAAAGTCACGGCAAACCATTAAACCAGGCCAACGGGGCTACACCTAGACTACCAGTAATACACTCCCAAAGGACACATAATATAAAGCGAGCCAGTTGGAATATAGGGGTGGAGCCATGCACCACCCAAAGAGGAAGATAACTCCTACTCTGCAAATATCCACAACACAGCCATAATTAAACAATAACGGTGACATGCGACATGACATGACATTTCATGAATGAATCTAGCATTAAAATATTGCACAATTCCCATCAACCCCCTAGCAATTAAGTTCCCTCGAGAAACGTATATTCTACACCATGGAATCATTAACAATGTTACAATAGATAACTAATGTTTGGTTACAGGAAGAGTCCACACGCCGGTTCGTTAATCCAACTCACGCCCCCCCCCCGTCTGGCGCTGTGGGTTGTGAACGTTCATTCTCTCCGACCGTCAAGAGCTGTGGGAATAACAAGGAAGACAGTTCAGGGGATGGAATTATTGAGGTCCAGACGATTTACTCACAGCTACGTATAGTTTGTCCATCAACATCCCTTTATAGCGGGGTTTGAGAGCGTTGTAAAAGAGCGTCGATGTAGTCAGGGATACCCAGCGTTGTTCCTATTCGTCCGCGTAACCAACTTCTCACAGACAGGGCAGTATGGTCCGACATCCCCAGCTGGCCGAACAGTCACCTTCCTTTTGGTGAGGATTTGAGAGCGTTGTCCGAGCCATCATAGGCTACTGTGGACCACACGTCCGTCTGGCGTCCGGGATCTCCGCGAAAAGGAAAACCCCCCAGATTCGATTCACCTGTAGAGATAGCGCCAAACCCAACCACAGCGCCACACCTGCATGCAATCATCACCAAGGCTCAATTAATCAAGTCTTTGAACGTGTATGAGTTGTCACTGTAGTCGCTTCCGCGACATCCACTGCAAAGACTGTACAACACTGTGTACTTTGATGGTTTCCATTCTTTGCTCCCCGGGGACGGAGGCGCGTTAGAATAAATCCACAATATTCTCCTCTCATGGTTTTCTTTCTCGGACGGGTTTCTAAAGACACACAACTTGTCTTTCTTAAGTTGAGAAGAGACAAGAAGAAGAGACAACTTGTCTCTTCTTCAACTGTCCGGCATTTTGATGAAAAAGCTTCTGCGGGCAGCAGTAGAAAGCCGAGTTTTGCCTTCTAGTTGGGCTTTCCTAATATGATGTGACGTCACATGAAAGTGATGTCATCACGTAGTCTACCTGTACACTGGATGTTAGGTCTGTGAGTGAACATTAATAAATAGGATTATCACGTGTGAACATTAATACAATTATTTAAGGCAAAAAACAATCGATATATAATACATGATATCATATATAATACAAATAATAATAATCCCCTCCCTGGCGAGTGGTCCTCCAAAGAGCGAGTTCCCATTCGCCTCCTCTTGAGGCGGCCCTGCTAACTTAACTCTCGCGTGTGAATATGCTATTTTCTTAATCAGCATTGAGATTAAGTATACTGGTAATTGTTGCTGAAAGTGAGGCATATTTAATGTACATATGTTTAATGGTGCACATGTAGTGTTCAACATTTACATCCATTAAAATAATGAATAGTATTATTTACAAATATATGTATGTATATATATATATATACCATATAACATTCATCATTATAGGTTATCACGTGTCTTGGTTGTGATGCATGTGGGAACATGAACAATCTTTCTAATGGAAATATGTTTGGCCTGCTATGTTATTTGTGTACTCACGGTGTCACTATCCACCAAGGAAACCAGACATCACTTAATTCATCACTTTCTAACATGAACCAGTCCAGTAGGCCTGCGATTAGTAGTGTGTAGTCCTATAACATAATGCAGTCTATTGCAGTTGCGTCTGCGCTTCGTGTCTAATGGTTGCGTGGACAATCTACGGCATTTGTTTTGAAGATTACATATTTAAGGACAAATTGGGACATTTTCAGTTTGGAATTAACGCTTTCACGAGAATGTTTTTCGAGGTGTTCGTTGCTCGCCGCTTTGTCCTTTTCTGCGCGTTGCTGCAATACACAAATGGCGACCTGGTTTACTCTATTCAGGAGGAGATGAAACTGGGATCTGTAATTGGAAATATTGCGAAGGATCTGGGTCTTGATGTCGGTACGCTATCGACTCGCAAAGCTCGTATTGAAACGGAAGGAAACGACAGAAGATATTGCGACGTCAATCTACGGAGCGGAGATGTAATCGTGGCGGAGAGAATGGACAGAGAGAAAATCTGTGCGGCGAAACCTTTGTGTGTTATTACATTCGAGATTCTTCTGGAAGCTCCGTTGGAATTGCATCGTATTACACTTCAGATTCAAGACGTAAACGACAAGGGACCCACTTTTCCAAAAGACAAAATCAAACTAGATATAAGCGAGTCAGCTGATAAAGGAGCACGGTATCGTGTGAACGCGGCCCATGACGCAGACATAGGCCAGAACGCTGTTCAAAGCTATGCTCTTCAACGAAATAGCAATTTTGTTTTGAATATTCAGACTACAAGTGCTGGTATTAAATATGGAGAATTGGTTTTGGACAAGGAGTTAGACAGAGAGGCGCAGCAGGAAATGCAATTATTGTTAACGGCTCTGGATGGCGGTTCTCCTCAGAGATCAGGTACTTTAACCATAGACGTCACTGTGTTGGATGCTAATGATAACGCCCCAGTGTTCAGTCAGGCCGTGTATGAAGCCAGTCTGCCTGAAAACTCTCCGTTAAAAACCCACGTGATTACTGTTAGCGCTACAGACGCGGACGACGGCGTTAACGGAGAAGTAACATATGAATTTAGTCAAATATCTGATGATTCACGGAAAGTGTTCTCACTTGATCAGTCAACGGGGGAGATTACTGTAATAGGTGACGTTGACTTTGAGGAAGAAAACAAATATGAAATGTTTGTTGAGGCCAAAGATGGATATGGCCTTTCTTCAGATGCAAAAGTGATCATCAGTATATCCGACGCTAACGACAACGCGCCGGTTATCACATTAAAGTCGTTAACCAATCCCGTACCGGAGAATGTGTCACCTGGTACAGAAGTCGGCATTATTAACGTACAAGATAGGGACGCGGAAGAAAACCGACAGGTCCGCTGCTTCATTCAGCAAAACGTCCCGTTTAAACTCATTCCTTCCATCAAAAACTATTATTCTTTGGTGACCACAGAGAAACTAGACCGCGAATTGCTTCCTGATTATAACATCACAGTAACTGCCACAGACGAGGGATCTCCGCCTCTGTCTTCCTTGAAAATGATCCAAATCGTTATAGCGGACGTCAACGACAACCCGCCCGCCTTTGATGAACGGTCATACAGCACGTATGTGTCTGAGAACGTCAAATCGGGTCATACTTTATGTTCAGTTTCTGCTCAAGACCCCGACTGGAGACAAAACGGTACAGTGATCTATTCCCTTTTACCTGGTAAAGTCAACGGGGCCCCAGTGTCCTCTTATTTATCTGTTAATGGAGACACCGGAGTGATCCAAAGTGTCAGGTCGTTTGATTATGAACACTTTAAGAACTTTAAAGTATATGTAATGGCACGAGACAACGGTTCCCCTCCGCTCAGCAGCAACGTGACTGTGAGTGTCTTCATAACGGATGTGAATGACAACACTCCTCAGATACTTTACCCCGCCCCAGAGGGAAACTCCTTCATGACTGAACTGGTACCCAAAGCTGCACAAGGAGGTTCTCTGGTTTCCAAGGTGATAGCAGTCGATGGGGACTCTGGACAGAACGCCTGGCTGTCCTATCATATCATTAAATCCACTGATCCTGGACTTTTCAAAATCGATCTGCACAGTGGGGAGATCAGGACCCAGCGAGACATTTCTGATTCTGACAACATGAAACAGAACATTCTAGTAGCTGTGAAGGATAACGGACAGCCCTCCCTCTCTGCTACATGTTCCATGTTTTTACTGATTTCTGATAACTTGGCTGAAGTACCAGAACTTAAGGACATGGCTTATGAAGACAGCAGTTCTAAATTAACGTCTTATCTGATCATCGCGCTGGTATCCGTCTCCACCTTTTTCCTGACTTTCATTATTATCATTGTGGGATTGAGGTTTTGTCGGAGGAGAAAGCCCAGACTGTTATTTGATGGAGCGGTTGCTATTCCCAGCTCTTACCTCCCTCCAAACTACGCAGATGTGGACGCCACTGGAACTTTACGCAGCGCATATAATTATGATGCGTATTTAACCACTGGATCGAGAACAAGTGACTTTAAGTTTGTGACGTCTTACAATGACAACACACTGCCTGCAGACCAGACCCTGAGAAAGAACCCAACTGACTTTGAAGAAGTGTTTGGAGACCTTGATGTTTCCCCTGAGGTAGGCAGACTCTAAAGCCATTTTGTAGTATTAATGACTTTACTATGCAGAGCAATGTTCCAGTTGTAAAATTATACTTTTGAAACCACATTTACATATTCCACATCCTTATGTGTGTACAAAACACCTGACTGTTGTTGCTGCTGCATTTTTGTTCTCATTGATTATTACCAAGGTCTTGAAAGTCTGATAATTCTGGCATAATAATAAGTCTGGCATAATTCATGGCATTGTTTTGTCTATGGTATGAGTCAAGAAAAGTGTTAAGCATTTAAGGATGCAAGACTCTTCATCTCTACACCTCAACTTCTGTTCAGAAGGGGGGGAGGAATGTAGATTTGGCTTTGGAAATGGAAGCTCTTCCTCTGACTGCGTTGATTTTGTCTTTGTGGAATACGCAAGTTGAACAATAGAGCTATGTGTGTTTAATATGTCCCAGAAAATACTTTCCTATAAAACATGCTGTATCGTCTGTGGTTATCTTCTAATTATCTTTCTCTGAGGTCAGTCCCTCACCAATTGTCCCACTTTGTGTTTGAGTATTTAGAGGCTTCGACATGTACTCGTTTTTAGTGTAACCTGAGGACTTTACTGTTCCACTATGTGTGTGTTGCTCTAACCACCATGTTACTGCTACACCATGTGGAGGACTGACTTAGGTGTTGTCTGCATGCTGGTCTCAGTCTGATGGGATCTCTGTTTCTACTGACATGCTGCACGCTATGTCGCTGTCCGTGGTGCTGGAATTTCCTTTTAGTTCTGTTTATCGCTGCGATTCATGAATTACTCACAGTGGTATCATGAATATTATACTACTCAATTGATATGATTTATTGTTTTTTTTTAATCATTTTCATTCAATTATTTCATTCTAGATCATTGCCTGTATGGTCTAACGTTTTTTTACTGAATGTCAAAAAAAACCTTAAATAACGAATTTGAATGGGAAACTGAACTCAATAGGCCTTTATGGTGTTACATGATTTTGGTCCACGGTCAATGGGTTATACATCCGGATGACTCAAGGTGTCGCTATGCACCTACAATTGAGTTCAACATTATACAATCGTCAGCCTTGTTTCTACCCACCGCCTACTGACGGCATTAGTAGCCTGCAAAGCTTGGACATCGTGTTGAAGCGGGACTAAAAGTCATATGATCTTTCCGTTCCTTCTATCCCGTCCATATCTTTAGAGCGTTGTTGGCTATCTCGAACCAGTTGTTCATTGTGTGTCGTTAGGTTTTACAATGGAACCTAGTCGGTTGGGTCTTTGTCTCTTTTTATTTGTAATGTCTGGACTCCATTATGCTCATGGCGACCTGAGCTATTCTATTCAAGAGGAGCTGAAGGGCGGATCTGTTATTGGAAATATCGCGAAGGATCTCGGATTTGAAGTTGGAATACTATCTATTCGTAAGGCTCGTATTAAAACGGTGGGAAGCGAACGAAGGTATTGTGATGTCAGTCATCGAAGCGGAGAGCTCATTGTTTCAGAGAGAATCGACAGAGAGGAGCAATGCGGAGAAAAACCTTCTTGTGTTCTTAAATTCGAGCTCCTTTTGGAATCTCCGTTAGAATTACACCGAGTATCACTACAGATACAAGACATAAACGATAATGCACCGAGTTTCCCGACAGACATAATCAAGCTGGAAATCAGTGAATCTGCTGACAAAGGAGCTCGGTATCGCGTTGATGCGGCTCATGATGAAGATATAGGACCAAACGGTGTTCAGAGTTACACTCTGCAACGGAATGACAATTTTGTTTTGAATTTGCAAACTACAAGTGATGGAAGTAAATATGCCGAATTGATTCTCGATAAAGAGTTAGACAGAGAGGAGAAGCAAGACATCAAATTAATGCTCACGGCCCTGGATGGTGGCT
>CM051001.1:30925718-31005452 GCA_027704905.1 Muraenolepis orangiensis
GAGTTAGACAGAGAGGAGAAGCAAGACATCAAATTAATGCTCACGGCCCTGGATGGTGGCTCTCCTCAGAGATCAGGCACAGTAGCGATACACGTCACTGTGTTGGATGCTAATGATAACGCCCCAGTGTTCAGTCAGGCCGTGTATGAAGCCAGTCTGCCTGAAAACGCTCCGTTAAAATCCCATGTGATTACTGTTAGCGCTGCTGACGCGGACGAGGGTGTTAATGGAGAAGTTACATATGGACTAAGCCGGTTATCTGATAAAACAAGAAAATTGTTTTCACTTGATCCTCAAACTGCAGAAATATTTGTTGCAGGTGATATAGACTTTGAGGAGGGATCACAATATGAAATGTTTGTGCAGGCTAAAGACAGTTACGGTCTCTCTTCAGATACGAAAGTCATTATAAGTATAACAGATGTTAATGACAACTCACCAATAGTATCGTTAATATCGTTAACCAATCCAGTACCTGAAAACGTGTCACCTGGTACAGAGGTGGGCCTTATTAACGTGCAGGACAGAGATTCAGGAAAAAATCAAAACGTGCGCTGCACTATTCAACAAAACGTTCCTTTTAAACTTAGCACTTCAATCAAAAACTATTATTCTTTGATGACAACAGAGAATCTAGACAGGGAACTAGTGTCTGAATTCAACATTACAATATCTGCCACAGATGAGGGCTCTCCTCCTCTGTCGTCAGTGAAAGTTGTTCACATCTCAATAGCTGACGTCAACGACAACCCACCTGTGTTTGAGGAACAGTCGTATAGCAGCTATGTCTCTGAAAACAACAAACCTGGCCACAGCCTGTGTTCTGTTAAGGCCCATGACCCCGACTGGAGACAGAATGGTACAGTGATCTATTCTCTTTTACCTGGTGAAGTCAACGGGGCTCCAGTGTCCTCTTATCTATCTGTTAATGGAGACACCGGAGTGATCCAAAGTGTCAGGTTGTTTGATTATGAACAGTTTAAGAACTTTAAAGTTTATGTAATGGCTCGAGACAACGGTTCTCCACCACTCAGCAGCAACGTGACTGTGAGTGTCTTCATAACGGATGTAAATGACAACACTCCTCAGATACTTTACCCCGCCCCAGAGGGGAACTCCCTCATGACTGAACTGGTACCCAAAGCTGCACAAGGAGGTTCTCTGGTTTCCAAGGTGATAGCAGTCGATGGGGACTCTGGACAGAACGCCTGGCTGTCCTATCATATCATTAAATCCACTGATCCTGGACTTTTCAAAATCGATCTGCACAGTGGGGAGATCAGGACCCAGCGAGACATTTCTGATTCTGACAACATGAAACAGAACATTCTAGTAGCTGTGAAGGATAACGGACAGCCCTCCCTCTCTGCTACATGTTCCATGTTTTTACTGATTTCTGATAACTTGGCTGAAGTACCAGAACTTAAGGACATGGCTTATGAAGACAGCAGTTCTAAATTAACGTCTTATCTGATCATCGCGCTGGTATCCGTCTCCACCTTTTTCCTGACTTTCATTATTATCATTGTGGGATTGAGGTTTTGTCGGAGGAGAAAGCCCAGACTGTTATTTGATGGAGCGGTTGCTATTCCCAGCTCTTACCTCCCTCCAAACTACGCAGATGTGGACGCCACTGGAACTTTACGTAGCGCATATAATTATGATGCGTATTTAACCACTGGATCGAGAACAAGTGACTTTAAGTTTGTGACGTCTTACAATGACAACACACTGCCTGCAGACCAGACGCTGAGAAAGAACCCAACTGACTTTGAAGAAGTGTTTGGAGACCTTGATGTTTCCCCTGAGGTAGGCAGACTCTAAAGTCATTTTGTAGTATTATTGACATTTTTTATTCATGTTTATGCTACAAGTTATCTTTTTAATCCACTTAAACATTGTGTTGTTATTATGAAATGTATTAATACATGTATATATCATCTGTTTCAAATTGGATTGGGACCCTCCACATAACGCCTGGCTGTCCTAAAATATCATCTCAAAACACTTCTAAGCTGTATTGCTCATTGATTATTAACAAGCTATATTAAGGCTTCACCATGTTTGGCTGTTTTATCCACCTCAGGTTGTTGGTGGACTTATTGGTTAGGTTGAATTGTGGGCTTTGCTGAGTATTGCACAACGCACAGTATGCTCTTGAATGAGTCATGATGAACAGGATTTCAACCTCCTTCAAAACTCTAGGACATTAGTTTTCAGAGCATTATTATAACAGTTATACATACAGTACGTGTGTGTGTGTGTGTGTGTGTGTGTGTGTGTGTGTGTGTGTGTGTGTGTGGGTGTGGGTGTGGGTGTGTGTGTGTGTGTGTGTGTGTATTTATATGTATGTATATTTATATATATATATATATATTTATATATATATACATATATATATATATACGTATAACTGTTATAATAATGCTATAATGACCCGTTTCCATAGCACCAGCATCAGAATATTTTTCAATTAGAAAATATGGATCCGAATAATATTTCCATTCAAATAAATACTATTTATCTTCACACTTAATCAAGAAGACTTTGACTACAAGGGAGATGTCCTTCGTATTTGCACAAATGGATACTGTTTGCATTGCCTTTTAAGTTATTTACTATTGTGAGGTTAAATTCATGAAAGTGTTGCTCCTTTGTGATAGTTTAGCAAAATTATTAAAAAAGAAAAGGAAAAAGAACCAGGATCGGCTGAAAACAGACGCTGTCCATGGTTCTGGTTCATGTTTCACCTGAAACAGAAGGCTGAGGTTTTAATGCCGATTCACCCTTCTGTGTTTGATGCATAGCATCAGTGTTTCCCTGATATATTAAATACCAGAAGAAACATGTTGTGTTGGTTATCGGTCTCTTCCAGCTTTACTTTTACTTACACAAGTTGTCATTGTTACATGGTTTGTGAAACGGTTCAGGCCGTGTTTCCAGCAATGTCTAGATGTTTATCAAATTGTCTGTAGCTACATGTGACTTTTTCAAGTCAAAAAGATTAAGACTATTCAGAGATCCTTTGTCTGACGTTAGTCATGAGTGTAAATGTTATTTTCTTAATGAGCATTAGGATATACTACTAATTATGCTAGCTGTAAGTGAGGCCTAACTAATATACTAAATGATGCACATGTAGTGTTTTACTCTTTAGGCCGTTCAATAAAATACAATAATTATTAGTATTATTTACTACTTGCTATAACATTAATTATTATAGGTTATCACGTGTATTGGTTGTGATGCATGTGGGAACATGAACAAATCTTTCTAATGGAAATATGTTTGGCCTGCTATGTTATTTGTGTACTCACGGTGTCACTATCCACCAAGGAAACCAGACATCACTTACTTCATCACTTTCTAACATGAACCAGTCCAGTAGGCCTGCGATTAGTAGTGTGTAGTCCTACAGGATAATGCAGTCTATTGCAGTTGCGTCTGCGCTTCGTGTCTAATGGTTGCGTGGACAATCTACGGCATTTGTTTTGAAGATTACATATTTAAGGACAAATTGGGACATTTTCAGTTTGGAATTAACGCTTTCACGAGAATGTTTTTCGAGGTGTTCGTTGCTCGCCGCTTTGTCCTTTTCTGCGCGTTGCTGCAATACACAAATGGCGACCTGGTTTACTCTATTCAGGAGGAGATGAAACTGGGATCTGTAATTGGAAATATTGCGAAGGATCTGGGTCTTGATGTCGGTACGCTATCGACTCGCAAAGCTCGTATTGAAACGGAAGGAAACGACAGAAGATATTGCGACGTCAATCTACGGAGCGGAGATGTAATCGTGGCGGAGAGAATGGACAGAGAGAAAATCTGTGCGGCGAAACCTTTGTGTGTTATTACATTCGAGATTCTTCTGGAAGCTCCGTTGGAATTGCATCGTATTACACTCCAGATTCAAGACGTAAACGATAATGGACCCACTTTTCCAAAAGACAAAATCAAACTGGAAATTAGAGTCAGCTGTAAAAGGAGCACGGTATCGTGTGAACGCGGCCCATGACGCAGACATAGGCCAGAACGCTGTTCAAAGCTATGCTCTTCAACCAAATAGCAATTTTGTTTTGAATATTCAGACTACAAGTGCTGGTATTAAATATGGAGAATTGGTTTTGGACAAGGAGTTAGACAGAGAGGCGCAGCAGGAAATGCAATTATTGTTAACGGCTCTGGATGGCGGTTCTCCTCAGAGATCAGGTACTTTAACCATAGACGTCACTGTGTTGGATGCTAATGATAACGCCCCAGTGTTCAGTCAGGCCGTGTATGAAGCCAGTCTGCCTGAAAACTCTCCGTTAAAAACCCACGTGATTACTGTTAGCGCTACAGACGCGGACGACGGCGTTAACGGAGAAGTAACATATGAATTTAGTCAAATATCTGATGATTTTTTAGTTCAGGATGTTAGCAGCAAGTTCACTTATAACTTCTGCACACTTTGGGAGATCAGATCGACAGTCGCTCGCCGCCTACCGGAGTTTTTTCATTCTTTCGACTCGGACGTCCCGCCCGAAGTCACAGCTGGACTATCTCCGTCCATTTTGGGCACGATTACGCGCAAGCGTCGCCGGAGGAAGCGAGGGAAGCGAGCCGGCGTGCTAGTCAGGCTGAGATGTCGATCCGATCGCCCCCCACTACCCACCATTCTACTGGCTAATGTACAGTCTCTGGACAATAAGTTAAGCGAACTACAGGCTCGTATTCAATTCCACCGGGAAACTAGGGACAATTGTATTATCTGCCTTACGGAGACATGGATGTCGGAGGGGGTTACCGACGCAGCTATCGAGCCGACGGGATTTTCCGTTCACCGGGCGGACAGAACAAAGGCTCTCTCCGGTAAAGATCGCGGAGGGGGGGTATGTCTCATGATAAACAGATCTTGGTGCAACCAAAGTCATGTACATCCCCTCAAGTCTTTCTGTTCCCCGGACCTGGAGTACCTGATGCTTATGTGCCGTCCATACTGGCTACCTCGGGAGTTTACAGCGGTAACCGTGACCGCTGTTTACATTCCCCCACAAGCCAACACGGACACAGCGCTGAAGGAACTGTACGGGGCTATCAGCGAACAGGAGTCGGCCCACCCCGAGGCTGCTCTCATCGTAGCGGGGGACTTCAACAAGGCGAACCTGAAGAAGGTTCTCCCGAAGTTCTACCAACACATAAAGAGCAACACACGGGGCGAGCGGATCCTCGACCACTGCTACACTCCCTTCCGTGATGGCTACAAGGCCCTCCTCCGCCCACCGTTCGGCAAATCAGATCACCGCTCTATCCAGCTACTCCCCGCCTATAGGCAGAGACTGAAGCAGCAACCGATCGCTGTGAGGGAGGTCCAATGTTGGTCGGACCAATCAGATTCTACGCTGCAGGATTGTTTTGATCACGCTGACTGGCACATGTTCCGCGTTGCCTCGGACAATAACATCAACGAGTACGCGTCGTCGGTCACCGGGTTCATCAAGAAGTGCATAGATGACGTTGTTCCGACCAAGTCGGTTCGGATATATCCCAACCAGAAACCGTGGATTAACGGCGATGTTCGCGCTGCCCTACATGCGCGTAACGCCGCCTTTGGTTCCGGGAATACGGAGGAATATACGAGAGCCCGTTACGACCTCCGTAAGACCATCGTCACTGCCAAGCGGGAGTATAAGGACAGAGTGGAAGATAAATTCAAGAAACACGATGCGAGGGGTATGTGGCAGGGGCTGCAGAATATAACGAACTTCAGAGGGAGAACCAGTTGTGTAGAGAACTCCTCCACCTCCCTCCCAGGAGAGCTAAATACATTTTTTGCTCGGTTCGACGTAAACGGCAGCCCGCCGAAGCCAGCACCGACTGGGGAGACCAGCCAGCTGCGCATCTCGGAGGCGGATGTGCGCCGCACCTTTAAGCGGCTGAACATCCGTAAGGCGGCAGGCCCCGACGACATCCCGGGCCGCGTCCTCAGAGCATGCGCAGACCAGTTGGCAGGAGTCTTTGCAGACATCTTCAACCTCTCCCTGTCCCAGGCTGTTGTCCCCGCGGTCTTCAAGATATCCACCATCGTGCCTGTCCCCAAACAAACCAAGGTAACATGCCTGAATGACTACAGACCTGTGGCCCTCACCTCGATCGTTAGCAAATGCTTCGAGAGGTTGGTCAAGGACTTTATTTGCTCCGTGTTACCTACCACGCTGGACCCATGGCAATTTGCATATCGTCAAAATAGATCCACGGACGACGCAATTGCCATGGCCCTCCACACTGCCCTTTCCCACTTGGAGGGGAAGAACTGTTATGTGCGAATGCTGTTTGTGGACTACAGCTCAGCATTCAACACAATAGTTCCTGCCAAGCTCGACACCAAGCTGAGAGGCCTAGGCGTACCCCCATCCATGTGCAGCTGGATACTGAACCTCCTGTCGGACCGCCGCCAGGTGGTGAGGATGGGCAGCACCACATCAGAGCCACTGACCCTCAACACGGGAGCCCCCCAGGGATGCGTGCTGAGCCCTCTCCTCTACTCCCTCTACACCCACGACTGCATGGCTATGCACAGCTCCAACGTCATCGTCAAGTTTGCTGACGACACGACAGTGATGGGCCTGATCGCCGGCGACGACGAGACAGCCTACAGGGAGGAGGTCGGATCGCTGGAGCAGTGGTGCCAGGAGAACAGCCTCGCCCTCAACGTCAAGAAGACCAAGGAGCTGATCGTGGACTTCAGGAGGCAGAGGGGAGAGCACAGCCCTATCTCCATCGACGGCGTTGCAGTAGAGAGGGTCAGCAGCTTCAAGTTCCTCGGCGTGCACATCTCCGAGGACCTCACATGGTCCACGCACACCACACACGTGGTGAAAAAGGCCCAACAACGCCTGTATTTTCTCAGGCGTCTGAAGAAATTCAGCATGGGCCCCCGCATCCTGAGAACATTCTACAACGGCACCATCGAGAGTGTTCTGACAGGGTGTATCACCGCCTGGTACGGGAACTGCACGGCACTCGAGCGCAGAGCGCTTCAAAGGGTGGTGCGGACGGCCCAGTATATCGTTGGAGGTGAGCTCCCCTCCCTCCTGGACATTTACAACCAGCGGTGCGTGGCCAAGGCCAAAAGAATTATAAAAGACATTGCCCACCCCAGCCACGAACTTTACTCACTATTACCGTCAGGCAGGCGATACCGCAGTATCAAGTGTCGTACAAATAGGCTTAGAGATAGCTTCCACAGTCAGGCCATCAGGCTGCTGAACAAGGGCGTATAACATATAACAATGTATATTTTATTACATTGATTTATATATATATATTGCTCTTTTCTGTGCTGATTTTTGCATTTTATAAATTGCATTTTTTTTATTTTTATTTTATATTCCTTCTATTTTTTATTCTATTTTTTATTCTATTTTTATCTATTTTTATCTATTTTTATTTTATCTTATTCTATAACTGCTGTCTGTCGTCGGGTATTGCACACAAGAATTTCACATCACTGCTTTATACTAAACTGTAAACTGTGAAGTGACAATAAACTTGACTTGACTTGACTTGACTTGATTCACGGAAAGTGTTCTCACTTGATCAGTCAACGGGGGAGATTACTGTAATAGGTGACGTTGACTTTGAGGAAGAAAACAAATATGAAATGTTTGTTGAGGCCAAAGATGGATATGGCCTTTCTTCAGATGCAAAAGTTATCATCAGTATATCCGACGCTAACGACAACGCGCCGGTTATCGCATTAAAGTCGTTAACCAATCCCGTACCGGAGAATGTGTCACCTGGTACAGAAGTCGGCATTATTAACGTACAAGATAGGGACGCGGAAGAAAACCGACAGGTCCGCTGCTTCATTCAGCAAAACGTCCCTTTAAACTCATTCCTTCCATCAAAAACTATTATTCTTTGGTGACCACAGAGAAACTAGACCGCGAATTGCTTCCTGATTATAACATCACAGTAACTGCCACAGACGAGGGATCTCCGCCTCTGTCTTCCTTGAAAATGATCCAAATCGTTATAGCGGACGTCAACGACAACCCGCCCGCCTTTGATGAACGGTCATACAGCACGTATGTGTCTGAGAACGTCAAATCGGGTCATACTTTATGTTCAGTTTCTGCTCAAGACCCCGACTGGAGACAAAACGGTACAGTGATCTATTCTCTTTTACCTGGTAAAGTCAACGGGGCTCCAGTGTCCTCTTATTTATCTGTTAATGGAGACACCGGAGTGATCCAAAGTGTCAGGTCGTTTGATTATGAACACTTTAAGAACTTTAAAGTCTATGTAATGGCACGAGACAACGGTTCTCCTCCGCTCAGCAGCAACGTGACTGTGAGTGTCTTCATAACGGATGTGAATGACAACACTCCTCAGATACTTTACCCCGCCCCAGAGGGAAACTCCTTCATGACTGAACTGGTACCCAAAGCTGCACAAGGAGGTTCTCTGGTTTCCAAGGTGATAGCAGTCGATGGGGACTCTGGACAGAACGCCTGGCTGTCCTATCATATCATTAAATCCACTGATCCTGGACTATTCAAAATCGATCTGCACAGTGGGGAGATCAGGACCCAGCGAGACATTTCTGATTCTGACAACATGAAACAGAACATTCTAGTAGCTGTGAAGGATAACGGACAGCCCTCCCTCTCTGCTACATGTTCCATGTTTTTACTGATTTCTGATAACTTGGCTGAAGTACCAGAACTTAAGGACATGGCTTATGAAGACAGCAGTTCTAAATTAACGTCTTATCTGATCATCGCGCTGGTATCCGTCTCCACCTTTTTCCTGACTTTCATTATTATCATTGTGGGATTGAGGTTTTGTCGGAGGAGAAAGCCCAGACTGTTATTTGATGGAGCGGTTGCTATTCCCAGCTCTTACCTCCCTCCAAACTACGCAGATGTGGACGCCACTGGAACTTTACGCAGCGCATATAATTATGATGCGTATTTAACCACTGGATCGAGAACAAGTGACTTTAAGTTTGTGACGTCTTACAATGACAACACACTGCCTGCAGACCAGACCCTGAGAAAGAACCCAACTGACTTTGAAGAAGTGTTTGGAGACCTTGATGTTTCCCCTGAGGTAGGCAGACTCTAAAGCCATTTTGCAGTACTATTTACTTTACTATGCAGAGCAATGTTCCAGTTGTAAAATTATACTTTTGAAACCACATTTACATATTCCACATCCTTATGTGTGTACAAAACGCCTGACTGTTGTTGCTGCTGCATTTTTGTTCTCATTGATTATTAACAGGTCTTGAAAGTCTGATTTGTTTGTCCAACCTCATGTTGTTGTTATGACATATTGGTTTGAATAGTGGGCTGTACTCAGTAGTACACAATGTATTCACATGTCTTATGGATGGTGATGAACAGCAGTACATCCTACAGAACACTGGGACATTAGTTTCAGGTGGGAGACACTCTTCTTTTACACTGAGTGACAGAGAGGCAATCCATGTATGATTGTTTATCATGATTTCAACCAATGTATGAATATTAGGTCAATGTGAATTGTTATGTAGATTTCATCATCACATCTCAATTTGCACAAAGTATACAGAATTGTCCTGATAAAAACAAGACAGTTTTCACACACTCCATAGATGCATGCATCTTTGGAGCATGACTTGGGATACATCAGATACAGCTTTTAAGAATGAGGAAAATCAAAAGGAGCAATTTTATTTATTGATTGACACCTTTTTATTCATGCAAACTCTGCTTGAGTTTAGTTTTGTTAGTTGTATTTAGCAATAGCTTTGTATTCTTTATGTTGCTGAACATTTGATCATAGATACACAGATTTACTTTTGTTTTTTTGTAGTACATTTATTTGATGTGAAAATGATGTGGCTATAAAACTATACACTAGCTAATAATTGTGTTGTCATATCAGCATTTAGCAGTTTTTGTATATATATGTGTATATATATATATATATATATATGTATATATATATATATATATATATATATATATATATATATATATATATATATATATATATATATATATATATATATATATATATATATATATATATATATATATATATATATATATATATATATATATATACCGTATATATTATTGTACGTTGTTTTGCTTCCGTTATCCATCACATTTCTGTCAAATGTTTTCACATATTTCTTCTTTTAAACAATATTTTCATGGCAGGCCGACATGGTCATATGTTTTTGTATATATTTATGATATTTTAATTATTTAATTTAAGTATAAAGATAATAATATTTGTATGTACCTTTCCTATTTATAGGCAGAATTCATGGCATTGTTTTGTCTATGGTATGAGTCAAGAAAAGTGTTAAGCACTTAAGGTTGCAAGACTCTTCATCTGCACCTCAACTTATGTTCAGAATGTGGGGAGGAATGTAGATTTGGCTTTGGAAATGGAAGCTCTTCCTGTTGATTGGACTAACTCTTTACTGGACTTTGTGGAATACACAAGTTGAACAATAGAGCTATGTGTGTTTAATATGTCCCAGTCCAAAACACTATCTTTTCCCTCTGAGGTCAGTCCCTCACCAATAGTCCCACTTTGTTGTTGAGTATTTGGAGGCTTCAACGTCTACTCTGCTAGTTCTCAGTGTAACCTGAGGACTTTATTGTTCCACTATGTGTGTGTTGCTCTAACCACCATGTTACTGCTACACCATGTGGAGGACTGACTTAGGTGTTGTCTGCATGCTGGTGTCAGTCTGATGGGATCTCTGTTTCTACTGACATGCTGCACGCTATGTCGCTGTCCGTGGTGCTGGAATTTCCTTTTAGTTCTGTTTATCGCTGCGATTCATGAATGAATCACAGTGGTATCATGAATATTATACTACTCAATTGATATGATTTATTGTTTTTTTTAAATAATTTTCATTCAATTATTTCATTCTAGATCATTGCCTGTATGGTCTAACGTTTTTTACTGAATGTCAAAAAACCTTAAATAACGAATTTGAATGGGAAACTGAACTCAATAGGCCTTTATGGTGTTACATGATTTTGGTCCACGTCAATGGGTTATACATCCGGATGACTCAAGGTGTCGCTATGCACCTTCAATTGAGTTCAACATTATACAATCGTCAGCCTTGTTTCTACCCACCGCCTGCTGACGGCATTATTAGCCTGCAAAGCTTGGACATCGTGTTGAAGCGGGACTAAAAGTCATATGATCTTTCCGTTCCTTCTATCCCGTCCATATCTTTAGAGCGTTGTTGGCTATCTCGAACCAGTTGTTCATTGTGTGTCGTTAGGTTTTACAATGGAACCTAGTCGGTTGGGTCTTTGTCTCTTTTTATTTGTAATGTCTGGACTCCATTATGCTCATGGCGACCTGAGCTATTCTATTCAAGAGGAGCTGAAGGGCGGATCTGTTATTGGAAATATCGCGAAGGATCTCGGATTTGAAGTTGGAATACTATCTATTCGTAAGGCTCGTATTAAAACGGTAGGAAGCGAACGGAGGTATTGTGATGTCAGTCTTCGAAGCGGAGAGCTCATTGTTTCAGAGAGAATCGACAGAGAGGAACAATGCGGAGAAAAACCTTCTTGTGTTCTTAAATTCGAGCTCCTTTTGGAATCTCCGTTAGAATTACACCGAGTATCACTACAGATACAAGACATAAACGATAATGCACCGAGTTTCCCGACGGACATAATCAAGCTGGAAATCAGTGAATCTGCTGACAAAGGAGCTCGGTATCGCGTTGATGCGGCTCATGATGAAGATATAGGACCAAACGGTGTTCAGACTTACACTCTTAAACGGAATGACAATTTTGTTTTGAATTTGCAAACTACAAGTGATGGAAGTAAATATGCCGAATTGATTCTCGATAAAGAGTTAGACAGAGAGGAGAAGCAAGACATCAAATTAATGCTCACGGCCCTGGATGGTGGCTCTCCTCAGAGATCAGGCACAGTAGCGATACACGTCACTGTGTTGGATGCTAATGATAACGCCCCAGTGTTCAGTCAGGCCGTGTATGAAGCCAGTCTGCCTGAAAACGCTCCGTTGAAAACCCATGTGATTACTGTTAGCGCTACTGACGCGGACGAGGGTGTTAATGGAGAAGTGACATATGGACTAAGCCGGTTATCTGATAAAACAAGAAAATTGTTTTCACTTGATCCTCAAACTGCAGAAATATTTGTTGCAGGTGATATAGACTTTGAGGAGGGATCACAATATGAAATGTTTGTGCAGGCTAAAGACAGTTACGGTCTCTCTTCAGATACGAAAGTCATTATAAGTATAACAGATGTGAATGACAACTCACCAATATTATCGTTAATATCGTTAACCAATCCAGTACCTGAAAACGTGTCACCTGGTACAGAGGTGGGCCTTATTAACGTGCAGGACAGAGATTCAGGAAAAAATCAAAACGTGCGCTGCACTATTCAACAAAACGTTCCTTTTAAACTTAGCACTTCAATCAAAAACTATTATTCTTTGATGACAACAGAGAATCTAGACAGGGAACTAGTGTCTGAATTCAACATTACAATATCTGCCACAGATGAGGGCTCTCCTCCTCTGTCGTCAGTGAAAGTTGTTCACATCTCAATAGCTGACGTCAACGACAACCCACCTGTGTTTGAGGAACAGTCGTATAGCAGCTATGTCTCTGAAAACAACAAACCTGGCCACAGCCTGTGTTCTGTTAAGGCCCATGACCCCGACTGGAGACAAAACGGTACAGTGATCTATTCTCTTTTACCTGGGGAAGTCAACGGGGCTCCAGTGTCCTCTTATCTATCTGTTAATGGAGACACCGGAGTGATCCAAAGTGTCAGGTTGTTTGATTATGAACAGTTTAAGAACTTTAAAGTTTATGTAATGGCTCGAGACAACGGTTCTCCACAGCTCAGCAGCAACGTGACTGTGAGTGTCTTCATAACGGATGTAAATGACAACACTCCTCAGATACTTTACCCCGCCCCAGAGGGGAACTCCCTCATGACTGAACTGGTACCCAAAGCTGCACAAGGAGGTTCTCTGGTTTCCAAGGTGATAGCAGTCGATGGGGACTCTGGACAGAACGCCTGGCTGTCCTATCATATCGTTAAATCCACTGATCCTGGACTTTTCAAAATCGATCTGCACAGTGGGGAGATCAGGACCCAGCGAGACATTTCTGATTCTGACAACATGAAACAGAACATTCTAGTAGCTGTGAAGGATAACGGACAGCCCTCCCTCTCTGCTACATGTTCCATGTTTTTACTGATTTCTGATAACTTGGCTGAAGTACCAGAACTTAAGGACATGGCTTATGAAGACAGCAGTTCTAAATTAACGTCTTATCTGATCATCGCGCTGGTATCCGTCTCCACCTTTTTCCTGACTTTCATTATTATCATTGTGGGATTGAGGTTTTGTCGGAGGAGAAAGCCCAGACTGTTATTTGATGGAGCGGTTGCTATTCCCAGCTCTTACCTCCCTCCAAACTACGCAGATGTGGACGCCACTGGAACTTTACGTAGCGCATATAATTATGATGCGTATTTAACCACTGGATCGAGAACAAGTGACTTTAAGTTTGTGACGTCTTACAATGACAACACACTGCCTGCAGACCAGACCCTGAGAAAGAACCCAACTGACTTTGAAGAAGTGTTTGGAGACCTTGATGTTTCCCCTGAGGTAGGCCGACTCTAAAGTCATTTGTAGTATTAATGACTTTTTTATTCATGTTTATGCTACAAGTTATCTTTTTATTCCACTTAAACATTGTGTTGTTATTATGAAATGTATTAATACATGTATATATCATCTGTTTCAAATTGGATTGGGACCCTCCACAAAACGCCTGGCTGTCCTAATCATCTCAAAACACTTCTAAGCTGTATTGCTCATTGATTATTAACAAGCTATATTAAGGCTTCACCATGTTTGGCTGTTTTATCCACCTCAGGTTGTTGGTGGACTTATTGGTTAGGTTGAATTGTGGGCTTTGCTGAGTATTGCACAACGCACAGTATGCTCTTGAATGAGTCATGATGAACAGGATTTCAACCTCCTTCAAAACTCTAGGACATTAGTTTTCAGAGCATTATTATAACAGTTATACATACAGTACGTGTGTGTGTGTGTGTGTGTGTGTGTGTGTGTGTGTGTGTGTGTGTGTGTGTGTGTGTGTGTGTGTGTGTGTGTGTGTGTGTGTGTGTGTGTGTGTGTGTATTTATATGTATGTATATTTATATATATATATATATTTATATATATACATATATATACGTATAGCTGTTATAATAATGCTATAATGACCCGTTTCCATAGTACCAGCATCAGAATATTTTTCAATTAGAAAATATGGATCCGAATAATATTTCCATTCAAATAAATACTATTTATCTTCACACTTTGAATCAAGAAGACTTTGACTACAAGGGAGATGTCCTTCGTATTTGCCCAAATGGATACTGTTTGCATTGCCTTTTAAGTTATTTACTATTGTGAGGTTAAATTCATGAAAGTGTTTTGTAATTATTAATTATTAAAAAAGAAAAGGAAAAAGAACCAGGATCGGCTGAAAACAGACGCTGTCCATGGTTCTGGTTCATGTTTCACCTGAAACAGAAGGCTGAGGTTTTAATGCCGATTCACCCTTCTGTGTTTGATGCATAGCATCAGTGTTTCCCTGATATATTAAATACCAGAAGAAACATGTTGTGTTGGTTATCGGTCTCTTCCAGCTTTACTTTTACTTACACAAGTTGTCATTGTTACATGGTTTGTGAAACGGTTCAGGCCGTGTTTCCAGCAATGTCTAGATGTTTATCAAGTGTTCTGTAGCTACACGTGACTTTTTCAAGTCAAAAAGATTAAGACTATTCAGAGATCCTTTGTCTGACGTTAGTCATGAGTGTGAATGTTATTTTCTTAATGAGCATTAAGATATACTTCTAATTATGCTAGCTGTAAGTGAGGCCTAAGTAATATACTAAATGATGCACATGTAGTGTTTTACACTTTAGGCCGTTCAATAAAATACAATAATTATTAGTATTATTTACTACTTGCTATAACATTACTTATTATAGGTTATCACGTGTATTGGTTGTGATGCATGTGGGAACATGAACAAATCTTTCTAATGGAAATATGTTTGGCCTGCTATGTTATTTGTGTACTCACGGTGTCACTATCCACCAAGGAAACCAGACATCACTTAATTCATCACTTTCTAACATGAACCAGTCCAGTAGGCCTGCGATTAGTAGTGTGTAGTCCTACAGGATAATGCAGTCTATTGCAGTTGCGTCTGCGCTTCGTGTCTAATGGTTGCGTGGACAATCTACGGCATTTGTTTTGAAGATTACATATTTAAGGACAAATTGGGACATTTTCAGTTTGGAATTAACGCTTTCACGAGAATGTTTTTCGAGGTGTTCGTTGCTCGCCGCTTTGTCCTTTTCTGCGCGTTGCTGCAATACACAAATGGCGACCTGGTTTACTCTATTCAGGAGGAGATGAAACTGGGATCTGTAATTGGAAATATTGCGAAGGATCTGGGTCTTGATGTCGGTACGCTATCGACCCGCAAAGCTCGTATTGAAACGGAAGGAAACGACAGAAGATATTGCGACGTCAATCTACGGAGCGGAGATGTAATCGTGGCGGAGAGAATGGACAGAGAGAAAATCTGTGCGGCGAAACCTTTGTGTGTTATTACATTCGAGATTCTTCTGGAAGCTCCGTTGGAATTGCATCGTATTACACTTCAGATTCAAGACGTTAACGATAATGGACCCACTTTTCCGAAAGACAAAATCAAACTTGATATTAGAGAGTCAGCTGATAAAGGAGCACGGTATCGTGTGAACGCGGCCCATGACGCAGACATAGGCCAGAACGCTGTTCAAACCTATGCTCTTCAACCAAATAGCAATTTTGTTTTGAATATTCAGACTACAAGTGCTGGTATTAAATATGGAGAATTGGTTTTGGACAAGGAGTTAGACAGAGAGGCGCAGCAGGAAATGCAATTATTGTTAACGGCTCTGGATGGCGGTTCTCCTCAGAGATCAGGTACTTTAACCATAGACGTCACTGTGTTGGATGCTAATGATAACGCCCCAGTGTTCAGTCAGGCCGTGTATGAAGCCAGTCTGCCTGAAAACTCTCCGTTAAAAACCCACGTGATTACTGTTAGCGCTACAGACGCGGACGACGGCGTTAACGGAGAAGTAACATATGAATTTAGTCAAATATCTGATGATTCACGGAAAGTGTTCTCACTTGATCAGTCAACGGGGGAGATTACTGTAATAGGTGACGTTGACTTTGAGGAAGAAAACAAATATGAAATGTTTGTTGAGGCCAAAGATGGATATGGCCTTTCTTCAGATGCAAAAGTGATCATCAGTATATCCGACGCTAACGACAACGCGCCGGTTATCACATTAAAGTCGTTAACCAATCCCGTACCGGAGAATGTGTCACCTGGTACAGAAGTCGGCATTATTAACGTACAAGATAGGGACGCGGAAGAAAACCGACAGGTCCGCTGCTTCATTCAGCAAAACGTCCCGTTTAAACTCATTCCTTCCATCAAAAACTATTATTCTTTGGTGACCACAGAGAAACTAGATCGCGAATTGCTTCCTGATTATAACATCACAGTAACTGCCACAGACGAGGGATCTCCGCCTCTGTCTTCCTTAAAAATGATCCAAATCGTTATAGCGGACGTCAACGATAACCCGCCCGCCTTTAATGAACGGTCATACATCACGTATGTGTCTGAGAACGTCAAATCGGGTCATACTTTATGTTCAGTTTCTGCTCAAGACCCCGACTGGAGACAAAACGGTACAGTGATCTATTCTCTTTTACCTGGTAAAGTCAACGGGGCTCCAGTGTCCTCTTATTTATCTGTTAATGGAGACACCGGAGTAATCCAAAGTGTCAGGTCGTTTGATTATGAACACTTTAAGAACTTTAAATTGTATGTAATGGCTCGGGACAACGGTTCTCCTCCGCTCAGCAGCAACGTGACTGTGAGTGTCTTCATAACGGATGTAAATGACAACACTCCTCAGATACTTTACCCCGCCCCAGAGGGAAACTCCTTCATGACTGAACTGGTACCCAAAGCTGCACAAGGAGGTTCTCTGGTTTCCAAGGTGATAGCAGTCGATGGGGACTCTGGACAGAACGCCTGGCTGTCCTATCATATCATTAAATCCACTGATCCTGGACTTTTCAAAATCGATCTGCACAGTGGGGAGATCAGGACCCAGCGAGACATTTCTGATTCTGACAACATGAAACAGAACATTCTAGTAGCTGTGAAGGATAACGGACAGCCCTCCCTCTCTGCTACATGTTCCATGTTTTTACTGATTTCTGATAACTTGGCTGAAGTACCAGAACTTAAGGACATGGCTTATGAAGACAGCAGTTCTAAATTAACGTCTTATCTGATCATCGCGCTGGTATCCGTCTCCACCTTTTTCCTGACTTTCATTATTATCATTGTGGGATTGAGGTTTTGTCGGAGGAGAAAGCCCAGACTGTTATTTGATGGAGCGGTTGCTATTCCCAGCTCTTACCTCCCTCCAAACTACGCAGATGTGGACGGCACTGGAACTTTACGCAGCGCATACAATTATGATGCGTATTTAACCACTGGATCGAGAACAAGTGACTTTAAGTTTGTGACGTCTTACAATGACAACACACTGCCTGCAGACCAGACCCTGAGAAAGAACCCAACTGACTTTGAAGAAGTGTTTGGAGACCTTGATGTTTCCCCTGAGGTAGGCCGACTCTAAAGCCATTTTGTAGTATTAATGACTTTGCTATGCACAGCAATCTTACAAGTTCCACTTGTAAGATTGTACTTTTGAATCCACATTTATATTTTCCAGATCCTTATTTGGATACAAAACACCTGACAGTTGGTTACCCTAAGCTGCATGTTACGAACCAAACTTTTGGTCACACCCCGGACCGAGTAACACAGACTGGAATTCAGGGCTTACGTTGAAAGCAGACGTTTTATTTCGTATGCGCTGCCTTGTACATGGCGGGACGGTTATTAAATCAACGAAAGGAAAGACAATAAAACAGAAAGAAAACCCTAACTAACCCTAACTCTGGGGGACCCAAATTGTCCTACTCAGAAAATACAAGGGGATGTGAATTAGTCGGGACCTATACCTACTCTGCTCTAACCTAACCTAAAAACGTGAAAACAACCATCTCCAACCAACAACGTATAAAGTAAGGTGAAAAGCAATAATGTTCCCACATGGGAAAGAACGGTGCGGGACCGCAAATTACTAATGCAAAGCAAACTTGTTCACACATGAACGATCGGTGCCGGCGTGGCACCGCGTGACTTCCTTGTATCACGACAGGGAAACAACCAGTATGCGTGCGGGACCAGGAAACGAATCCCCTGCAGTCTGGGCTGGGTGGTCTTTATAGGCGACGTCACGCCGCGGCGGGAACAACCAGCCTATAGGAAAAACGCATGCAGAACAGCGCAGCTGTGCAAAATCATACTTGTCCTTATAGGAACGTAACACCCCCACCCTTAAGAAAATAAATTGGGGGTTATAGTTTGTAAAATCAAGGTGAATATTTACAAAAATACAAATATACACAAATGTACATAATGTGAACGAAAAACAACGAACTATGCGTTCGGCAATGTCGCAACACGCGACTGAGCGATAGAAAATAAAAATAAAAATGGTTAACATGTGTACGTTTTTTCAAAACACACATTAACAAACAATTTATTTACACTCATGCAGACGCTAAACCCTAGACAGGGCATCTGCCACCACATTATCGCGCCCCTAATGTGTCTAATCTCGAGGTTGTGCCCCTGCAGAATCAAACTCCACCGCATTAAACGCTGATTGTTGTTGCGCATGCGGTCGAGGAAGACAAGAGGGTTGTGGTCAGTGAAGACCAGCACAGGACGTACAGCACCCCCAACATATACCTCGAAATGTTGGACGGCCAACACGAGCGCAAGGGCTTCCTTCTCTATCGTAGAGTAAGCACGCTGGTGTAAATTAAACTTTCGCGAAAAGAAACACACGGGATGTTCAAACCCTTCCTCGTCCTGCTGCATGAGAACAGCTCCTGCTCCCAAATCACTGGCATCGACAGCGATAGAAAAAGGCAAATTAAAGTTAGGAGCGGAAAGAACGGGCGCAGTGGTCAACAAAGCCTTAACAGACTCGAAGGCGCCTTGACTCCGTGGAGTCCACTTGAAAACCACCTTCGAGCTGAGCAAGTCAGTGAGGGGAGAGGCAACTGCAGAAAAGTTCTTACAGAAAGAACGATAATAGCCTACCATGCCGAGAAAACGGCGCAGTTCACGACGAGTGGTAGGAGGAGGGTAGTCCAGGATGGCCTCGACCTTTGCCTGGACAGGGCGCACTTGCCCGCGACCGAGTAACACAGACTGGAATTCAGGGCTTACGTTGAAAGCAGACGTTTTATTTCGTATGCGCTGCCTTGTACATGGCGGGACGGTTATTAAATCAACGAAAGGAAAGACAATAAAACAGAAAGAAAACCCTAACTAACCCTAACTCTGGGGGACCCAAATTGTCCTAGAAAATACAAGGGGATGTGAATTAGTCGGGACCTATACCTACTCTGCTCTAACCTAACCTAAAAACGTGAAAACAACCATCTCCAACCAACAACGTATAAAGTAAGGTGAAAAGCAATAATGTTCCCACATGGGAAAGAACGGTGCGGGACCGCAAATTACTAATGCACAGCAAACTTGTTCACACATGAACGATCGGTGCCGGCGTGGCACCGCGTGACTTCCTTGTATCACGAAAGGAAAACAACCAGTATGCGTGCGGGACCAGGAAACGAATCCACTGCAGTCTGGGCTGGGTGGTCTTTATAGGCGACGTCACGCCGCGGCGGGAACAACCAGCCTATAGGAAAAACGCATGCAGAACAGCGCAGCTGTGCAAAATCATACTTGTCCTTATAGGAACGTAACACTGCATTTTAGTGCTCATTGATTATTACCAAGGTCTTGAAAGTCCGATTTGTATGTCAACCTCATGTTGTTGTTGGACATATTGGTTTGAGGCAGTACTCAGTAGTACACAATGTATTCACATGTCATATGGATGGTGATGAACAGCAGTTCAACATCCTACACAACACTGGGACATTAGTTTCAGGTGGGGGAAAGTCTTCTTCTACACTGAGTTACTCGAAGGGAGGCCATCCATGTTTGATTGTTTTCCATGATTTCAACCACATGAATAATAGGTCATTGTGAATTGTAATCCAACATGTTTTAGATTGCATTATCACATCACAATATGCACAACATATACATAATTGTCCTGATAAATGTGTGCCAGTGCTACATAAAATGCATAGAACCAATAGGCACTCTATTTCTGCATTAGCTAACCCTTCACAACATAGAAAAACGTGCTTGAATTTGCATTTCCTTTCAGAAATAGGATATATACATATGTTGATTTGGGCTGCTTGGTTCATAATGTCTTCCATTACATACTTGGAGGTGATGCAATTTACATCAACTGAATCAGAACACTTTGCCTCAAGTACTCATGATGGGGTATTCTGTGAGTAGTTCACTAACATACAGCCAGTGTGTTTGTTTGAAAGGTTTGGCCCTGAACTGTATTCACACACTCAAACATGCATATTTGGAGCAGGACTTGGAATATATCAGTCATAGATTTTAAGAATGGGGAAATTCACAAGTAGCAATTTATGATTTATTTGACCCCATTTTCTTCATGCAACCTCTGCTTGAGTTTAGTTTAGTTGATAACTAGATCTAGTTATTGCTTCCTATTCGTGCAGTCCTCACTTGTTCTTTCAGATGTACCTGAACAGATTGCAACTGGTAAACATTTTATTAATAATAATAATAATAATAATAGACAGATTTAATTTTCATTTGACATACATTGATTGGAAGTAGAAAAATGTCGATATGAAACTAAACAATAGATAATAATGTTGTTGTCATATGAGAATAATGAAAATTATGTTATAAACTAGGTTTACATATAATAACTCATAATTGAACAGACGTGAAAAAACGAAAGTTACATCTGACACATTGCAGTGCTGTCATTCTGACATAATGAACAATGTTCTCTCTGTCGCTCTACAAGGTGCTGATATTGTATTACGTTCTGCGTCTTATAATCTCCCAAACGCCAAAGGGCTGTCTTTGTATTGTAATGACGTATTTATGTTCCTTTAATTCCAAATATCGTGATCATATAGTATGTTGGGATAATGGATCGACCCGCTTGGTGTGTTATATATCTGGTGTACTCTAGGTGTCACTATAGACCAGTGTTGTGATACGGACCCTACAGTCCATAGTGTTTATCGACGGGCTCGAGCACAAAGCGGACACACACCAATGTTGGAAACCAGTAGAGAGAGGACCGACTTTAGTACCGCGGCTTCAATCTGGTGTCGCTCATCTGTGAATTGTCTTCATTGCGATCGACGAGTGTGTATTGTACCGCTATTTGTACGAAAATGGAACACAGACATTGGGGATTTTACGGCTTGGTCTTCGTTCTCGTTGTCGTACTGCACTCCACAAATGGCGACTTGGACTATTCGATTCAGGAGGAGCTGAAGCATGGATCTATAATTGGAAATATAGCAAAGGATCTGGGGATTGATGTGGGAAGAATGACTGCTCGCAAAGCTCGTATTGAAACGGAGGAAATAGCATCGGGTATTGTGATATCAACCTTCGGAGCGGAGACCTGACGGTCGCGAAGAGAATAGACAGAGAACAGCTGTGTGGAGAAAAGGCTTTGTGTGTTCTCAAATTTGAGCTTTTATTGGAATCACCCTTAGAATTACATCGCATATCACTGAAAATTGACGACATCAACGATAATACACCACTGTTCCCGAAGGATACAATTAAACTTGAAATTGGTGAATCTGCTGTAAAAGGAGCTCGCTATCGCGTCAACGCGGCCCATGATGCAGATATAGGCCAGAACGGCGTTCAAAGCTATATTCTTCAGGAAAATAGACATTTTATTTTAAATACACAAACCACAAGTGCTGGAATCAAATACGCCGAATTGGTTTTAGAACACGAATTAGACAGAGAGGAACAGCAGGAAATCCAATTATTGTTAACGGCTCTGGATGGCGGTTCTCCTCAGAGATCAGGCACAGTAGCGATAGACGTCACTGTGTTGGATGCTAATGATAACGCCCCAGTGTTCAGTCAGGCCGTGTATGAAGCCAGTCTGCCTGAAAACGCTCCGTTGAAAACCCATGTGATTACTGTTAGCGCTACAGACGCAGACGACGGTGTTAATGGAGAAGTTACATATGAATTCAGCAAAATGTCTGATAATTCACGAAAGCTTTTTTCACTTGATCAGAAAACGGGCGACGTCACTGTTATAGGTGACATTGACTTTGAAGATGGATCGAAATATGAACTATATGTAGAGGCAAAGATGGGTATGGTCTCTCTACAGATACTAAAGTTATAATATTGATTACTGACGACAATGACAACGCACCCGTTATATCGTTAAAATCGTTGACCAATCCAGTGCCTGAAAATGTGTCACCTGGTACAGAGGTCGGCATATTAACGTGCAGGATATAGATTCTGAACAAAACCGACAGGTCCGCTGCTTTATTGAGCAAAACGTCCCGTTTAAACTCATTCCTTCCATCAAAAACTATTATTCTCTGGTGACTACAGATCAATTAGACCGCGAATTAATTCCTCATTATAACGTTACAATTACTGCTGTCGACGCGGGCTCTCCACCACTGTCCTCGTTTATAACCGTTCAAGTCTCTATCGCTGACGTTAATGACAACCCACCTGTTTTTGATGAGCAGTCATACAGCGCGTATGTTTCTGAAAACAACAAACCTGGCCACAGCCTGTGTTCTGTTAAGGCCCATGACCCAGACTGGAGACAAAACGGTACAGTGATCTATTCTCTTTTACCTGGTGAAGTCAACGGGGCTCCAGTGTCCTCTTATCTATCTGTTAATGGAGACACCGGAGTGATCCAAAGTGTCAGGTCGTTTGATTATGAACACTTTAAGAACTTTAAAGTCTATGTAATGGCTCGAGACAACGGTTCTCCTCCGCTCAGCAGCAACGTGACTGTGAGTGTCTTCATAACGGATGTAAATGACAACACTCCTCAGATACTTTACCCCGCCCCAGAGGGAAACTCCTTCATGACTGAACTGGTACCCAAAGCTGCACAAGGAGGTTCTCTGGTTTCCAAGGTGATAGCAGTCGATGGGGACTCTGGACAGAACGCCTGGCTGTCCTATCATATCATTAAATCCACTGATCCTGGACTTTTCAAAATCGATCTGCACAGTGGGGAGATCAGGACCCAGCGAGACATTTCTGATTCTGACAACATGAAACAGAACATTCTAGTAGCTGTGAAGGATAACGGACAGCCCTCCCTCTCTGCTACATGTTCCATGTTTTTACTGATTTCTGATAACTTGGCTGAAGTACCAGAACTTAAGGACATGGCTTATGAAGACAGCAGTTCTAAATTAACGTCTTATCTGATCATCGCGCTGGTATCCGTCTCCACCTTTTTCCTGACTTTCATTATTATCATTGTGGGATTGAGGTTTTGTCGGAGGAGAAAGCCCAGACTGTTATTTGATGGAGCGGTTGCTATTCCCAGCTCTTACCTCCCTCCAAACTACGCAGATGTGGACGCCACTGGAACTTTACGCAGCGCATATAATTATGATGCGTATTTAACCACTGGATCGAGAACAAGTGACTTTAAGTTTGTGACGTCTTACAATGACAACACACTGCCTGCAGACCAGACCCTGAGAAAGAACCCAACTGACTTTGAAGAAGTGTTTGGAGACCTTGATGTTTCCCCTGAGGTAGGCCGACTCTAGACTCTCTCCTTGGAATTTTAGAGATCCCACCAAAGTGAAACACACCAATATTTACTTTGCTATCATTCATTGATTCATTATTTCTAGTTACACATGTAGAGCAGGAACACATACTGAAATGTGGGGCAGCATATTATAGTTGCTCAGGTGGTTGACTCCCATCTAAACGTATATGTGTTCATTCTCCAATGTCAGCAGGCAAACTGTAAACATCCTTGAGCGAGACAACCTCCTCCTTCACAACATGTATCGGAACTCACTGTCAGTCACTTCAGATGGAAGGATCTGCTAAATGACTAAATACTAAATGATATACTCCATCCCCCAAACCTTTCCAAGGCTCACCTCTTCAATGTGCTTGTGGTGATGATTGTAAGTGTAGAACAGTATAGAACTGTCTTACACTGCTGCTCAGATCATAATGACTTTTATTTCATACTTAAAGGCAATGCCATTGACTTAAATGCATAAGATCCGTTTCCTCAAGTACACGTGATCGGAATAATCTGGGATTGTTTCACTTCATAACGCTGCTGCTTTGATGCTTGTTTGAAGTAGTTTGGCCCTGAACTGTATTCACACACTACATAGGTGCAAGCATATTTGGGGCAGGACTTCAAATACATCAGGCACAGTTATAATATTACATTCATAATACATTACAGTCACTTAGCAGACGCTTTCTGTCCAAAACGACTTACAATAGTGCATTCAACATAGGTAGGCAAGAGAACGATTAGTCCCCAGAAGTGTGTTTCCTTCCTAACAAGCCTCCAAGAGCAGTACCAGTGCTCAGGTAAAAGTACCATAAGTTGGCACACACAAGCTAATAAGCAAAAGCTAATAAACAAGCACCGATAAAATGACATTAATTGAGTGACTCCTTTTATGTTTGCAACGTTTTGCCTCAGTTGAGTTCTGGAAGTCCTCCTTTGTTCTCCTGGATGTAGATAAACATGTTGCTACTGGTGAACATTTGACCATAGAGATACAGATAGACTTTTATTTGAAAGAAAGGTATTTAAAACTACACAGCAGTTAAGAGTTTAGTGGTAATCTAAGCTTGATGAAATTGATAAGTTGTTTACTAAATTAATAATGTCTCAATATTATAACTTAGACATGTTTCTACAACATAAAAGGTTGCATCACTGTGTATGAGAGACATTTTAACATTAATTCTAATACTAATTATAATATTAATGATTGAATATTGAATCATATATAACAAAATAAATGCATATTATATATGTGCATATATGTTTAAATGATATGTTAATTTTCTTAATATGACCAAAACAACGAGTTACACTCACAAACGTATTTTACTTACAGCACCAATCTCCACCATCATGGTGTCGCAACACACATAACATAATTGCATGTGCACAACACAAATACACGGACAATATAACCAACATCTAACGTAACATCTATTTAACTTATCAACACATAACTTAACATGAACATTTAACTTATCGTGAACATTTTCCCGTGAGTCTTTGCGCCCCACAGGGCGTACCCCTGCAGCGTACCCCTGTGGTCGCTACTGTATTATAAGCGAGTAACCTACACCAGCGTTTCTCTCTTTACCTTTTTGAGTCTCGACACCTTATAAGTCAACCCAGTCTAAAATGTAATAACAAACGAACACTCTCACACACATTCCGCTGACGGCCAACACAGGCACAACAGACGCGTCTGTATCGGCCGCGCCTTGATGAAATGAACAATGTCTACACCGCTGAGTTTCATTTGAAAGTTATGTTGGTCGCGTCTTGCAAACCAGTGGCTCCATGTGAAGGAAGTAGCGAGTGGTTCATGACCTCCTGATGACCCTTGGCGCTACCCGGCATTGCGACGGCACCAGCAGAGACTGATGGTGACCGCTTCACTCAACCAACCGATAATGAAAAGAACAAAATAACATGAACGGAGAGCGTAGTGATCTTCATGCACAATCGGGACAAAACCATAGCTCCCATTCAACATTTCATTTGATTTATTCATTTTCACAAGCTCTCATGTTTCGTTTTATGTATTCGTTTTCACATGGTCTTATTTAACATTTCGTTCTATTTTTGTATTTTTTTCACATGGACTGCTTCAACATTTAGTTTTATGTATTAATTCCACGGTTTTCATATAAACAATAACAGTGCCCCATATTAACAAACTTCTCAGTAAAGAATATCAAGATCAAGATCACTTAAAAAACAAAAAGCAGGCTACACTGTGTGACAAGAGACAAGATAACATGGCGATAATAAAAAAAACCACACATATGTCTGTTTTATTAATATGTACTGTATGCAACTTCATTTATTTATATATATATTATTACAGTTCATAAAATACATCACCTTGCGATGCGGAACACATTCGCTCGATGAGACAAAATGTCACACTTTTTAGCCTAATTTAAAATCGGATTTCGTTAAACAATCGTAAGATTAACCATTTCAAATTGCTTTCATAATACACACAGTGTCTTTTTCGATTCACAAAACGTCAGGGAAACTAGTCTTCAGAAACATCTTTCGAGAAGGAGAGTAGTGAGTGAGAGATTGTTAATATCTCAATTGTATAGGCAATCCTTATTTCTTTGATTATCCTAACTACTCTACTAAAACAATTAGTTATTGCTATCAACATATTCTTCATACTTTTACACTGGCCCACACACCCAAAAAAAGACTTAAATGGAAAACGTTGAGTAATGGTTTAACAAAGTCATTTTTTATAGTTTTCTCAAAAGGAAATTGTCACGTTTACTTGAGTAATTTAGTATGGGTATAATTGTATTTCTACTTGAGTATTTATTGTCAGTACTCTACCCATCACTGCCTCTGATTACTCTATCTTTGACAGATATACGTATTTCACTGGACTTTGTGGAATCCACTAGCTACAAAACAGCTATGTGTGTTCAATATGTCCCAGAAAACACTTTGACTGTCCCATAAAACATGCTGTATAGTTGTGGTATCGTCTGTGGTTATCTTCTAACTATCTTTCTCTGTGCTCAGTCCCTCACCAATAGTCCCACTTTGTGGTTGAGTATTTGAAGGCTTCAACGTCTACTCTGCTTAGTTCTCAGTGTAACCTGAGGACTTTATTGTTCCACTGTGTGTGTGTTGCTCTAACCACCATGTTACTGCTACACCATGTGGAGGACTGACTTAGGTGTTGTCTGCATGCTGGTCTCAGTCTGATGGGATCTCTGTTTCTACTGACATGCTGCACGCTATGTCGCTGTCCGTGGTGCTGGAATGGCTTAGAGTTCTGTATTCCATTGTAACGCCGATATGAGTAGGTCTACTACATTGGCCAACAATTCAACTGATTTGATTTGAGAAGTGTGTGTAATATGTCAATTATTTATTTATATGGTGCATATATGCCGTAGTTTGTTTATGTATGAGTCCCAAGTAAAAAAATATAAACTGTATATATATATATATAATATACACATGGGAATAAAATAGCATTTGTTTTTACATGATTATGGTCACTCTAAACGTGTCATACTTCCTGATGACTCAAGGTGTCGCTATGTACCTGCAGTAGAGCACAACGAAATGCAATAGTCATCCTTTCCATCCACAGCCTCTAGACGAGAGCAGTAGCGTATACAGACGCGGACATTCGTCGACGGGCGGTATATAGAAGAGCTGACGGCCTTTCCGTTTCTGTGATCAAATCCATTTTAAGTACCTTGTTTGAAATCCCCAACCTATCGTTTATATTGTTAATTATTCCGTTTTTACAAGGATGGAATACAACGGGTCGAGTCTCTGCGTGTTTTTATTTTTATTGTCTGCGCTGCATTTCGTTCATGGCGACCTGAGCTATTCTATTCAAGAAGAGATGAAGCTCGGATCTGTTGTCGGGAATATCGCCAAGGATCTTGGACTTACATTGGACATATTATCTGCTCGGAAGGCTCGCATTGAAACAGAGGAAAACCAACGGAGTTATTGTGATGTCAGTCTTCGAAGCGGAGAGCTCATTGTTTCAGAGAGAATCGACAGAGAGGAACAATGCGGAGAAAAACCTTCATGTGTTCTTAAATTCGAGCTCCTTTTGGAATCACCGTTAGAATTACACCGAGTATCACTACAGATACAAGACATAAACGATAATGCACCGAGTTTCCCGACGGACATAATCAAGCTGGAAATCAGTGAATCTGCTGTCAAAGGAGCTCGGTATCGCATAAATGCGGCTCATGATGACGATATAGGACCAAACGGAGTTCAGAGTTATAGTCTCAAACGGAATGAACACTTTGTTTTTAATTTACAAACTACAAGTGATGGAACTAAATATGGCGAATTGGTTTTAGAAAAGGAGTTAGACAGAGAGGAGGAGAAGGAAATAAATTGTCTCTTTCGGCCCTGGATGGAGGCTCTCCTCAGAGATCAGGCACAGTAGCGATACACGTCACTGTGTTGGATGCTAATGATAACGCCCCAGTGTTCAGTCAGGCCGTGTATGAAGCCAGTCTGCCTGAAAACTCTCCGCTTAAGACCCATGTTGTCACTGTTGGCGCTGCGGACGCAGACGAAGGGGTTAACGGTGAAGTTACATTTGAACTAGGCCGGATATCTGATAAATCACGAAAACTGTTTTCACTTGATCGAAGGACAGGAGAAATTGTGTTGCAGGTGACATAGACTTTGAGGAGGGATCGAAATATGAGATTATTGTTCAGGCAAAAGATGGCTTTGGAATTTCTTCAGAGGCAAAAGTAATAATAACAATTACCGATGTTAATGACAACGCCCCGGTAATAGCCTTGAAATCATTAACCAATCCAGTACCAGAAAACGTGTCACCTGGTACAGAGGTGGGCCTTATTAACGTGCAGGACAGAGATTCAGAGAAAAACCGCAAGGTTAGGTGTTCTCTTCAGCAACATGTTCCTTTTAAACTAATTCCTTCAATCAAAAACTATTATTCTTTGGTGACAACCGAGAAACTAGACAGGGAATTAGTGTCTGAATACAACATAACAATATCTGCTATAGATGAGGGCTCTCCTCCTCTGTCGTCAGTGAAAGTTGTTCACATCTCAATAGCTGACGTCAACGACAACCCACCTGTGTTTGAGGAACAGTCGTATAGCAGCTATGTCTCTGAAAACAACAAACCTGGCACAGCCTGTGTTCGGTTAAGGCCCATGACCCCGACTGGAGACAAAACGGGACAGTGATCTATTCTCTTTTACCCGGTGAAGTCAACGGGGCTCCAGTGTCCTCTTATCTATCTGTTAATGGAGACACCGGAGTGATCCAAAGTGTCAGGTCGTTTGATTATGAACACTTTAAGAACTTTAAAGTCTATGTAATGGCTCGAGACAACGGTTCTCCTCCACTCAGCAGCAACGTGACTGTGAGTGTCTTCATAACGGATGTAAATGACAACACTCCTCAGATACTTTACCCCGCCCCAGAGGGAAACTCCTTCATGACTGAACTGGTACCCAAAGCTGCACAAGGAGGTTCTCTGGTTTCCAAGGTGATAGCAGTCGATGGGGACTCTGGACAGAACGCCTGGCTGTCCTATCATATCATTAAATCCACTGATCCTGGACTATTCAAAATCGATCTGCACAGTGGGGAGATCAGGACCCAGCGAGACATTTCTGATTCTGACAACATGAAACAGAACATTCTAGTAGCTGTGAAGGATAACGGACAGCCCTCCCTCTCTGCTACATGTTCCATGTTTTTACTGATTTCTGATAACTTGGCTGAAGTACCAGAACTTAAGGACATGGCTTATGAAGACAGCAGTTCTAAATTAACGTCTTATCTGATCATCGCGCTGGTATCCGTCTCCACCTTTTTCCTGACTTTCATTATTATCATTGTGGGATTGAGGTTTTGTCGGAGGAGAAAGCCCAGACTGTTATTTGATGGAGCGGTTGCTATTCCCAGCTCTTACCTCCCTCCAAACTACGCAGATGTGGACGCCACTGGAACTTTACGGAGCGCATATAATTATGATGCGTATTTAACCACTGGATCGAGAACAAGTGACTTTAAGTTTGTGACGTCTTTCAATGACAACACACTGCCTGCAGACCAGACCCTGAGAAAGAACCCAACAGACTTTGAAGAAGTGTTTGGAGACCTTGATGTTTCCCCTGAGGTAGGCAGATTCTAAAGTCATGTTGACTTTACTATGCACAGCAAAGATACAAGTTCCACTTGTAAAATTATGCTTTTGAATCCACATTTCCATATTCAACAACCTTATATGGGTACAAAACACCTGACTGTTTTTGACCCTAAGCTGCATTTTAGTGCTCACTGATTATTTACAATGTCTTGAAAGTCTGATTTGTATGTCAACATCATGTTGTTGTTGGACTTATTGGTTTGAATGGTGGGCTCTACTCAGTAGTACACCATGTATTCACATGTCGTATGGATGGTGATGAACAGCAGTTCAACATCCTACACAACACTGGGACATTAGTTTCAGGTGCAGACAGTCTTCTTCTACACTGAGTTACACAGAGAGAGGCAATCCATGTCTGATGGTTTCCCAATATGTCTACCAGTGGATATTAGGTCATTGTGAATTGTAATCCAACATGTTATAGATTTCATTATCACATCACAATTTGCACAAAATATACAGAATGTTCCTGATAAATATGTGCCAGTGCTACATAAATGCATATAACCAAGTGGCACTCTATTTCTGCTTTGGCTTACCTTTTCTATCACAACTTGCTTGAAATTCCATTTCCATTCAGAAATAGGATATATACATATGTTGTTTTGGGCTGATCTGTTCATAATGTCTTCCATTACATACTTGGAGGTGATGCAATTGACATAACTGCATGAGAACACTTTTCCTCAAGTACTCATGATGGATTATTCTGTGAGTATTTCACTAAATAACTGCCAGTGTTTTGTTTAAAAATGTGAAACATGACTTGGGATACATCAGGCACAGGTTATTAGAATGGGGAAAATCCCCAGGAGGAATTTAATGAATTTATTGACACCCTTTTCTTTATGCAACCTCTGCTTGAGTTTAGTTTTGTTGAGAACTTTATCTAGCAATGGCTCTGTATTCGTGCAGTCCTCACTTGTTCTATTGGACGTATCAAAACACATTGAAACTGGTGAACCCTTGATTATAGATATACAGATTTACTTTTCATTTGAAGTACATTTATTTGATGTGAAAAAAAGGTGGCTATTAAACTATACAGCAGTTAATATTGTGTTGTCATATCAGCATTATGAATAGTATGTTATTTATAAGTTTTAAAAATAATACCTTGTTAAAAAAAAAGATTTAAAAAAAATTATGTTTATATATGTATAGATATACCGTATTGACCCGAATATAAGACGACCCCGATTATAAGACGACCCCTCTTTTTCAAGACTCATTTTTGGACCAAATGTTTTTTTTATAAAGAAAATAATTTTATTTGAAAATAATGATAACACACATCACACTTTGTGTTCAAATTTGCCTAACTTGGCAAACAAAAACAAAACAGGCTAGATAGATTGCAATGAAACAGTAGTGCAATAAAACGGTAGTGCAATAAAATATTAGAGCAATGAAACAGAACATCAGTCTATTGGTCACATTACGTCTTCTCATTCAGCTCGTCTTCTACATCGCTGGGTTGTTCGCTCTCACTCCCGCTATCGTCACTCACGGTGTCTGCTTCCCGTCTCCTCCCACATCACGTCATCCTCGCTGCCATCCATGGCATTTGATACGCAGCATTTCTCAAACCCATTAATGATGCTTTCTGGGGAAACGTCAGCCCATGCTTGCAAGATCCATTCACAGAGCAAACGTACTGCAGGCTTTTGGATTTTTCCAGACGGTGTCAGTGCGTGATTAGCAGCCAGGAGCCACTCTGTGGATCTCTTGCGCAGATGAACCTTGAATGGTTTGTTAACGACCACATCCAACACCTGCAGCTGGCTTGTCATTCCGCCCGGTATGATCACTATGCACCATTCAACTCTTTCACTTGCTTTTTGACTGGCGTTTTGAAGTGTCCACGGAAAGCATCCAGAATCAACATGTTCCTCTTCTTTCTGAGTCCCCCACGCCGTCTGCCCCACACCACCTTGAGCCAGTCCACCACAAGCTCCGTCTCCATCCATCCCTTTGCCTGGGCACCTACCATAATCCCCCGTACGGGGGAAGTGTTGTCCCATCTGCGAGGCGCGTTAACATGACGGTTACTCGGCTCTTCTCGTTTCCAGTAGATCAGTAGATCACTGATTTGTCGCCTTTCTTATGCACAGTGACAGATGTTGGCATGTCAAAATACACAGGCGTTTGATCAGCATTGCCCATCTGATCAAGGGGGTATGAGTGCTTCTTCCTTAACTTGATCACATATCGCTGATAAGACAGTAGCTTCTCTCTGAAGTCTGAGGGCAGGCGCTGGGCTTGTCCTGCGTCGCAATGACAGTTGTTTGATGTCTCTGCTTCGTTTATCACCATTATCTTAAAATTGGCATCGTAACTTCGTCTCTCCTGTTTATTAACTTGCCCTACTTTTGAGGCACTTTTTTCAAGTTGGTCGCTGTGTCTCTCCATTTCTATCTCTCCAGGTAACTGTTTTTATGTACTGTTACTTTAAGACTTTGAGTTACTTTAAGTGTCGCGCGGTGTCTCGGAACACTCGTTTGGCGCGATCTGTTGTTGCGCAATTACATGTGCAATTACGGTACATCGAAAAGTCTAAACCCCGATTATAAAACGACCCCTCTTTTTCAGATTTTTTTCTAGGAAAAAAAACCCGTCTTATATTCGGGTCAATACGGTATATATATATATATATATATATATATATATAGTTCATCCGTCGTTTAGCTTCCGTTCTCCATCACATTTATATTTCATTTGTTCATACATTTCTTCTTTTATCGATATTGTCTTTGCAGGCTGACATGGCAATATTTTTTTTGGATATATTTATAATATTTAAATTATTTTATTAAGTATGAAGGTAATGTTATTTGTATGTACCTTTCCTATTAATAGGCGTACTTCATGGCATTTTTTGGTATTTTATGGTAAGAGTTAAGAAATGTGCTGAGCACTTAAGGATTTACAAGACTCTTCCTCATGTAACACGATGTGCACCTCAACTTCTGTTCAGAAGGTGGGAAGGAATGTAGATTTGGCTTTGGAAATGGAAGCTCTTCCTCTGACTGCTTTGTTTTGGAAAGATATCTTTCACTGGACTTTGTGGATTCCACAAGCTGAACAATAGAGCTATGTGTGTTCAATATGTCCCAGAAAACACTTTTACTGTCACATAAAACATACTGTCTAGTTGTGATATCATCTGTGGTTATCTTCTAACTATCTTAGTCTCTGCTCAGTCCCTCACCAATAATCCCACTTTGTGGTTGAGTATTTGGAGGCTTCAACGTCTACTCTGCTTAGTTCTCAGTGTAACCTGAGGACTTTACTGTTCCACTGTGTGTGTGTTGCTCTAACCCCCATGTTACTGCTACACCATGTGGAGGACTGACTTAGGTGTTGTCTGCATGCTGGTCTCTGTCTGATGGGATCTCTGTTATACTGACATGCTGCACGATATGTCGCTGTCCGTGGTGCTGGAATGGCTCAGCGTTCTGTATTCCATTGTAACGCGTTACTATTTTAGCCAACAATTAAACTTATTCATAATTAAATTCAACACATAACACAACTCATCATTCAACTTAGACTTAAACGAACTACGGCATTGTTGGTTTAATTATGAGTTCCAACATAAAACAATAAAATAAAATAAAAAGATACACATGTGAATAAAATAGCATTTGTTTTTACATGATCATGGTCACTCTAAACGTGTCATACTTTCTGATGACTCAAGGTGTCGCTATGCACCTGCAGTAGAGCACAACACAATGCAATAGTCATCCTTTCCATCCACAGCCTCTAGACGAGAGCAGTAGCCTACAGACGCGGACATTCGTCGACGGGCGGTATATAGTAAGAGCTGACGGCCTTTCCGTTTCTGAGATCAAATCCATTTTAAGTACCTTGTTTGAAATCCCCAACCTATCGTTTATATTGTTAATTATTCCGTTTTTACAAGGATGGAATACAACGGGACGAGTCTCTGCGTGTTTTTATTTGTATTGTCTGCGCTGCATTTCGTTCATGGCGACCTGAGCTATTCTATTCAAGAAGAGATGAAGCTCGGATCTGTTATCGGGAATATCGCTAAGGATCTTGGACTTACATTGGACATATTATCTTCTCGGAAGGCTCGCATTGAAACAGAGGAAAACCAACGGAGGTATTGTGATGTCAATCATCGAAGCGGAGAGCTCATTGTTTCAGAGAGAATCGACAGAGAGGAACAATGCGGAGAAAAACCTTCATGTGTTCTTAAATTCGAGCTGCTTTTGGAATCTCCGTTAGAATTACACCGAGTATCACTACAGATACAAGACATAAACGATAATGCACCGAGTTTCCCGACGGATATAATCAAGCTGGAAATTAGAGAATCTGCTGTCAAAGGAGCTCGGTATCGCATAAATGCGGCTCATGATGAAGATATAGGACCAAACGGAGTTCAGAGTTATAGTCTTAAACGGAATGAACACTTTGTTTTCAATTTACAAACTACAAGTGATGGAACTAAATATTGCGAATTGGTTTTAGAAAAGGAATTAGACAGAGAGGAGGAGAAGGAAATTAAATTGTCTCTTTCGGCCCTGGATGGAGGCTCTCCTCAGAGATCAGGCACAGTAGCGATACACGTCACTGTGTTGGATGCTAATGATAACGCCCCAGTGTTCAGTCAGGCCGTGTATGAAGCCAGTCTGCCTGAAAACTCTCCGCTTAAGACCCATGTTGTCACTGTTGGCGCTGCGGACGCAGACGAAGGGGTTAACGGTGAAGTTACATTTGAACTTGGCCGGATATCTGATAAATCACGAAAACTGTTTTCACTTGATCGAAGAACAGGAGAAATATTTGTTGCAGGTGACCTAGACTTTGAGGAGGGATCGAAATATGAGATTATTGTTCAGGCAAAAGATGGCTTTGGAATTTCTTCAGAGGCTAAAGTAATAATAACAATTACCGATGTTAATGACAACGCCCCGGTCATAGCCTTGAAATCATTAACCAATCCAGTACCAGAAAGCGTGTCACCTGGTACAGAGGTGGGCCTTATTAACGTGCAGGACAGAGATTCAGAGAAAAACCGCAAGGTTAGGTGTTCTCTTCAGCAACATGTTCCTTTTAAACTAATTCCTTCAATCAAAAACTATTATTCTTTGGTGACAACCGAGAAACTAGACAGGGAATTAGTGTCTGAATACAACATAACAATATCTGCTATAGATGAGGGCTCTCCTCCTCTGTCGTCAGTGAAAGTTGTTCACATCTCAATAGCCGACGTTAATGACAACCCACCTGTGTTTGAGGAACAGTCGTATAGCAGCTATGTCTCTGAAAACAACAAACCTGGCCACAGCCTGTGTTCTGTTAAGGCCCATGACCCCGACTGGAGACAAAACGGTACAGTGATCTATTCTCTTTTACCCGGTGAAGTCAACGGGGCTCCAGTGTCCTCTTATCTATCTGTTAATGGAGACACCGGAGTGATCCAAAGTGTCAGGTCGTTTGATTATGAACACTTTAAGAACTTTAAAGTCTATGTAATGGCTCGAGACAACGGTTCTCCTCCACTCAGCAGCAACGTGACTGTGAGTGTCTTCATAACGGATGTAAATGACAACACTCCTCAGATACTTTACCCGCCCCAGAGGGAAACTCCTTCATGACTGAACTGGTACCCAAAGCTGCACAAGGAGGTTCTCTGGTTTCCAAGGTGATAGCAGTCGATGGGGACTCTGGACAGAACGCCTGGCTGTCCTATCATATCATTAAATCCACTGATCCTGGACTATTCAAAATCGATCTGCACAGTGGGGAGATCAGGACCCAGCGAGACATTTCTGATTCTGACAACATGAAACAGAACATTCTAGTAGCTGTGAAGGATAACGGACAGCCCTCCCTCTCTGCTACATGTTCCATGTTTTTACTGATTTCTGATAACTTGGCTGAAGTACCAGAACTTAAGGACATGGCTTATGAAGACAGCAGTTCTAAATTAACGTCTTATCTGATCATCGCGCTGGTATCCGTCTCCACCTTTTTCCTGACTTTCATTATTATCATTGTGGGATTGAGGTTTTGTCGGAGGAGAAAGCCCAGACTGTTATTTGATGGAGCGGTTGCTATTCCCAGCTCTTACCTCCCTCCAAACTACGCAGATGTGGACGGCACTGGAACTTTACGCAGCGCATATAATTATGATGCGTATTTAACCACTGGATCGAGAACAAGTGACTTTAAGTTTGTGACGTCTTACAATGACAACACACTGCCTGCAGACCAGACCCTGAGAAAGAACCCAACTGACTTTGAAGAAGTGTTTGGAGACCTTGATGTTTCCCCTGAGGTAGGCAGACTCTAAAGCCATGTTGACTTTACTATGCACAGCAATGTACAAGTTCCACTTGTAAATTATACTTTTGAATCCACATTATATTCCACAACCTTATATGGTACAAAACACCTGACTGTTTTTAACCCTAAGCTGCATTTTAGTGCTCATTGATTATTAACAGGTCTTGAAAGTCTGATTTGTATGTCAACATCATGTTGTGTGTTGGACATATTGGTTTGAATGGTGGGCTGTACTCAGTAGTACAATGTATTCACATGTCGTATGGATGGTGATGAACAGCAGTTCAACATCCTACACAACACTGGGACATTAGTTTCAGGTGGGAGAAAGTCTTCTTCTACACTGAGTTACTCGTAGAAAGGCAATCCATGTCTGATTGTTTCCCATGATTTCAACCAATGCATGGATATTTGGTCAATGTGAATTGTAATCCAAACATGTTGTAGATTGCATTATCACATCACAATATGCACAAAATATATACAGAATTTGCCAGTGCTAGGTAAATGCATATAACCCTGAGGACTTATTTCTTTGGTAACTTCTATCACACTTAGGAAAAATGCTTGATTGCTTATCGTCACATAGGAAAATATATGTTGTTTTGGGCTGCTTGGTTTATAATGTATTAATTACATACTTTAAGGTGATTCAATTGACACAACTGAATGAGAATGCTTTTCCTCAGGGACACATAATGGAGTATTCTTTGAGTATTTCACTGAATAACGGCCAGTGTGTTTGTTTGAAAGTAGTTTAGCTCTAAACAGTATTCACACACTCCAGTCATGCATATTTGGACCATGACTTGGATACAATTTATTTAATTGATTGACACCCTTTTCTTTATGCAACCTCTGCTTGAGTTTAGTTTTGTTGAGAATCTATAGCAATGACTTTGTATTCTGGAAGTCCTCAGTTGTTCTATTGGACGTAGAGAAACATGTTGCAATTGGTGAACATTTAATCATAGAGATATAGATTTAAATTTAATTTGAAATGCTTTTATTTGATGTCAAAAATTGTGCTATGAAACTATAAAGTTAATAATGGTGTTGTCATACGAGCATTATGAAAAGTATGTTATATACTACGTTTAAAAATAATAACTCTGCAATTGAACTGACGTGTTTCTTAAAAAACGAAATGACAGCTGACACATTGCAGTGCTGTCATTCTGATGTAATGAACAATGTTCTCTCTGTCGCTCTACAAGGTCTGATATTGTATTACGATCGGCATCTTATAATCTCCCAAGCGCCAAAGGTCTGTCTTTGTATTGTAATGACGTATTTATGTTCCTTATTCCAAATATCGTGATCATAGTATGTTGGGATAATGGATCGACCCGCTTGGTGTGTTATATATCTGGTGTACTCTAGGTGTCACTATAGACCAGTGTTGTGATACGGACCCTACAGTCCATAGTGTTTATCGACGGGCTCGAGCACAAAGCGGACACACACCAATGTTGGAAACCAGTAGAGAGAGGACCGACTTTAGTACCGCGGATTAAATCTGGGGTTGCTTATTTGTGAATTGCCTTCAGTGCGATCGACGAGTGGATATTGGACTACTTTTGTAAGAAAATGGAATACAGATATTGGAGATTTTACGGCTTGGTCTTCGTTCTCGTTGTCGTACTGCACTCCACAAATGGCGACCTGGACTATTCGATTCAGGAGGAGCTGAAGCATGGATCTATAATTGGAAATATAGCAAAGGATCTGGGGATTGATGTGGGAAGAATGACTGCTCGCAAAGCGCGTATTGAAACGGAGGAAATAGCATCGTACACTGCGACATCAACCTTCGGAGCGGAGACCTGACTGTCGCGAAGAGAATAGACAGAGAAGAGCTGTGTGGAGAAAAGGCTTTGTGTGTTCTCAAATTTGAGCTTTTGTTGGAATCACCCTTAGAATTACATCGCATATCACTGAAAATTGACGACATCAACGATAACACACCACTGTTCCCGAAGGATACAATTAAACTTGAAATTGGAGAATCAGCTGACAAAGGAGCTCGCTATCGCGTCAACGCGGCCCATGATGCAGATATAGGCCAGAACGGCGTTCAAAGCTATATTCTTCAGGAAAATAGACATTTTATTTTAAATACACAAACCACAACTGCTGGAATCAAATACGCCGAATTGGTTTTAGAACACGAATTAGACAGAGAGGAACAGCAGGAAATGCAATTATTGTTAACGGCTCTGGATGGCGGTTCTCCTCAGAGATCAGGTACTTTAACCATAGACGTCACTGTGTTGGATGCTAATGATAACGCCCCAGTGTTCAGTCAGGCCGTGTATGAAGCCAGTCTGCCTGAAAACTCTCCGTTGAAAACCCATGTGATTACTGTTAGCGCTACAGACGCGGACGACGGTGTTAATGGAGAAGTTACATATGAATTCAGCAAAATATCTGATAAGTCACGAAAGCTTTTTTCACTTGATCTGCAAACGGGTCACGTCACTGTGATAGGTGACATTGACTTTGAAGAAGGATCGAAATATGAACTATATGTAGAGGCCAAAGATGGGTATGGTCTCTCTACAGATACTAAAGTTATAATATTGATTACAGACGCCAATGACAACGCACCCGTTATATCGTTAAAATCGTTAACCAATCCAGTGCCTGAAAATGTGTCACCTGGTACAGAGGTTGGCATCATTAACGTGCAGGATACAGATTCGAACAAAACCGACAGGTGCGCTGCTTTATTGAGCAAAACGTCCCGTTTAAACTCATTCCTTCCATCAAAAACTATTATTCTCTGGTGACTACAGATCAATTAGACCGCGAATTAATTCCTCATTATAACGTTACAATTCTGCTGTCGACGCGGGCTCTCCACCACTGTCCTCGTTTATAACCGTTCAAGTCTCTATCGCTGACGTTAACGACAACCCACCTGTGTTTGATGAGCAGTCATACAGCGCGTATGTTTCTGAAAACAACAAACCTGGCCACAGCCTGTGTTCTGTTAAGGCCCATGACCCCGACTGGAGACAAAACGGTACAGTGATCTATTCTCTTTTACCTGGTGAAGTCAACGGGGCTCCAGTGTCCTCTTATCTATCTGTTAATGGAGACACCGGAGTGATCCAAAGTGTCAGGTCGTTTGATTATGAACACTTTAAGAACTTTAAAGTCTATGTAATGGCTCGAGACAACGGTTCTCCTCCGCTCAGCAGCAACGTGACTGTGAGTGTCTTCATAACGGATGTAAATGACAACACTCCTCAGATACTTTACCCCGCCCCAGAGGGAAACTCCTTCATGACTGAACTGGTACCCAAAGCTGCACAAGGAGGTTCTCTGGTTTCCAAGGTGATAGCAGTGGATGGGGACTCTGGACAGAACGCCTGGCTGTCCTATCATATCATTAAATCCACTGATCCTGGACTATTCAAAATCGATCTGCACAGTGGGGAGATCAGGACCCAGCGAGACATTTCTGATTCTGACAACATGAAACAGAACATTCTAGTAGCTGTGAAGGATAACGGACAGCCCTCCCTCTCTGCTACATGTTCCATGTTTTTACTGATTTCTGATAACTTGGCTGAAGTACCAGAACTTAAGGACATGGCTTATGAAGACAGCAGTTCTAAATTAACGTCTTATCTGATCATCGCGCTGGTATCCGTCTCCACCTTTTTCCTGACTTTCATTATTATCATTGTGGGATTGAGGTTTTGTCGGAGGAGAAAGCCCAGACTGTTATTTGATGGAGCGGTTGCTATTCCCAGCTCTTACCTCCCTCCAAACTACGCAGATGTGGACGCCACTGGAACTTTACGCAGCGCATATAATTATGATGCGTATTTAACCACTGGATCGAGAACAAGTGACTTTAAGTTTGTGACGTCTTACAATGACAACACACTGCCTGCAGACCAGACCCTGAGAAAGAACCCAACTGACTTTGAAGAAGTGTTTGGAGACCTTGATGTTTCCCCTGAGGTAGGCAGACTCTAAAGTCATGTTGACTTTACTATGCACAGCAAAGATACAAGTTCCACTTGTAAAATTATGCTTTTGAATCCACATTTCCATATTCAACAACCTTATATGGGTACAAAACACCTGACTGTTTTTGACCCTAAGCTGCATTTTAGTGCTCATTGATTATTTACAATGTCTTGAAAGTCTGATTTGTATGTCAACATCATGTAGTTGTTGGACTTATTGGTTTGAATGGTGGGCTCTACTCAGTAGTACACATGTATTCACATGTCGTATGGATGGTGATGAACAGCAGTTCAACATCCTACACAACACTGGGACATTAGTTTCAGGTGCAGACAGTCTTCTTCTACACTGAGTTACACAGAGAGAGGCAATCCATGTCTGATGGTTTCCCAATATGTCTACCAGTGGATATTAGGTCATTGTGAATTGTAATCCAACATGTTATAGATTTCATTATCACATCACAATTTGCACAAAATATACAGAATGTTCCTGATAAATATGTGCCAGTGCTACATAAATGCATATAACCAAGGGGCACTCTATTTCTGCTTTGGCTTACCTTTTCTATCACAACTTGCTTGAAATTCCATTTCCATTCAGAAATAGGATATATACATATGTTGTTTTGGGCTGCTTGGTTCATTATGTCTTCCATTACATACTTGGAGGTGATGCAATTGACATAACTGCATGAGAACACTTTTCCTCAAGTACTCATGATGGATTATTCTGTGAGTATTTCACTAAATAACTGCCAGTGTTTTGTTTAAAAATGTGAAACATGACTTGGGATACATCAGGCACAGGTTATTAGAATGGGGAAAATCCCCAGGAGGAATTTAATGAATTTATTGACACCCTTTTCTTTATGCAACCTCTGCTTGAGTTTAGTTTTGTTGAGAACTTTATCTAGCAATGGCTCTGTATTCGTGCAGTCCTCACTTGTTCTATTGGACGTATCAAAACACATTGAAACTGGTGAACCCTTGATTATAGATATACAGATTTACTTTTCATTTGAAGTACATTTATTTGATGTGAAAAAAAGGTGGCTATTAAACTATACAGCAGTTAATATTGTGTTGTCATATCAGCATTATGAATAGTATGTTATTTATAAGTTTTAAAAATAATACCTTGTTAAAAAAAAGATTTAAAAAAAATTATGTTTATATATGTATAGATATACCGTATTGACCCGAATATAAGACGACCCCGATTATAAGACGACCCCTCTTTTTCAAGACTCATTTTTGGACCAAATGTTTTTTTTATAAAGAAAATAATTTTATTTGAAAATAATGATAACACACATCACACATTGTGTTCAAATTTGCCTAACTTGGCAAACAAAAACAAAACAGGCTAGATAGATTGCAATGAAACAGTAGTGCAATAAAACGGTAGTGCAATAAAATAGTAGAGCAATGAAACAGAACATTCTATTGGTCACATTACGTCTTCTCATTCAGCTCGTCTTCTACATCGCTGGGTTGTTCGCTCTCACTCCCGCTATCGTCACTCACGGTGTCTGCTTCCCGTCTCCTCCCACATCACGTCATCCTTGCTGCCATGCATGGCATTTGATACGCAGCATTTCTCAAACCCATTAATGATGCTTTCTGGGGAAACGTCAGCCCGTTTGTAGCGGCACGTGGGAGTGATTGTTTGAAATACTAACTAAGAAGCCAGACAACGCCACCTTGGGAATTGCACCCAAGGAAATAATTATTCCAAGCTACCAATAAGGCACTCAGGTTCGTAATACTGAGGGGCAGGAGACGTGGTTCCAATTCATCAAATGTTTTATTGCCTATATTAAAATATAGTTGAAAACACAATAAGAACATACACACTGGAAATAAAGGGGGAAATCCCCCCTTAGGGATGCTGAGGCTTACCAGTGGATGGAGGTGACGGGGGGTGAGCGGGATCCCAACAAAGTAAATTAAGGCACCCGTGATCCTACACACTCATACAAAGGAACACCAAAATCAGGGGGAACACAGCACGACACAAAAAGGGGGGAAGCCGCCACCGGGGACACCAGCACCACACCTTTGGCTCTCAGCAACTAAAGAGGTGCAAACGAGACACAATTACGGGGATAAACAGCCAACACAAATTAATACACAAACCAACACATAAGTATAAAGACAATAAAAAGTCAATAATACAACGAAATACTGATCAGAAACAGATTAAATGAAATAAACAAAACAAACTTAATTCAACAGGGTCAAATAAAATAACTAATCAGAAACAGAGATGAATCGAATAGTCCACGATAACAATGGTTAAAATATGGCCCTGTAGTGAAGGGCAAGGGGACACAAAGGCACAGTGACACCAAGACACTGCAGACAATGCAGGCCAAGACCAACACCCGCTAGGCAGTAGTGTAACGGTGAAGCCCAGTAGGGCAGGCAAGCCAGCTGTGCAGACAGACACAGCCGTGAGGGCAGACCAGCCTTCCAGGCAACACTCAGTCAGGCAGGCAAGACAGTCGTAGTAGCCGTGGATGCAACACCAACGTGGAGGCAAAACAGCAGTCCTTCTTGATTACGCTTCCAGCGCAGAGCCTAGCAGACATTTTAAGGTGATGTTATTTTAATAATACCACATTCAGGAAGAATGACACGCAGAAGGTCTACCTACCGATCAGGCCAAGTTCAGACAAACACAGCAGGAGAGCTTCATTTACTGCGGCAGCAGACATGGGCTGCAGGATCCCTGCAAGGGTCTACAACCAGCGATGCATTTAGTATTTAGGCTAATTGCCATGCTAGGTGTACAACAAACGGCAGCCACTGCAAACTCACCGGTGCCAGCGGAGAAAGCACGTCAGCGGAACCCGGAAGTGGCCTTCGTGCCAAAGAGCAAGAGGGAGCAAGAGCGACACTGACCCCTCTTTATAAAGGTTGCCCCGTGTGGTGATAGGGCTGAACAGTCTATCCTGCTACACATGCTTGCAAGATCCATTCACAGAGCAAACGTACTGCAGGCTTTTGGATTTTTCCAGACGGTGTCAGTGCGTGATTAGCAGCCAGGAGCCACTCTGTGGATCTCTTGCGCAGATGAACCTTGAATGGTTTGTTAACGACCACATCCAACACCTGCAGCTGGCTTGTCATGGCATTCAACTCTTTCACTTGCTTTTTGAGTGGCGTTTTGAAGTGTCCACGGAAAGCATCCAGAATCAACATGTTCCTCTTCTTTCTGAGTCCCCCACGCCGTCTGCCCCACACCACCTTGAGCCAGTCCACCACATGCTCCGTCTCCATCCAGCCCTTTGCCTGGGCACATACCATAATCCCCCACGTACGGGGGAAGTGTTGTCCCATCTGCGAGGCGCGTTAACATGACGGTTACTCGGCTCTTCTCGTTTCCAGTAGATCAGTAGATCACTGATTTGTCGCCTTTCTTATGCACAGTGACAGATGTTGGCATGTCAAAATACACAGGCGTTTGATCAGCATTGCCCATCTGATCAAGGGGGTATGAGTGCTTCTTCCTTAACTTGATCACATATCGCTGATAAGACAGTAGCTTCTCTCTGAAGTCTGAGGGCAGGCGCTGGGCTTGTCCTGCGTCGCAATGACAGTTGTTTGATGTCTCTGCTTCGTTTATCACCATTATCTTAAAATTGGCATCGTAACTTCGTCTCTCCTGTTTATTAACTTGCCCTACTTTTGAGGCACTTTTTTCAAGTTGGTCGCTGTGTCTCTCCATTTCTATCTCTCCAGGTAACTGTTTTTATGTACTGTTACTTTAAGACTTTGAGTTACTTTAAGTGTCGCGCGGTGTCTCGGAACACTCGTTTGGCGCGATCTGTTGTTGCGCAATTACATGTGCAATTACGGTACATCGAAAAGTCTAAACCCCGATTATAAAACGACCCCTCTTTTTCAGATTTTTTTCTAGGAAAAAAAACCCGTCTTATATTCGGGTCAATACGGTATATGTATATGTATATGTATATGTATATGTATATGTATATATATATGTATATGTATATATATATATGTATATGTGTATATGTATGTATATATGTATATATGTATATATGTATATATGTATATATCAGTGGTGAAGCGTCAGGGCCTTCAAGGTATTCAGAGAAGACCCTGGAACTCTCAGATGAAACCAAAGAATCGAATTAATTGTATTAATAAAATGTAATACAATTTAATAACATTTAATACAATTTAAATAAAATGAATAAATGAGAATCGTATCTGTGTTATAATACAGTGTTACGTTGATTTGTTTGTCTTTCTCGGTCCATGCACGACGCATTTGAGTGGTTTTGTGTTGGAAAAACAATGCAACCAATCAGATATTTTTCTGGGTTGCTGGGAAGAATATCCAACGTAAATCAACCAAAGTATTCCCGCTGACATTGGCCCTTAGACGGAATGATAGCGTACGTTTGGATTGACAATTTGATCAACCAATCATATCGTGATTTGTAGCCAATGGGCGTATTCTTTCAGATTTCCCCGGCAGCTCAATATGGAGCTAGAGGGTGCAAGGTGGTGGCTGGCGCGAGAGTGGATCTAGCGTAGTGTTACGTTTTCTACGTTGTTTTTTTTACGCCAAAATGGCAACAGGTGAAGATGATGTCGTGGCGGAATTATTGTGTGAACCATTTTCAAGACGACCATTTAATGTTAAAATGGACATTATTAAAAGAGGCCGTCCAACACCTGACAATCTGGAGCTGACTCAAGTAGTTAAAGCAGGTTATGTTCGCCATTTTCAGTGTAGCAACTGGGAACGATACCCGTGGCTAACGGGCTCTACTAGCCACAAGAGGCTCTACTGATGGGAGTGTTGCTATTTGGGACCGACAAGAGAGCAGGGAATTGGAACTTATTTTGGATCTGAAAAGCGATCATCTTTATGACCTGATGGTGGTCGAACCATTCATCCAGAAGGACAGGAGAATGGATTTGGTCTTTAAGTGAACATCATTGGTGAGTGAGACTCATTTGTCTTTGCTGGTTTTGTCTCAGTGTTGCGTCTCGTTGAGCTGGTTGGTGCATTTTGTTTCCACACACTTGTTGACTGATTAGTTAATGGCTGTCTTGGGTTTGTTAAGCATTGTTGTGCATTTGAATTGAGAGTTTTGACTTGATCTTTCTTTGCATCGCTTAACGTGAAAAGACTTAACGTAACTAAGAGTTACAAAACCACGATCAATAATCACCTAATTTGCATATGTTTTGGCATTAGCACTTTCACCTTTTCACTTTCATTTTGACAGGTGAAAGTGCTAATGACAAGACATATGCCAGAGACATTTGGTGATTATTGATCGCTATTTTGGAACTTAAAGTTCCAAAGTTACGTTAAGCCTTTTCACGTGAAGCGTGTTAGACCGTCCCTTTAACCGATAGCCTGTGTGTGGTGGTCTGTGGTGGTCTGTTACTTCACTACATGGACTCTGCTTTACAACTATGGTACACTTGGAAATTGGCTGCGACAATCTGATCTTCCTAAATGAGATAAGGCATAAAGTGACTCCTCCGTGACGTCCGTCTGACTAGAACAACTGAATTTTCGAATGGTGGTGGTGATGGTGTGGGTGGTGGTCTACAGCAGGGGTTCCCAAAGTGGGGGTCGCGGGACCCCGAGGGGGGGGGGGGGGTCGCGAGATGATTTCAGAATCCTCTTGATGTGACCATGAGGTTTTTATTGTTAATAATAACGTGTGCATAGATATTTTTATATATGTACGGGTGACGAAAAATGAATTTTGATTCCGACAGATTCACGACAGTATCATTTGGAGCTGAAAAAAAAGCCACACACAATTTTCAATATCACGATTCCCCCCCCCCCCCCCCCCTTGGACTTCACGATGTTCTCGATGGTGAAGCTCTGCGCACACGTTGTTTTTAATGTTCCAGTCCCTCCGGTGATAGTGGGGGGGGGGGGGTCTGTTATGTTGGGGGTCGCGGGCTGAAAAGTTGTGGAACCCCTGGTCTACAGAAGGTCCAGTTGTGATAGACACGCTTCGCCACTGGTATATGTATATATGTATATATATACATATACATGTATATGTATATATATACATGTATATGTATATATATACATATATATATATATATGTATATATATGTATATATATACATATATATATATATATGTATATATATGTATATATATACATATATATATGTATACATATATATATGTATACATATATATGTATACATATATATATGTATACATATATATATGTATACATATATATGTATATATGTATACATATGTATATATATACATACACACATATATATACATATATATACATATACATATATACATATATATATATATACATACATATATACATATATATATATATATATATATATATATATATATATATATATATATATATATATATATATATACATATATACCGTATATATATATATGCACTTAAGGATTTACAAGACTCTTCCTCATGTAACACGATGTGCACCTCAACTTCTGTTCAGAAGGTGGGAAGGAATGTAGATTTGGCTTTGGAAATGGAAGCTCTTCCTCTGACTGCTTTGTTTTGGACGGATATCTTTCACTGGACTTTGTGGATTCCACAAGCTGAACAATAGAGCTATGTGTGTTCAATATGTCACAGAAAACACTTTTACTGTCACATAAAACATGCTGTCTAGTTGTGGTATCATCTGTGGTTATCTTCTAACTAGCTTTGTCTCTGCTCAGTCCCTCACCAATAGTCCCACTTTGTGGTTGAGTATTTGGAGGCTTCAACATGTACTCTGCTTAGTTTTCAGTGTAACCTGAGGACTTTACTGTTCCACTGTGTGTGTGTTGCTCTAACCACCATGTTACTGCTACACCATGTGGAGGACTGACTTAGGTGTTGTCTGCATGCTGGTCTCAGTCTGATGGGATCTCTGTTTCTACTGACATGCTGCACGCTATGTCGCTGTCCGTGGTGCTGGAATGGCTTAGAGTTCTGTATTCCATTGTAACGCCGATATGAGTAGGTCTACTATATTGGCCAACAATTCAGCTGATTTGATTTTAAAATTGTGTGTAATATGTCAATTATTTATTTCATATGGTGCATATATTCCGTAGTTTGTTTAATTATGAGTCCCAAGTTAAAAATTAAAAATATATATATATAGAAAAATATACATGGGAATAAAATATAATTTAATTTTACATGATTATGGCCACTCTTAATGTGTCATACTTCTTGGTGACTCAAGGTGTCGCTATGCACCTACAATTGAGCACAACAGAATACAATAGTCTTCCTTTCCATCCACCGCCTCTTGACGAGAGCAGTAGGCTACAGACGCGGAACATTCGTCGACAAGCCGTATATATTAAGAGCCGACGGCCTCTCCGTTTCTTTGATCAAATCCATTTTTAGTAAGACTACGTTGTTAGAAATCCCCAACCTATCGTTTATATTGTTTATTACTCCGTTTTCTCAAGGATGGAATACAACGGGTTCGGTCTCTGCGTGTTTTTATTTTCATTGTCTGCGCTGCAGTACGTTCATGGCGACCTGAGCTATTCTATTCAAGAAGAGATGAAGCTCGGATCTGTTGTCGGGAATATCGCCAAGGATCTTGGACTTACATTGGACATATTATCTGCTAGGAAGGCTCGCATTGAAACAGAGGAAAACGAACGGAGGTATTGTGATGTCAATCTTCGAAGCGGAGAGCTCATTGTTTCAGAGAGAATCGACAGAGAGGAACAATGCGGAGAAAAACCTTCATGTGTTCTTAAATTCGAGCTCCTTTTGGAATCTCCGTTAGAATTACACCGAGTATCACTACAGATACAAGACATAAACGATAATGCACCGAGATTCCCGACGGACATAATCAAGCTGGAAATCAGTGAATCTGCTGTCAAAGGAGCTCGGTATCGCGTTGATGCGGCTCATGATGAAGATATAGGACCAAACGGTGTTCAGAGTTACACTCTTAAACGGAATGAACACTTTGTTTTAATTTACAAACTACAAGTGCTGGACGTAAATATGGCGAATTGGTTTTAGAAAAGGAGTTAGACCGAGAGGAGCAGAAGGAAATTAAATTGTCTCTTTCGGCCCTGGATGGAGGCTCTCCTCAGAGATCAGGCACAGTAGCGATACACGTCACTGTGTTGGATGCTAATGATAACGCCCCAGTGTTCAGTCAGGCCGTGTATGAAGCCAGTCTGCCTGAAAACTCTCCGTTAAAAACCCATGTGATTACCGTTAGCGCTACTGACGCGGACGAGGGTGTTAATGGAGAAGTAACATTACAGACTAGGCCGGATATCTGATAAGTCACGGAAAATGTTTTCACTTGATCGACATACTGGAGCAATATTGTTTCAGGTGACATAGACTTTGAGGAGGGATCGAAATATGAGATTATTGTTCAGGCAAAAGATGGATTTGGTATTTCTTCAGAGACTAAACGTATAATAAGAATTACCGATGTTAATGACAACGCCCCTGTAATAGCCCTGAAATCATTAACCAATCCAGTACCAGAAAACGTGTCACCTGGTACAGAGGTGGGCCTTATTAACGTGCAGGACAGAGATTCAGAGAAAAACCGTAAGGTTAGGTGTTCTCTTCAGCAACATGTTCCTTTTAAACTAATTCCTTCAATCAAAAACTATTATTCTTTGGTGACAACCGAGAAACTAGACAGGGAACTAGTGTCTGAATACAACATTACAATATCTGCTACAGATGAGGGCTCTCCTCCTCTGTCGTCAGTGAAAGTTGTTCACATCTCAATAGCTGATGTCAACGACAACCCACCTGTGTTTGAGGAACAGTCGTATAGCAGCTATGTCTCTGAAAACAACAAACCTGGCCACAGCCTGTGTTCTGTTAAGGCCCATGACCCCGACTGGAGACAAAACGGTACAGTGATCTATTCTCTTTTACCTGGTGAAGTCAACGGGGCTCCAGTGTCCTCTTATCTATCTGTTAATGGAGACACCGGAGTGATCCAAAGTGTCAGGTTGTTTGATTATGAACACTTTAAGAACTTTAAAGTCTATGTAATGGCTCGAGACAACGGTTCTCCTCCACTCAGCAGCAACGTGACTGTGAGTGTCTTCATAACGGATGTAAATGACAACACTCCTCAGATACTTTACCCCGCCCCAGAGGGGAACTCCTTCATGACTGAACTGGTACCCAAAGCTGCACAAGGAGGTTCTCTGGTTTCCAAGGTGATAGCAGTCGATGGGGACTCTGGACAGAACGCCTGGCTGTCCTATCATATCATTAAATCCACTGATCCTGGACTATTCAAAATCGATCTGCACAGTGGGGAGATCAGGACCCAGCGAGACATTTCTGATTCTGACAACATGAAACAGAACATTCTAGTATCTGTGAAGGATAACGGACAGCCCTCCCTCTCTGCTACATGTTCCATGTTTTTACTGATTTCTGATAACTTGGCTGAAGTACCAGAACTTAAGGACATGGCTTATGAAGACAGCAGTTCTAAATTAACGTCTTATCTGATCATCGCGCTGGTATCCGTCTCCACCTTTTTCCTGACTTTCATTATTATCATTGTGGGATTGAGGTTTTGTCGGAGGAGAAAGCCCAGACTGTTATTTGATGGAGCGGTTGCTATTCCCAGCTCTTACCTCCCTCCAAACTACGCAGATGTGGACGCCACTGGAACTTTACGCAGCGCATATAATTATGATGCGTATTTAACCACTGGATCGAGAACAAGTGACTTTAAGTTTGTGACGTCTTACAATGACAACACACTGCCTGCAGACCAGACCCTGAGAAAGAACCCAACTGACTTTGAAGAAGTGTTTGGAGACCTTGATGTTTCCCCTGAGGTAGGCAGACTCTAAAGCCATTTTGTAGTATTAATGACTTTACTATGCACAGCAATGTTACAAGTTCCACTTTTTAAATTATACTTTTGAAACCAGATTTCTATATTCCACATCCTTGTAGTGATACAACTCAACTGAGTTGTGTTTACCATGAGCTGCATTTTAGTGCTCATTGATTAATAACAGGTCTTGAAAGTCTGATTTAATGTCAACCTCATGTTGTTGTTGGACAAATTGGTTTGAACTGTGGGTTGTACTCAGTAGTACACAATGTATTCACATGTCATATGGATGGTAATGAACAGCAGTTCAACACAACACTGGGACATGGGCATTGGCTTACCTTTCAAAACTTTTAAATACTTGCTTGAATTTGAATTTCCATTCAGAAATATGATATATACATGCAATGTATATATGCAATTGACATAACTGCATCAGAACACTTTGCCTCAAGTACTCATGATGGATTATTATGTAAGTATTTCACGAAACAACTGCCAGTGTTTAAAAGTAGTTTGTCGCTGAACAGTTTTAAAGCACTCCATAGTTACATGCATTTGTGAAACATGACGAGAGAGAAAGAGAGAGAGAGAGAGAGAGAGAGAGAGAGAGAGAGAGAGAGAGAGAGAGAGAGAGAGAGAGAGAGAGAGAGAGAGAGAGAGACATTGTCGTTTAGCTTCCGTTTTCCATCACATTTCAATTTAATTTGTTAATGCATTTCTTCTTTAATCAATATTTAATCAATAGTCTTTGCAGGCTGACATCTCAATATGTTTTGTATATACTTATAATATTTTAATTATTTAATTAAATTTGGTAATGTTATTTGTGTGTTATTTGTACCTTTCCTAGGCATACGTATTGTATTGTACATATCGTACATATTGTATATGTATTTTTTTTGTCTATTGTGGTATAAGTCAAGAAATGTGTTGAGCACTTAAGGATGTACAAGACTCTTCCTCATGTAACACGATGTGCACCTCAACTTCTGTTCAGAAGGTGGGGATGAATGTAGATTTGGCTTTGGAAATTAAAGTTCTTCCACTGACTATGTGGATTTGTACGGATATCTTTCACTGGACTTTGAGGATTTCACATGCTGAACAATAGAGCTATGTGTGTCCAAAATGTCTCAGAAAACCCTTTGACTGTCCCATAGAACACCCTGTCCAGTTGTGGTATCGTATGTGGTTATCTTCTAACTATCTTTTTCTGTGCTCAGTCCCTCACCAATAGTCCCACTTTGTGGTTGAGTATTTGGAGGCTTCAACGTCGACTCTGCATAGTTTTCACTGTAACCTGAGGACTTTATTGTTCCACTATGTGTGTGTTGCTCTAACCCCCATGTTACTGCTACACCATGTGGAGGACTGACTTAGGTGTTGTCTGCATGCTGGTCTCAGTCTGATGGGATCTCTGTTTCTACTGACATGCTGCACGCTATGTCGCTGTCCGTGGTGCTGGAATTTATTTTTAGTTATGTTCACCAAGGAGATGCCTTCATGAATACTATACCATTCAATTGATATGATTTAAGGATTGTTTTAATCATTTGCATTTAATTATTGAATTATGTAATTATTGATCATAGCCTGTATGGTTTAAAGTTGTTGACTTAATGTCAAAACCTTAATGACGAATTTGAAAGGAAAACTGAACTTAATAGTATAGGCCTTTATGGTGTTACATGATTTAGGTCCACGGTCAATGTGTTATACATCCCGATGACTCTAGGTGTCGCTATGCACCTACAATTGAGTTCAACATTATACAATCGTCAACCTTGTTTCTCCCCACCGTCTTCTCACGGGAGCAGTAACCTACAAAGCTTGGACATCGTGTTGAAGCGGGACTAAAAGTCATATGATCTTTCCGTTCCTTCTATCCTGTCCATATCTTTAGAGCGTTGTTGGCAATCTCGAACCAGTGTATTTTGTTCTGTTTGACAATGGAACGCAGTCGGTTGGGTCTTTGTCTCTTTTTATTTGTAATGTCGGGACTCCATTATGCTCATGGCGACCTGAGCTATTCTATTCAAGAGGAGCTGAAGGGCGGATCTGTTATTGGAAATATCGCCAAGGATCTCGGATTTGAAGTTGGAATATTATCTATTCGTAAGGCTCGTATTAAAACGGTGGGAAGCGAACGGAGGTATTGTGATGTCAGTCTTCAATGCGGAGAGCTCATTGTTTCAGAGAGAATCGACAGAGAGGAACAATGCGGAGAAAAACCTTCGTGTGTTCTTAAATTCGAGCTGCTTCTGGAATCTCCGTTAGAATTACACCGAGTATCACTACAGATACAAGACATAAACGATAATGCACCGAGTTTCCCGACGGACATAATCAAGCTGGAAATCAGAGAATCTGCTTACAAAGGAGCTCGGTATCGCGTTGATGCGGCTCATGATGAAGATATAGGACCAAACGGTGTTCAGACTTACACTCTTAAACGGAATGACAATTTTGTTTTGAATTTGCAAACTACAAGTGATGGAAGTAAATATGCCGAATTGATTCTCGATAAAGAGCTAGACAGAGAGGAGAAGCAAGACATCAAATTAATGCTCACGGCCCTGGATGGAGGCTCTCCTCAGAGATCAGGCACAGTAGCGATACACGTCACTGTGTTGGATGCTAATGATAACGCCCCAGTGTTCAGTCAGGCCGTGTATGAAGCCCGTCTGCCTGAAAACGCTCCGTTAAAAACCCACGTGATTACTGTTAGCGCTACTGACGCGGACGAGGATGTTAATGGAGAAGTTACATATGGACTAAGCCGGTTATCTGATAAAACAAGAAAATTGTTTTCACTTGATCCTCAAACTGCAGAAATATTTGTTGCAGGTGATATAGACTTTGAGGAGGGATCACAATATGAAATGTTTGTGCAGGCTAAAGACAGTTACGGTCTCTCTTCAGATACGAAAGTCATTATAAGTATAACAGATGTTAATGACAACTCACCAATAGTATCGTTAATATCGTTAACCAATCCAGTACCTGAAAACGTGTCACCTGGTACAGAGGTGGGCCTTATTAACGTGCAGGACAGAGATTCTGGAATAAATCAAAACGTGCGCTGCACTATTCAACAAAACGTTCCTTTTAAACTTAGCACTTCAATCAAAAACTATTATTCTTTGATGACAACAGAGAAACTAGACAGGGAACTAGTTTCTGAATTCAACATTACAATATCTGCCACAGATGAGGGCTCTCCTCCTCTGTCGTCAGTGAAAGTTGTTCACATCTCAATAGCTGACGTCAACGACAACCCACCTGTGTTTGAGGAACAGTCGTATAGCAGCTATGTCTCTGAAAACAACAAACCTGGCCACAGCCTCTGCTCTGTTAAGGCCCATGACCCCGACTGGAGACAAAACGGTACAGTGATCTATTCTCTTTTACCTGGTGAAGTCAACGGGGCTCCAGTGTCCTCTTATCTATCTGTTAATGGAGACACCGGAGTGATCCAAAGTGTCAGGTCGTTTGATTATGAACACTTTAAGAACTTTAATGTCTATGTAATGGCTCGGGACAACGGTTCTCCTCCGCTCAGCAGCAACGTGACTGTGAGTGTCTTCATAACGGATGTAAATGACAACACTCCTCAGATACTTTACCCCGCCCCAGAGGGAAACTCCTTCATGACTGAACTGGTACCCAAAGCTGCACAAGGAGGTTCTCTGGTTTCCAAGGTGATAGCAGTCGATGGGGACTCTGGACAGAACGCCTGGCTGTCCTATCATATCATTAAATCCACTGATCCTGGACTATTCAAAATCGATCTGCACAGTGGGGAGATCAGGACCCAGCGAGACATTTCTGATTCTGACAACATGAAACAGAACATTCTAGTAGCTGTGAAGGATAACGGACAGCCCTCCCTCTCTGCTACATGTTCCATGTTTTTACTGATTTCTGATAACTTGGCTGAAGTACCAGAACTTAAGGACATGGCTTATGAAGACAGCAGTTCTAAATTAACGTCTTATCTGATCATCGCGCTGGTATCCGTCTCCACCTTTTTCCTGACTTTCATTATTATCATTGTGGGATTGAGGTTTTGTCGGAGGAGAAAGCCCAGACTGTTATTTGATGGAGCGGTTGCTATTCCCAGCTCTTACCTCCCTCCAAACTACGCAGATGTGGACGCCACTGGAACTTTACGCAGCGCATATAATTATGATGCGTATTTAACCACTGGATCGAGAACAAGTGACTTTAAGTTTGTGACGTCTTACAATGACAACACACTGCCTGCAGACCAGACCCTGAGAAAGAACCCAACTGACTTTGAAGAAGTGTTTGGAGACCTTGATGTTTCCCCTGAGGTAGGCCGACTCTAGACTCTCTCCTTGGAATTTTTAGAGGTCCCACCAAAGTGAAACACCAATATTTACTTTGCTATCATTCATTGATTCATTATTTCTAGTTACACATGTAGAGCAGGGACACATACTGAAATGTGGGCCAGCATATTATAGTTGCTCAGGTGGTTGACTCCCATCTAAACGTATATGTGTTCATTCTTCAATGTCAGCAGGCAAACTGTAAACATCCTTGAGCGAGACAACCTCCTCCTTCACAACATGTATCGGAACTCACTGTCAGTCACTTCAGATGGAAGGATCTGCTAAATGACTAAATACTAAATGATATACTCCATCCCCCAAACCTTTCCAAGGCTCACCTCTTCAATGTGCTTGTGGTGATGATTTGTAATGTGTAGAACAGTATAGAACTGTCTTACACTGCTGCTCAGATCATAATGACTTTTATTTCATACTTAAAGGCAATGCCATTGACTTAAATGCATAAGATCTGTTTCCTCAAGTACACGTGATGGGAATAATCTGGGATTGTTTCACTTCATAACGCTGCTGCTTTGATGCTTGTTTGAAAGTAGTTTGGCCCTGAACTGTATTCACACACTACATAGGTGCAAGCATATTTGGGGCAGGACTTCAAATACATCCGGCAGTTATAATATTACATTCATAATACATTACAGTCACTTAGCAGACGCTTCTGTCCAAAACGACTTACAATAGTGCGTTCAACATAGGTAGGCAAGAGAACGATTAGTCCCCAGAAGTGTGTTTCCTTCCTAACAAGCCTCCAAGAGCAGTACCAGTGCTCAGGTAAAAGTACCATAAGTTGGCACACACAAGCTAATAAGCAAAAGCTAATAAACAAGCACCGATACAATTACATTAATTGAGTGACTCCTTTTATGTTTGCAACGTTTTGCCTCAGTTGAGTTCTGGAAGTCCTCCTTTGTTCTCCTGGATGTAGATAAACATGTTGCTACTGGTGAACATTTGACCATAGAGATACAGATTGACTTTTTATTTGAAAGAAAGGTTTGTTTGAAAACTAGACAGCAGTTAAGAGTTTAGTGGTAATGTAAGCTTGATGAAATTGATAAGTTGTTTACTAAATTAATAATATCTCATTATTGTAAGTTACGTGTTTCTAAAACATAAAAGTTTGCATCTCTGTGTATGACAGACATTTTAATATTATGACCTCAATATGTCAATCATATATATTTATAAAATATAAATGTATATTACATATGTGTATATATGTGTTAACGATATGTTTATTATCAACCCAACGATTCACACTCAACACGAACGTGTTTTTGTCACAGCACCAATATCCACCATCATGGTGTCGCAACACACAACATAATTGCATGTGCACAACACAAATACACGGACACTATAACAATATAAACACACGTAACATCTATTTAATTTTCCAACACATAACTTAACATGAACATTTAACTTATCGTGAACATTTTCCCGTGAGTCTTTGCGCCCCACAGGGCGTACCCCTGCAGCGTACCCCTGTGGTCGCTACTGTATTATAAGCGAGTAACCTACACCAGCGTTTCTCTCTTTACCTTTTTTGAGTCTCGACACCTTATATAAGTCAACCCAGTCTAAAATGTAATAACAAACGAACACTCTCACACACATTCCGCTGACGGCCAACACAGGCACAACAGACGCGTCTTTATCGGCCGCGCCTTGATGAAATGAACAATGTCTACACCGCTGGGTTTCCCGAAGCCTTCTTAACGCTACGTCGTTCGTAAGTTCCACCTTAAGCTGTACCTTAACGTCTCCCGTCTCACGTTTCCCGAAACGTTCTTAGCTAAGTATACCTTCCGTAAGTGACACTTTCGTAGGGCAGGTGTGGACCTCTCTTAACTCTATCTTAGCGATGTTGTCAGCTCACTCCGCTAGTGGCCACCACTGTTCCGACCCGCAAGCCTCTGAAATCAGCTGTTGGCCTAGTTTAATTTCAATCTGTGAATCAATATGTACCACATTAATGGGAATGTTTTCATGCAGAAATTGTACATTACGGTGGATACATTTAGCACTTTATTGAACATGAAATCGCCTCTTAAACTCCTAAAACTCGAAAACAGTGCTCGAAAACAGTCTTCACGATTCAGCGCCACCTCATCCAGCATGACCTCCATGGCACATTGGTTTTTGCCCTGACATATCTCATGTTACATATCTAATGTTACATATCTAATGTTCATTTCTTGTTGGTGCGCTTTTATTAAAATTGTCAGCCAATCAGAGAGAATTGTGAACTACACCAGTTATGTGATGGGGCTGCTGGTTAATCAACCCTAATTGCAAAGTTATTTAAGGCACCATGACAATGATATAAAAAATATTTAAATCAACCTTTTCTTGCCAAATAAGGTGTACTGGTAGGTGGCGTAATTAGCTGAGGTGGTGTAGCGGGAAGAGGCTTGATATCACAATCTGAGGTGGTGTAGCGGGAAGAGGCTTGATATCACAATCTGAGGTGGCGGGCTCGTGCCACCTGTAGGCAATCATTCGATTTACCGTTTGATAATTGAGTTTGTAAGTTTTAAATTCTATGAATATGTTCTCAGTCATGATAAATGCAATATTCTTTAGTATTCCTGCAGGGTTTTATTGATAAAGAACACCACATCCTCTCATAACGCGGTGAAACAGTCGCTACCTGGAGTGAAAAGTCGATTCTCGAGTCATCGATTTCAGCACAACGTCGGACGTAAGAAGGTATACCTTAAGCAACCTCCTAAGGGATAGTTCGGGGAACACACGTAGAACAGTAAACAACTTTAGTAAGGTATACCTTTCAAGTCTTCGTAACACGCTAAGAGACAACGTTATCGGGAAACCCAAGTTCATTTGAAAGTTATGTTGGTCGCGTCTTGCAAACCAGTGGCTCCATGTGAAGGAAGTAGCGAGTGGTTCATGACCTCCTGATGACCCTTGGCGCTACCCGGCATTGCGACGGCACCAGCAGAGACTGATGGTGACCGCTTCACTCAACCAACCGATAATGAAAAGAACAAAATAACATGAACGGAGAGCGTAGTGATCTTCATGTAGAAAAGGGACCAAATCATAGCTCTCATTCAACATTTCATTTTATTTATTCATTTTATGTATTCGTTTTCACATGGTCTTATTTAACTTTATTTCGTTCTATTTATATTTTTGTTCACATGGACTGCTTCAACATTTAGTTTTATGTATTAATCCCACGGTTTTCCTATAAACAATAACAGTGCCTCATATTAACAAACTTCTCAGTAAAGAAAATGAAAGAAAACAATTCGTTTGAAATTCGTTAAAAAACTAAAAGCAGGGTAAACTGTGTGACAAGAGAAAATGGCGATAAATAAATAAAACACACATATATATCTGTTTTATTAACATGTACTGTAGAAAAAAAAAATATATATATATATGTATATATATATGTGTTCCGCATCGCAAGGTGATGTATTTTATGAACTGTAAGAATATATATGTAAGAATATATATATAAATAATATATAAGATATGTATATAATATATATTATATATATATATATATATATATAATTAATATATATATATAATATATATAATATATATAATATATATATATATTATATATATTATATATATATATATATATATAATATATATTATTTATATATATATTCTTACATATATATTCTTACAGTTCATAAAATACATCACCTTGCGATGCGGAACACATTCGCTCGATGAGACAAAATGTCACACTTTTTAGCCTAATTTAAAATCGGATTTCGTTATAAAATCATTAGATTAATTTGAAATTGCTCTTATAATACACACAATGTTTTTTCCCGATCATGTTTGGTCTCTTAGATTGTAATGTTCTCAATCTGGACAGATCTTCTAGGCATTTTCATTTATTTTTTAGACTAGACGAAAACGTCAGGGAAACAAGTCATCAGAAAAGGAAGAGAAATGAGAGATAATTGTATTTTTACTTGAGTATTTATTATCAGTACTCTACCCATCACTGCCTCTGATTACTCTGTCTTTGATTACTCTATCGTATTTCACTGGACTTTGTGGAATCCACAAGCTAAACAAAAGAGTTATGTGCATTCAATATGTCCCGTAAAACACTTTGACTGTCCCATAAACACTCTGTCTAGTTGTGGTATCGTCTGTGGTTATCTTCTAACTATCTTTCTCTGTGCTCAATCCCTCACCAATAGTCCCACTTTGTGGTTGAGTATTTGAAGGCTTCAACGTCTACTCTGCTTAGTTCTCAGTGTAACCTGAGGACTTTATTGTTCCATGTGTGTGTGTTGCTCTAACCACCATGTTACTGCTACACCATGTGGAGGACTGACTTAGGTGTTGTCTGCATGCTGGTCTCAGTCTGATGGGATCTCTGTTTCTACTGACATGCTGCACGCTATGTCGCTGTCCGTGGTGCTGGAATGGTTTACAAATCGGTATTCTATTGTAACGCCAATAGGCCTACTATGTTGGCCAACATTTCAGCTGATTTGATTTTAAAATGGTGTCTAATTTGTATATTATTTTAAATGGTGCATATATGCCATATTTTGTTTATTTATGAGTCCCAAATTAAAAATAAAAATATAAAAAAAGATTCACATGGGATTAAAATAGCATTTGTTTTTACATGATTATGTCCACTCTCAACGTGTCATACTTCCTGGTGACTCAAGGTGTCGCTATGCACCTGCAGTAGAGCACAACACGATACAGAAGTCATCCTTTCCATCCGCCGCCTCTTGACGAGAGCAGTAGGCTACAGACGCGGACATTCGTCGACAAGCTGCATATATTAAGGGCCGACGGCCTTTCCTTTGCTTTGATTAAATCCTTTTTAGTAAGACTACGTTGTTAGAAATCACCAAACCTATCGTTTTTTATCGTTTATTACTCTGTTTGTACAAGGATGGAGTACAACGGGTTCTGTTTTTGTGTGTTTTTATTTTCATTGTCTGCGCTGCAGTACGTTCATGGCGACCTGAGCTATTCTATTCAAGAAGAGATGAAGCTCGGATCTGTTGTCGGGAATATCGCTAAGGATCTTGGACTTACGTTGGACATATTATCTGCTAGGAAGGCTCGCATTGAAACAGAGGAAAACCAACGGAGTTATTGTGATGTCAATCTTCGAAGCGGAGAGCTCGTTGTTTCAGAGAGAATCGACAGAGAGGAACAATGCGGAGAAAACCCTTCATGTGTTCTTAAATTCGAGCTCCTTTTGGAATCTCCGTTAGAATTACACCGAGTATCACTACAGATACAAGACATAAACGATAATGCACCGAGTTTCCCGACGGACATAATCAAGCTGGAAATTAGAGAATCTGCTGTCAAAGCAGCTCGGTATCGCGTTGATGCGGCTCATGATGAAGATATAGGACCAAACGGTGTTCAGAGTTACACTCTGCAACGGAATAACAATTTTGTTTTGAATATACAAACTACAAGTGATGGAAGTAAATATGCCGAATTAATTCTCGATAAGGAGTTAGACAGAGAGGAGCACCACGAAATTAAATTATTGCTCACTGCCCTGGATGGAGGCTCTCCTCAGAGATCAGGCACAGTAGCGATACACGTTACTGTGTTGGATGCTAATGATAACGCCCCAGTGTTCAGTCAGGCCGTGTATGAAGCCAGTCTGCATGAAAACGCTCCGTTAAAAACTCTTGTAATTACTGTTAGCGCTACAGACGCGGACGAGGGTGTAAACGGAGAAGTTTCATACGGACTAATACGGTTATCAGATAAAACAAGAAAATTGTTTTCACTTGATCCACAGACTGGGGAGATATGTGTTGCAGGTGACATCGATTTTGAGGAGGGATCAAAATATGAATTATTTGTTCAGGCAAAAGATGGATTTGGTATTTCTTCGGACGCAAAAGTCATTATAAGAATTACCGATGTTAATGACAACGCCCCTGTAATAACCCTGAAATCATTAACCAATCCAGTCCCAGAAAACGTGTCACCTGGTACAGAGGTGGGCCTTATTAACGTGCAGGACAGAGATTCAGAGAAAAACCGCAAGGTTAGGTGTTCTCTTCAGCAACATGTTCCTTTTAAACTAATTCCTTCAATCAAAAACTATTATTCTTTGGTGACAACAGAGAAACTAGACAGGGAATTAGTGTCTGAATACAACATTACAATATCTGCCACAGATGAGGGCTCTCCTCCTCTGTCGTCAGTGAAAGTTGTTCACATCTCAATAGCTGACGTCAACGACAACCCACCTGTGTTTGAGGAACAGTCGTATAGCAGCTATGTCTCTGAAAACAACAAACCTGGCCACAGCCTGTGTTCTGTTAAGGCCCATGACCCCGACTGGAGACAAAACGGTACAGTGATCTATTCTCTTTTACCCGGTGAAGTCAACGGGGCTCCAGTGTCCTCTTATCTATCTGTTAATGGAGACACCGGAGTGATCCAAAGTGTCAGGTTGTTTGATTATGAACACTTTAAGAACTTTAAAGTCTATGTAATGGCTCGAGACAACGGTTCTCCTCCGCTCAGCAGCAACGTGACTGTGAGTGTCTTCATAACGGATGTAAATGACAACACTCCTCAGATACTTTACCCCGCCCCAGAGGGGAACTCCTTCATGACTGAACTGGTACCCAAAGCTGCACAAGGAGGTTCTCTGGTTTCCAAGGTGATAGCAGTCGATGGGGACTCTGGACAGAACGCCTGGCTGTCCTATCATATCATTAAATCCACTGATCCTGGACTATTCAAAATCGATCTGCACAGTGGGGAGATCAGGACCCAGCGAGACATTTCTGATTCTGACAACATGAAACAGAACATTCTAGTAGCTGTGAAGGATAACGGACAGCCCTCCCTCTCTGCTACATGTTCCATGTTTTTACTGATTTCTGATAACTTGGCTGAAGTACCAGAACTTAAGGACATGGCTTATGAAGACAGCAGTTCTAAATTAACGTCTTATCTGATCATCGCGCTGGTATCCGTCTCCACCTTTTTCCTGACTTTCATTATTATCATTGTGGGATTGAGGTTTTGTCGGAGGAGAAAGCCCAGACTGTTATTTGATGGAGCGGTTGCTATTCCCAGCTCTTACCTCCCTCCAAACTACGCAGATGTGGACGCCACTGGAACTTTACGCAGCGCATATAATTATGATGCGTATTTAACCACTGGATCGAGAACAAGTGACTTTAAGTTTGTGACGTCTTACAATGACAACACACTGCCTGCAGACCAGACCCTGAGAAAGAACCCAACTGACTTTGAAGAAGTGTTTGGAGACCTTGACGTTTCCCCTGAGGTAGGCCGACTCTAGACTCTCTCCTTGGAATTTTTAGAGGTCCCACCAAAGTGAAACACCAATATTTACTTTGCTATCATTCATTGATTCATTATTTCTAGGTACACATGTAGAGCAGGAACACATACTGAAATGTGGGGCAGCATATTATAGTTGCTCAGGTGGTTGACTCCCATCTAAACGTATATGTGTTCATTCTCCAATGTCAGCAGGCAAACTGTAAACATCCTTGAGCGAGACAACCTCCTCCTTCACAACATGTATCGGAACTCACTGTCAGTCACTTCAGATGGAAGGATCTGCTAAATGACTAAATACTAAATGATATACTCCATCCCCCAAACCTTTCCAAGGCTCACCTCTTCAATGTGCTTGTGGTGATGAATTGTAATGTGTAGAACAGTATAGAACTGTCTTACACTGCTGCTCAGATCATAATGACTTTTATTTCATACTTAAAGGCAATGCCATTGACTTAAATGCATAAGATCTGTTTCCTCAAGTACACGTGATGGGAATAATCTGGGATTGTTTCACTTCATAACGCTGCTGCTTTGATGCTTGTTTGAAAGTAGTTTGGCCCTGAACTGTATTCACACACTACATAGGTGCAAGCATATTTGGGGCAGGACTTCAATACATCCGGCACAGTTATAATATTACATTCATAATACATTACAGTCACTTAGCAGACGCTTCTGTCCAAAACGACTTACAATAGTGCATTCAACATAGGTAGGCAAGAGAACGATTAGTCCCCAGAAGTGTGTTTCCTTCCTAACAAGCCTCCAAGAGCAGTGCCAGTGCTCAGGTAAAAGTACCATAAGTTGGCACACACAAGCTAATAAGCAAATGCTAATAAACAAGCACCGATAAAATGACATTAATTGAGTGACTCCTTTTATGTTTGCAACGTTTTGCCTCAGTTGAGTTCTGGAAGTCCTCCTTTGTTCTCCTGGATGTAGATAAACATGTTGCTACTGGTGAACATTTGACCATAGAGATACAGATTGACTTTTTATTTGAAAGAAAGGTATTGAAACTACACAGGCTATGAAAATACACAGCAGTTAAGAGTTTAGTGGTAATATAAGCTTGATGAAATTGATTAGTTGTTTACTAAACTAATAATATCTCAGTATTGTAACTTAGTGTTTCTAAAACATAAATGTTTGCATCTCTAAGAGACAGTTAATATTATGACCTCATATTTCAATCATATATATATATTTATACAAAACAAATGTATATTACATATGTGTATACATGTGTCAATTATATGTTTATTATCTTAATATGACCAACGAGTCACCCTCACGAACGTTTTTACTCACAGCACCAATATCCACATCATGGTGTCGCAACACACTAACATAATTGCAACACAAATACACGGACACTAAACAAATAAACACACGTAACATCTATTTAACTTATCAACACATAACTTAACATGAACATTTAACTTATCGTGAACATTTTCCCGTGAGTCTTTGCGCCCCACAGGGCGTACCCCTGCAGCGTACCCCTGTGGTCGCTACTGTGTTATAAGCGAGTAACCTACACCAGCGTTTCTCTCTTTACCTTTTTGGAGTCTCGACACCTTATATAAGTCAACCCAGTCTAAAATGTAATAACAAACGAACATTTTGTTTTATGTATTAATCCCACGGTTTTCCTATAAACAATAACAGTGCCTCATATTAACAAACTTCTCAGTAAAGTTTACTGAGAAGTTTGTTAATATGAGGCACTGTTATTGTTTATAGGAAAACCGTGGGATTAATACATAAAACAAAATGTTGAAGCACTCCATCTAAACAAAAATATAAATAAAACGAAATGTTAAATAAGATAAATAAAACAAATAATAAAACACAGTTTACCCTGCTTTTTGTTTTTTAAGCGATCTTAATAAAACAATTTGTTTTATTAAGATCGCTTAAAAAACAAAAAGCAGGGTAAACTGTGTGACAAGAGAAAATGGCGATAAATAAATAAAACACACATATATGTCTGTTTTATTAACATGTACTGTATAAATAAATAAAAATATATATATATATATATATATATATATAATAGATATATATATATATATATATATATATATATATATATATATATATATAAAATATAAGAATAAGAATATATATATATATATATATATATATATATACATATATATATGTATATATATATATATATATATATTCTTACAGTTCAGAAAATACATCAATAGCGATGCGGAACACATTCGCTCGATGAGACTAAATGTCACTTTTTAGCCTAATTTAAAATCGGATTTCATTATAAAATCATTAGATTAACCATTTCAAAATGCTCTTATAATCAACACAATGTGTTTTCCCGATCATGTTTGGCCTCTTAGATTGTGATGTGCTCAACCTGGACAGATCTTCTTGGCATTTTCATTTATTTTTTAGACTAGACGACTCACATTTTTTCGATTCACAAAACGTCAGGGAAACAAGTCATCAGAAAAGGAAGAGAAATGAGAGATAATTGTATTGTTACTTGAGTATTTATTATCAGTACTCTACCCATCACTTCCTCTGATACTCTATCTTTGACAGATATACGTATTTCACTGGACTTTGTGGAATCCACAAGCTAAACAAAAGAGTTATGCATTCAATATGTCCCGGAAAACACTTTGACTGTCCCATAAACACTCTGTCTAGTTGTGGTATCGTCTGTGGTTATCTTCTAACTATCTTTCTCTGTGCTCAGTCCCTCACCAATAGTCCCACTTTGTGGTTGAGTATTTGAAGGCTTCAACGTCTACTCTGCTTAGTTCTCAGTGTAACCTGAGGACTTTACTGTTCCACTATGTGTGTGTTGCTCTAACCCCCATGTTACTGCTACACCATGTGGAGGACTGACTTAGGTGTTGTCTGCATGCTGGTCTCAGTCTGATGGGATCTCTGTTTCTACTGACATGCTGCACGCTATGTCGCTGTCCGTGGTGCTGGAATGGTTTACAAATCGGTATTCTATTGTAACGCCAATATGCCTACTATTTTGGCCAACATTTCAGCTGATTTGATTTTAAAATGGTGTCTAATTTGTATATTATTTAAAATTGTGCATGTATGCCATATTTTGTTTATTTATGAGTCCCAAGTTAAAAATAAAAATATAAAAAAACATTCACATGGGATTAAAATAGCATTTGTTTTTACATGATTATGGCCACTCTCAATGTGTCATACTTCCTGAGGACTCAAGGTGTCGCTATGCACCTGCAGTAGAGCACAACACGATGCAGAAGTCATAATTTCCATCCACCGCCTCTTGACGAGAGCAGTAGGCTACAGACGCGGACATTCGTCGACAAGCCGCATATATTAAGGGCCGACGGCCTTTCCTTTGCTTTGATTAAATCCTCTTTTAGTAAGACTACGTTGTTATAAATCACCAAACCTATCGTTTTTTATCGTTTATTACTCTGTTTGTACAAGGATGGAGTACAACGGGTTCTGTTTTTGTGTGTTTTTATTTTCATTGTCTGCGCTGCAGTACGTTCATGGCGACCTGAGCTATTCTATTCAAGAAGAGATGAAGCTCGGATCTGTTATCGGGAATATCGCCAAGGATCTTGGACTTACATTGGACATATTATCTGCTCGGAAAGCTCGCATTGAAACAGAGGAAAGCGAACGGAGGTATTGTGATGTCAGTCTTCGAAGCGGAGAGCTCGTTGTTTCAGAGAGAATCGACAGAGAGGAACAATGCGGAGAAAACCCTTCATGTGTTCTTATATTCGAGCTGCTTTTGGAATCTCCGTTAGAATTACACCGAGTATCACTACAGATACAAGACATTAACGATAATGCACCGAGATTCCCTACGGACATAATCAAGCTGGAAATCAGTGAATCTGGCTGTCAAAGGTGCTCGGTATCGCGTAGATGCGGCTCATGATGAAGATATTGGACAAAACGGTGTTCAGAGTTATAGTCTCAAACGGAATGAACACTTTGTTTTCAATTTACAAACTACAAGTGATGGAACTAAATATGGCGAATGGTTTTAGAAAAGGAGTTAGACAGAGAGGAGCAGAAGGACATTCAATTGTCTCTTTCGGCCCTGGATGGAGGCTCTCCTCAGAGATCAGGCACAGTAGCGATACACGTCACTGTGTTGGATGCTAATGATAACGCCCCAGTGTTCAGTCAGGCCGTGTATGAAGCCAGTCTGCCTGAAAACTCTCCGTTAAAACCCATGTGATTACTGTTAGCGCTACGACGCAGACGAGGGTGTTAATGGAGAAGTTACATATGGAACTAGGCCGGATATCTGATAAGTCACGTAAACTGTTTTCACTTGATCGACAAACGGGTGAATGTAGTGTTGCAGGTGACATTGACTTTGAGGAGGGATCGAAATATGAGATTATTGTTCAGGCAAAAGATGGATTTGGTCTTCTTCAGATACTAAAGTAATTATAATAATTAACGATGTTAATGACAACGCCCCGTGTATAGCCTTGAAATCATTAACCAATCCAGTACCAGAAAACGTGTCACCTGGTACAGAGGTGGGCCTTATTAACGTGCAGGACAGAGATTCAGAGAAAAACCGTAAGGTTAGGTGTTCTCTTCAGCAACATGTTCCTTTTAAACTAATTCCTTCAATCAAAAACTATTATTCTTTGGTGACAACAGAGAAACTAGACAGGGAATTAGTGTCTGAATTCAACATTACAATATCTGCCACAGATGAGGGCTCTCCTCCTCTGTCGTCAGTGAAAGTTGTTCACATCTCAATAGCTGACGTTAACGACAACCCACCTGTGTTTGAGGAACAGTCGTATAGCAGCTATGTCTCTGAAAACAACAAACCTGGCCACAGCCTGTGTTCTGTTAAGGCCCATGACCCCGACTGGAGACAAAACGGTACAGTGATCTATTCTCTTTTACCTGGTGAAGTCAACGGGGCTCCAGTGTCCTCTTATCTATCTGTTAATGGAGACACCGGAGTGATCCAAAGTGTCAGGTCGTTTGATTATGAACACTTTAAGAACTTTAATGTCTATGTAATGGCTCGGGACAACGGTTCTCCTCCGCTCAGCAGCAACGTGACTGTGAGTGTCTTCATAACGGATGTAAATGACAACACTCCTCAGATACTTTACCCCGCCCCAGAGGGAAACTCCTTCATGACTGAACTGGTACCCAAAGCTGCACAAGGAGGTTCTCTGGTTTCCAAGGTGATAGCAGTCGATGGGGACTCTGGACAGAACGCCTGGCTGTCCTATCATATCATTAAATCCACTGATCCTGGACTATTCAAAATCGATCTGCACAGTGGGGAGATCAGGACCCAGCGAGACATTTCTGATTCTGACAACATGAAACAGAACATTCTAGTAGCTGTGAAGGATAACGGACAGCCCTCCCTCTCTGCTACATGTTCCATGTTTTTACTGATTTCTGATAACTTGGCTGAAGTACCAGAACTTAAGGACATGGCTTATGAAGACAGCAGTTCTAAATTAACGTCTTATCTGATCATCGCGCTGGTATCCGTCTCCACCTTTTTCCTGACTTTCATTATTATCATTGTGGGATTGAGGTTTTGTCGGAGGAGAAAGCCCAGACTGTTATTTGATGGAGCGGTTGCTATTCCCAGCTCTTACCTCCCTCCAAACTACGCAGATGTGGACGCCACTGGAACTTTACGCAGCGCATATAATTATGATGCGTATTTAACCACTGGATCGAGAACAAGTGACTTTAAGTTTGTGACGTCTTACAATGACAACACACTGCCTGCAGACCAGACCCTGAGAAAGAACCCAACTGACTTTGAAGAAGTGTTTGGAGACCTTGATGTTTCCCCTGAGGTAGGCCGACTCTAGACTCTCTCCTTGGAATTTTTAGAGTCCCACCAAAGTGAAACACCAATATTTACTTTGCTATCATTCATTGATTCATTATTTCTAGTTACACATGTAGAGCAGGAACACATACTGAAATGTGGGCCAGCATATTATAGTTGCTCAGGTGGTTGACTCCCATCTAAACGTATATGTGTTCATTCTTCAATGTCAGCAGGCAAACTGTAAACATCCTTGAGCGAGACAACCTCCTCCTTCACAACATGTATCGGAACTCACTGTCAGTCACTTCAGATGGAAGGATCTGCTAAATGACTAAATACTAAATGATATACTCCATCCCCCAAACCTTTCCAAGGCTCACCTCTTCAATGTGCTTGTGGTGATGAATTGTAATGTGTAGAACAGTATAGAACTGTCTTACACTGCTGCTCAGATCATAATGACTTTTATTTCATACTTAAAGGCAATGCCATTGACTTAAATGCATAAGATCTGTTTCCTCAAGTACACGTGATGGGAATAATCTGGGATTGTTTCACTTCATAACGCTGCTGCTTTGATGCTGTTTGAAAGTAGTTTGGCCCTGAACTGTATTCACACACTACATAGGTGCAAGCATATTTGGGGCAGGACTTTGAATACATCCGGCACGTTATAATATTACATTCATAATACATTACAGTCACTTAGCAGACGCTTCTGTCCAAAACGACTTACAATAGTGCATTCAACATAGGTAGGCAAGAGAACGATTAGTCCCCAGAAGTGCGTTTCCTTCCTAACAAGCCTCCAAGAGCAGTACCAGTGCTCAGGTAAAAGTACCATAAGTTGGCACACACAAGCTAATAAGCAAAAGCTAATAAACAAGCACCGATACAATTACATTAATTGAGTGACTCCTTTTATGTTTGCAACGTTTTGCCTCAGTTGAGTTCTGGAAGTCCTCCTTTGTTCTCCTGGATGTAGATAAACATGTTGCTACTGGTGAACATTTGACCATAGAGATACAGATTGACTTTTTATTTGAAAGAAAGGTTTGTTTGAAAACTAGACAGCAGTTAAGAGTTTAGTGGTAATGTAAGCTTGATGAAATTGATAAGTTGTTTACTAAATTAATAATATCTCATTATTGTAAGTTACGTGTTTCTAAAACATAAAAGTTTGCATCTCTGTGTATGACAGACATTTTAATATTATGACCTCAATATGTCAATCATATATATTTATAAAATATAAATGTATATTACATATGTGTATATATGTGTAAACGATATGTTTATTATCAACCCAACGATTCACACTCAACACGAACGTGTTTTTGTCACAGCACCAATATCCACCATCATGGTGTCGCAACACACAACATAATTGCATGTGCACAACACAAATACACGGACACTATAACAATATAAACACACGTAACATCTATTTAATTTTCCAACACATAACTTAACATGAACATTTAACTTATCGTGAACATTTTCCCGTGAGTCTTTGCGCCCCACAGGGCGTACCCCTGCAGCGTACCCCTGTGGTCGCTACTGTATTATAAGCGAGTAACCTACACCAGCGTTTCTCTCTTTACCTTTTTTGAGTCTCGACACCTTATATAAGTCAACCCAGTCTAAAATGTAATAACAAACGAACACTCTCACACACATTCCGCTGACGGCCAACACAGGCACAACAGACGCGTCTTTATCGGCCGCGCCTTGATGAAATGAACAATGTCTACACCGCTGGGTTTCCCGAAGCCTTCTTAACGCTACGTCGTTCGTAAGTTCCACCTTAAGCTGTACCTTAACGTCTCCCGTCTCACGTTTCCCGAAACGTTCTTAGCTAAGTATACCTTCCGTAAGTGACACTTTCGTAGGGCAGGTGTGGACCTCTCTTAACTCTATCTTAGCGATGTTGTCAGCTCACTCCGCTAGTGGCCACCACTGTTCCGACCCGCAAGCCTCTGAAATCAGCTGTTGGCCTAGTTTAATTTCAATCTGTGAATCAATATGTACCACATTAATGGGAATGTTTTCATGCAGAAATTGTACATTACGGTGGATACATTTAGCACTTTATTGAACATGAAATCGCCTCTTAAACTCCTAAAACTCGAAAACAGTGCTCGAAAACAGTCTTCACGATTCAGCGCCACCTCATCCAGCATGACCTCCATGGCACATTGGTTTTTGCCCTGACATATCTCATGTTACATATCTAATGTTACATATCTAATGTTCATTTCTTGTTGGTGCGCTTTTATTAAAATTGTCAGCCAATCAGAGAGAATTGTGAACTACACCAGTTATGTGATGGGGCTGCTGGTTAATCAACCCTAATTGCAAAGTTATTTAAGGCACCATGACAATGATATAAAAAATATTTAAATCAACCTTTTCTTGCCAAATAAGGTGTACTGGTAGGTGGCGTAATTAGCTGAGGTGGTGTAGCGGGAAGAGGCTTGATATCACAATCTGAGGTGGTGTAGCGGGAAGAGGCTTGATATCACAATCTGAGGTGGCGGGCTCGTGCCACCTGTAGGCAATCATTCGATTTACCGTTTGATAATTGAGTTTGTAAGTTTTAAATTCTATGAATATGTTCTCAGTCATGATAAATGCAATATTCTTTAGTATTCCTGCAGGGTTTTATTGATAAAGAACACCACATCCTCTCATAACGCGGTGAAACAGTCGCTACCTGGAGTGAAAAGTCGATTCTCGAGTCATCGATTTCAGCACAACGTCGGACGTAAGAAGGTATACCTTAAGCAACCTCCTAAGGGATAGTTCGGGGAACACACGTAGAACAGTAAACAACTTTAGTAAGGTATACCTTTCAAGTCTTCGTAACACGCTAAGAGACAACGTTATCGGGAAACCCAAGTTCATTTGAAAGTTATGTTGGTCGCGTCTTGCAAACCAGTGGCTCCATGTGAAGGAAGTAGCGAGTGGTTCATGACCTCCTGATGACCCTTGGCGCTACCCGGCATTGCGACGGCACCAGCAGAGACTGATGGTGACCGCTTCACTCAACCAACCGATAATGAAAAGAACAAAATAACATGAACGGAGAGCGTAGTGATCTTCATGTAGAAAAGGGACCAAATCATAGCTCTCATTCAACATTTCATTTTATTTATTCATTTTATGTATTCGTTTTCACATGGTCTTATTTAACTTTATTTCGTTCTATTTATATTTTTGTTCACATGGACTGCTTCAACATTTTGTTTTATGTATTAATCCCACGGTTTTCCTATAAACAATAACAGTGCCTCATATTAACAAACTTCTCAGTAAAGAAAATGAAAGAAAACAATTCGTTTGAAATTCGTTAAAAAACTAAAAGCAGGGTAAACTGTGTGACAAGAGAAAATGGCGATAAATAAATAAAACACACATATATATCTGTTTTATTAACATGTACTGTAGAAAAAAAAAATATATATATATATGTATATATATATGTGTTCCGCATCGCAAGGTGATGTATTTTATGAACTGTAAGAATATATATGTAAGAATATATATATAAATAATATATAAGATATGTATATAATATATATTATATATATATATATATATATATATAATTAATATATATATATAATATATATAATATATATAATATATATATATATTATATATATTATATATATATATATATATAATATATATTATTTATATATATATTCTTACATATATATTCTTACAGTTCATAAAATACATCACCTTGCGATGCGGAACACATTCGCTCGATGAGACAAAATGTCACACTTTTTAGCCTAATTTAAAATCGGATTTCGTTATAAAATCATTAGATTAATTTGAAATTGCTCTTATAATACACACAATGTTTTTTCCCGATCATGTTTGGTCTCTTAGATTGTAATGTTCTCAATCTGGACAGATCTTCTAGGCATTTTCATTTATTTTTTAGACTAGACGAAAACGTCAGGGAAACAAGTCATCAGAAAAGGAAGAGAAATGAGAGATAATTGTATTTTTACTTGAGTATTTATTATCAGTACTCTACCCATCACTGCCTCTGATTACTCTGTCTTTGATTACTCTATCGTATTTCACTGGACTTTGTGGAATCCACAAGCTAAACAAAAGAGTTATGTGCATTCAATATGTCCCGTAAAACACTTTGACTGTCCCATAAACACTCTGTCTAGTTGTGGTATCGTCTGTGGTTATCTTCTAACTATCTTTCTCTGTGCTCAATCCCTCACCAATAGTCCCACTTTGTGGTTGAGTATTTGAAGGCTTCAACGTCTACTCTGCTTAGTTCTCAGTGTAACCTGAGGACTTTATTGTTCCATGTGTGTGTGTTGCTCTAACCACCATGTTACTGCTACACCATGTGGAGGACTGACTTAGGTGTTGTCTGCATGCTGGTCTCAGTCTGATGGGATCTCTGTTTCTACTGACATGCTGCACGCTATGTCGCTGTCCGTGGTGCTGGAATGGTTTACAAATCGGTATTCTATTGTAACGCCAATAGGCCTACTATGTTGGCCAACATTTCAGCTGATTTGATTTTAAAATGGTGTCTAATTTGTATATTATTTTAAATGGTGCATATATGCCATATTTTGTTTATTTATGAGTCCCAAATTAAAAATAAAAATATAAAAAAAGATTCACATGGGATTAAAATAGCATTTGTTTTTACATGATTATGTCCACTCTCAACGTGTCATACTTCCTGGTGACTCAAGGTGTCGCTATGCACCTGCAGTAGAGCACAACACGATACAGAAGTCATCCTTTCCATCCGCCGCCTCTTGACGAGAGCAGTAGGCTACAGACGCGGACATTCGTCGACAAGCTGCATATATTAAGGGCCGACGGCCTTTCCTTTGCTTTGATTAAATCCTCTTTAGTAAGACTACGTTGTTAGAAATCACCAAACCTATCGTTTTTTATCGTTTATTACTCTGTTTGTACAAGGATGGAGTACAACGGGTTCTGTTTTTGTGTGTTTTTATTTTCATTGTCTGCGCTGCAGTACGTTCATGGCGACCTGAGCTATTCTATTCAAGAAGAGATGAAGCTCGGATCTGTTGTCGGGAATATCGCTAAGGATCTTGGACTTACGTTGGACATATTATCTGCTAGGAAGGCTCGCATTGAAACAGAGGAAAACCAACGGAGTTATTGTGATGTCAATCTTCGAAGCGGAGAGCTCGTTGTTTCAGAGAGAATCGACAGAGAGGAACAATGCGGAGAAAACCCTTCATGTGTTCTTAAATTCGAGCTCCTTTTGGAATCTCCGTTAGAATTACACCGAGTATCACTACAGATACAAGACATAAACGATAATGCACCGAGATTCCCGACGGACATAATCAAGCTGGAAATTAGAGAATCTGCTGTCAAAGCAGCTCGGTATCGCGTTGATGCGGCTCATGATGAAGATATAGGACCAAACGGTGTTCAGAGTTACACTCTGCAACGGAATAACAATTTTGTTTTGAATATACAAACTACAAGTGATGGAAGTAAATATGCCGAATTAATTCTCGATAAGGAGTTAGACAGAGAGGAGCACCACGAAATTAAATTATTGCTCACTGCCCTGGATGGAGGCTCTCCTCAGAGATCAGGCACAGTAGCGATACACGTTACTGTGTTGGATGCTAATGATAACGCCCCAGTGTTCAGTCAGGCCGTGTATGAAGCCAGTCTGCATGAAAACGCTCCGTTAAAAACTCTTGTAATTACTGTTAGCGCTACAGACGCGGACGAGGGTGTAAACGGAGAAGTTTCATACGGACTAATACGGTTATCAGATAAAACAAGAAAATTGTTTTCACTTGATCCACAGACTGGGGAGATATGTGTTGCAGGTGACATCGATTTTGAGGAGGGATCAAAATATGAATTATTTGTTCAGGCAAAAGATGGATTTGGTATTTCTTCGGACGCAAAAGTCATTATAAGAATTACCGATGTTAATGACAACGCCCCTGTAATAACCCTGAAATCATTAACCAATCCAGTCCCAGAAAACGTGTCACCTGGTACAGAGGTGGGCCTTATTAACGTGCAGGACAGAGATTCAGAGAAAAACCGTAAGGTTATGTGTTCTCTTCAGCAACATGTTCCTTTTAAACTCATTCCTTCAATTAAAAACTATTATTCTTTGGTGACAACAGAGAAACTAGACAGGGAATTAGTCTCGGAATTCAACATTACAATATCTGCCAGAGATGAGGGCTCTCCTCCTCTGTCATCAGTGAAAGTTGTTCACATCTCAATAGCTGACGTCAACGACAACCCACCTGTGTTTGAGGAACAGTCGTATAGCAGCTATGTCTCTGAAAACAACAAACCTGGCCTCAGCCTGTGTTCTGTTAAGGCCCATGACCCCGACTGGAGACAAAACGGTACAGTGATCTATTCTCTTTTACCTGGTGAAGTCAACGGGGCTCCAGTGTCCTCTTATCTATCTGTTAATGGAGACACCGGAGTGATCCAAAGTGTCAGGTTGTTTGATTATGAACACTTTAAGAACTTTAAAGTCTATGTAATGGCTCGAGACAACGGTTCTCCTCCACTCAGCAGCAACGTGACTGTGAGTGTCTTCATAACGGATGTAAATGACAACACTCCTCAGATACTTTACCCCGCCCCAGAGGGAAACTCTTTCATGACTGAACTGGTACCCAAAGCTGCACAAGGAGGTTCTCTGGTTTCCAAGGTGATAGCAGTCGATGGGGACTCTGGACAGAACGCCTGGCTGTCCTATCATATCATTAAATCCACTGATCCTGGACTATTCAAAATCGATCTGCACAGTGGGGAGATCAGGACCCAGCGAGACATTTCTGATTCTGACAACATGAAACAGAACATTCTAGTAGCTGTGAAGGATAACGGACAGCCCTCCCTCTCTGCTACATGTTCCATGTTTTTACTGATTTCTGATAACTTGGCTGAAGTACCAGAACTTAAGGACATGGCTTATGAAGACAGCAGTTCTAAACTAACGTCTTATCTGATCATCGCGCTGGTATCCGTCTCCACCTTTTTCCTGACTTTCATTATTATCATTGTGGGCTTGAGGTTTTGTCGGAGGAGAAAGCCCAGACTGTTATTTGATGGAGCGGTTGCTATTCCCAGCTCTTACCTCCCTCCAAACTACGCAGATGTGGACGCCACTGGAACTTTACGCAGCGCATATAATTATGATGCGTATTTAACCACTGGATCGAGAACAAGTGACTTTAAGTTTGTGACGTCTTACAATGACAACACACTGCCTGCAGACCAGACCCTGAGAAAGAACCCAACTGACTTTGAAGAAGTGTTTGGAGACCTTGATGTTTCCCCTGAGGTAGGCAGACTCTAAAGTCATGTTGTAGTATTTTCTACTTTACTATGCACAGCAAAGTTAGAAGTTCCACTTGTAAGATTGTACTTTTGAATCCCCATTTATATATTTCACATACTTTTTCGGAAACCAAACACCTGACACCTGTTTTTGACCGTAAGCTGCATTTTAGTGCTCATTGATTATTAACAAGGTCTTGAAAATCTGATTTGTATGTCAAACCTCATGTTTTTATGACATATTGGTTTGAATGGTGGGCTGTACTCAGTAGTACACCATGTATTCACATGTCGTATGGATGGTGATGAACAGCATTTCAACATCCTACACAACACTGGGACATTAGTTTCAGGTGGGAGACAGTCTTCTTCATTTCAACCAATGCATGGATATTTGGTCAATGAGGATTGTAATCCAACATGTTGTAGATTTCATTATCACATCACAAAATGCACAGAATACAAAGAATGGTCCTAATAAATATGTGCCAATGCTACATAAATGCATATTACCAAGAGGCACTATATTCTGCATTGGCTAACGTTTTTTATTACAACTTATAAAAACAATGCTTGAATTTGCATTTGCATTCTCAAATAGGATATATATATATATATATATATATATATATATATATATATATATATATATTTATTACATATTTATATTACATATACTGTATATATATACTGTATATGTATTGTAGCAGTCCCTCGAATAAAACAGAGTCTTTGACTGATGTTGACCATTTATTTTCCGTTCCTTCAGAATGATTTAACACCGTAAGAACTGTGGTACATAAAGTAGAAAAGGGGGGGGGGTAATTAGAACATATTTCTCCGTAACATTCTCCATCACTTAACACACACGTTAGCTACCGAGAAGCTCTAAGCTAGGCAAAAAACATTAGCTACAACACAGAGCCAAACAACGGTTAGAAATTGGTTACACAAATTAAACAAATACATTTGTTAATGTTACAAATTGTTAAGTTATTATTGTTAAGTTCACACCACATTAACATACCTTTTTGCTTCTTCGGGGGTTGCTATGATTAACACGAGAATCCTTCTAAATATACTTATTCTAACTTTTCACGACACCACACTTTATCCTTCACCGTACTTTTTTCACTCCAACGAAAGCCGGGAGCCAAACCGGATGTTAACCTTGCTAAGTTGCCGCACAGTGTGCACACACCAAGCTTCCGTTTTTACAAAGTAAAAGTCACCATACTCAAAAGTTACAGGAAGTAAGAAAACACAGATAATTACACAGTATAACTAAAACATTGGAAATCTAAGTTCCTTTATAAAATTATAATTAGAAAACTAAATTGGATCCTTTACATGTATCATATTGAATGTATAATCTTTAGTTTGTTAGTTATGGCGAAGATTTTGCAACATGTATATCCGTTGCTATGGTGACACACACACTATATATCTATATAGATATATATCGATATATCTATATAGATATATAGATATATATCTATATATATGTTGTTTTCGGCATATGTTGTTTTTTGTTTTTGACGGGATCTCTGTTTCTACTGACATACATGCATGCTATGTCGCTGTCCGTGGTTCTGGAAATTCCTTTTAGTTATGTTTACCAAGCAAGGCGATGCCTTCATTAATACTATACCATTCAATTGATATGATTTAAGGATTGTTTTAATAATTTGCATTTAATTAGTTCATTAGTGATCATAGCATGTATGGTTTAAAGTCGTTTACTTAATGTTAAAACCTTCAATAACGAATTTGAATAGAAAAATGAACTTAATAGTATAGGCCTTTATGGTGTTACATGATTTAGGTCCACGGTCAATGTGTTATACATCCCGATGACTCTAGGTGTCGCTATGCACCTACAATTGAGTTCAACATAATACAATCGTCAACCTTGTTTCTACCCACCGTCTTCTCACGGGAGCAGTAACCTACAAAGCTTGGACATCGTGTTGAAGCGGGACTAAAAGTCATATGATCTTTCCGTTCCTTCTAACACATCCATATCTTTAGAGCGTTGTTGGCAATCTCGAACCAGTGTATTGTAATCTGTTTTACAATGGAACGCAGTCGGTTGGGTCGTTATCTCTTTTTATTTGTAATGTCGGGACTCCATTATGCTCATGGCGACCTGAGCTATTCTATTCAAGAGGAGCTGAAAAGCGGATCTGTTATTGGAAATATCGCCAAGGATCTCGGATTCGAAGTTGGAATATTATCAATTCGTAAGGCTCGTATTAAAACGGTAGGAAGCGAAAGGAGATATTGTGATGTCAGTCTTCGAAGCGGAGAGCTCGTTGTTTCAGAGAGAATCGACAGAGAGGAACAATGCGGAGAAAAACCTTCATGTGTTCTTAAATTCGAGCTCCTTTTGGAATCTCCGTTAGAATTACACCGAGTATCACTACAGATACAAGACATAAACGATAATGCACCGAGATTCCCGACGGACATAATCAAGCTGGAAATCCGTGAATCTGCTGACAAAGGAGCTCGGTATCGCGTTAATGCGGCTCATGATGAAGACATAGGACCACACGGTGTTCAGACTTACACTCTTAAACGGAATGAACACTTTGTTTTCAATATAAAAACGACAAGTGCTGGCAGCAAATATGGAGAATTGATTCTAGACAAGGAGTTGGATAGAGAGGAGCAGAAGGAAATGCAGTTATTGTTAACGGCCCTAGATGGCGGTTCTCCTCAGAGATCAGGTACTTTAACCATACACGTCACTGTGTTGGATGCTAATGATAACGCCCCAGTGTTCAGTCAGGCCGTGTATGAAGCCAGTCTGCCTGAAAACGCTCCGTTAAAAACCCATGTGATTACTGTTAGCGCTACTGACGCGGACGAGGGTGTTAATGGGGAACTTACATACGGACTCGGCCGTATATCTGATAAATCAAGGAAAATGTTTTCACTTGACCGAAAGACAGGAGAAATATTTGTTACAGGTGACATAGACTTTGAGGAGGGCATTACATATGACATGTTTGTTGAGGCCAAAGACAGTTACGGTCTCTCTTCAGATACAAAAGTCATTATAAGTATAACTGATGTGAATGACAACTCACCAATAATATCCTTAATATCGTTGGCCGATCCTGTACCTGAAAGCGTGTCACCTGGTACAGAGGTGGGCCTTATTAACGTGCAGGACAGAGATTCTGGAAAAAATAAAAATGTTCGCTGCACTATTCAGCAACATGTTCCTTTTAAACTTATTTCTTCTATCGAAAATTACTATTCCTTGGTAACAACAGAGAAACTAGACAGGGAACTAGTGTTTGAATACAACATTACAATATCCGCCACAGATGAGGGCTCTCCTCCTCTGTCGTCAGTGAAAGTTGTTCACATCTTAATAGCTGACGTCAACGACAACCCACCTGTGTTTGAGGAACAGTCATACAGCGCGTATGTCTCTGAAAACAACAAACCTGGCCACAGCCTGTGTTCTGTTAAGGCCCATGACCCCGACTGGAGACAAAACGGTACAGTGATCTATTCTCTTTTACCCGGTGAAGTCAATGGTGCTCCAGTGTCCTCTTATCTATCTGTTAATGGAGACACCGGAGTGATCCAAAGTGTCAGGTTGTTTGATTATGAACACTTTAAGAACTTTAAAGTCTATGTAATGGCACGAGACAACGGTTCTCCTCCGCTCAGCAGCAACGTGACTGTGAGTGTCTTCATAACGGATGTAAATGACAACACTCCTCAGATACTTTACCCCGCCCCAGAGGGAAACTCCTTCATGACTGAACTGGTACCCAAAGCTGCACAAGGAGGTTCTCTGGTTTCCAAGGTGATAGCAGTGGATGGGGACTCTGGACAGAACGCCTGGCTGTCCTATCATATCATTAAATCCACTGATCCTGGACTTTTCAAAATCGATCTGCACAGTGGGGAGATCAGGACCCAGCGAGACATTTCTGATTCTGACAACATGAAACAGAACATTCTAGTAGCTGTGAAGGATAACGGACAGCCCTCCCTCTCTGCTACATGTTCCATGTTTTTACTGATTTCTGATAACTTGGCTGAAGTACCAGAACTTAAGGACATGTCTTATGAAGACAGCAGTTCTAAACTAACGTCTTATCTGATCATCGCGCTGGTATCCGTCTCCACCTTTTTCCTGACTTTCATTATTATCATTGTGGGATTGAGGTTTTGTCGGAGGAGAAAGCCCAGACTGTTATTTGATGGAGCGGTTGCTATTCCCAGCTCTTACCTCCCTCCAAACTACGCAGATGTGGACGCCACTGGAACTTTACGCAGCGCATACAATTATGATGCGTATTTAACCACTGGATCGAGAACAAGTGACTTTAAGTTTGCGACGTCTTACAATGACAACACACTGCCTGCAGACCAGACCCTGAGAAAGAACCCAACTGACTTTGAAGAAGTGTTTGGAGACCTTGATGTTTCCCCTGAGGTAGGC
>CM051001.1:31006452-31031452 GCA_027704905.1 Muraenolepis orangiensis
ATATATATTTTTAATTTTTAACTTGGGACTCATAATTAAACAAACTATGGAATATATGCACCATATGAAATAAATAATTGACATATTACACACAATTTTAAAATCAAATCAGCTGATTTGTTGGCCAATATAGTAGACCTACTCATATCGGCGTTACAATGGAATACAGAACTCTAAGCCATTCCAGCACCACGGACAGCGACATAGCGTGCAGCATGTCAGTAGAAACAGAGATCCCATCAGACTGAGACCAGCATGCAGACAACACCTAAGTCAGTCCTCCGTGTAGCAGTAACATGGTGGTTAGAGCAAAACACACATAGTGGAACAGTAAAGCCCTCAGGTTACACTGAAAACTAAGCAGAGTACATGTTGAAGCCTCCAAATACTCAACCACAAAGTGGGACTATAGGTGAGGGACTGAGCAGAGACAAAGCTAGTTAGAAGATAACCACAGATGATACCACAACTAGACAGCATGTTTTATGTGACAGTAAAAGTGTTTTCTGTGACATATTGAACACACATAGCTCTATTGTTCAGCTTGTGGAATCCACAAAGTCCAGTGAAAGATATCCGTCCAAAACAAATCAGTCAGAGGAAGAGCTTCCATTTCCAAAGCCAAATCTACATTCCTTCCCACCTTCTGAACAGAAGTTGAGGTGCACATCGTGTTACATGAGGAAGAGTCTTGTAAATCCTGAAGTGCATACATATATATATATATATATATATATATATATATATATATATATATATATACACATATATATATATATATATATACATATATATATATGTATATATATACATATATATACATATATATATATATACATATATATACATATATACATATACATATATATACATATATATACATATACATATATATACATATATATACATATATATACTAAACTAAACTCAAGCAGAGGTTGCATAAAGAAAAGGGTGTCAATTAATTAATTAAGTTCCTCCTGGGGATTTTCCCCATTCTAATAACCTGTGCCTGATGTATCCCAAGTCATGTTTCACATTTTTAAACAAAACACTGGCAGTTATTTATGAAATACTCACAGAATAATCCATCATGAGTACTTGAGGAAAAGTGTTCTCATGCAGTTATGTCAATTGCATCACCTCCAAGTATGTAATGGAAGACATAATGAACCAAGCAGCCCAAAACAACATATGTATATATCCTATTTCTGAATGGAAATGGAAATTCAAGCAAGTTGTGATAGAAAAGGTAAACCAAAGCAGAAATAGAGTGCCTCTTGGTTATATGCATTTATGTAGCACTGGCACATATTTATCAGGAACATTCTGTATATTTTGTGCAAATTGTGATGTGATAATGAAATCTATAACATGTTGGATTACAATTCACAATGACCTAATATCCACTGGTAGACATATTGGGAAACCATCAGACATGGATTGCCTCTCTCTGTGTAACTCAGTGTAGAAGAAGACTGTCTGCACCTGAAACTAATGTCCCAGTGTTGTGTAGGATGTTGAACTGCTGTTCATCACCATCAATACAACATGTGAATACATGGTGTACTACTGAGTAGAGCCCACCATTCAAACCAATAAGTCCAACAACTACATGATGTTGACATACAAATCAGACTTTCAAGACATTGTAAATAATCAATGAGCACTAAAATGCAGCTTAGGGTCAAAAACAGTCAGGTGTTTTGTACCCATATAAGGTTGTGGAATATAGAAATGTGGATTCAAAAGCATAATTTTACAAGTGGAACTTGTATCTTTGCTGTGCATAGTAAAGTCAACATGACTTTAGAGTCTGCCTACCTCAGGGGAAACATCAAGGTCTCCAAACACTTCTTCAAAGTCAGTTGGGTTCTTTCTCAGGGTCTGGTCTGCAGGCAGTGTGTTGTCATTGTAAGACATCGCAAACTTAAAGTCACTTGTTCTCGATCCAGTGGTTAAATACGCATCATAATTGTATGCGCTGCGTAAAGTTCCAGTGGCGTCCACATCTGCGTAGTTTGGAGGGAGGTAAGAGCTGGGAATAGCAACCGCTCCATCAAATAACAGTCTGGGCTTTCTCCTCCGACAAAACCTCAATCCCACAATGATAATAATGAAAGTCAGGAAAAAGGTGGAGACGGATACCAGCGCGATGATCAGATAAGACGTTAGTTTAGAACTGCTGTCTTCATAAGACATGTCCTTAAGTTCTGGTACTTCAGCCAAGTTATCAGAAATCAGTAAAAACATGGAACATGTAGCAGAGAGGGAGGGCTGTCCGTTATCCTTCACAGCTACTAGAATGTTCTGTTTCATGTTGTCAGAATCAGAAATGTCTCGCTGGGTCCTGATCTCCCCACTGTGCAGATCGATTTTGAAAAGTCCAGGATCAGTGGATTTAATGATATGATAGGACAGCCAGGCGTTCTGTCCAGAGTCCCCATCCACTGCTATCACCTTGGAAACCAGAGAACCTCCTTGTGCAGCTTTGGGTACCAGTTCAGTCATGAAGGAGTTTCCCTCTGGGGCGGGGTAAAGTATCTGAGGAGTGTTGTCATTTACATCCGTTATGAAGACACTCACAGTCACGTTGCTGCTGAGCGGAGGAGAACCGTTGTCTCGTGCCATTACATAGACTTTAAAGTTCTTAAAGTGTTCATAATCAAACAACCTGACACTTTGGATCACTCCGGTGTCTCCATTAACAGATAGATAAGAGGACACTGGAGCCCCGTTGACTTCACCAGGTAAAAGAGAATAGATCACTGTACCGTTTTGTCTCCAGTCGGGGTCATGGGCCTTAACAGAACACAGGCTGTGGCCAGGTTTGTTGTTTTCAGAGACATACGCGCTGTATGACTGTTCCTCAAACACAGGTGGGTTGTCGTTGACGTCAGCTATTAAGATGTGAACAACTTTCACTGACGACAGAGGAGGAGAGCCCTCATCTGTGGCGGATATTGTAATGTTGTATTCAAACACTAGTTCCCTGTCTAGTTTCTCTGTTGTTACCAAGGAATAGTAATTTTCGATAGAAGAAATAAGTTTAAAAGGAACATGTTGCTGAATAGTGCAGCGAACATTTTTATTTTTTCCAGAATCTCTGTCCTGCACGTTAATAAGGCCCACCTCTGTACCAGGTGACACGCTTTCAGGTACAGGATCGGCCAACGATATTAAGGATATTATTGGTGAGTTGTCATTCACATCAGTTATACTTATAATGACTTTTGTATCTGAAGAGAGACCGTAACTGTCTTTGGCCTCAACAAACATGTCATATGTAATGCCCTCCTCAAAGTCTATGTCACCTGTAACAAATATTTCTCCTGTCTTTCGGTCAAGTGAAAACATTTTCCTTGATTTATCAGATATACGGCCGAGTCCGTATGTAAGTTCCCCATTAACACCCTCGTCCGCGTCAGTAGCGCTAACAGTAATCACATGGGTTTTTAACGGAGCGTTTTCAGGCAGACTGGCTTCATACACGGCCTGACTGAACACTGGGGCGTTATCATTAGCATCCAACACAGTGACGTGTATGGTTAAAGTACCTGATCTCTGAGGAGAACCGCCATCTAGGGCCGTTAACAATAACTGCATTTCCTTCTGCTCCTCTCTATCCAACTCCTTGTCTAGAATCAATTCTCCATATTTGCTGCCAGCACTTGTCGTTTTTATATTGAAAACAAAGTGTTCATTCCGTTTAAGAGTGTAAGTCTGAACACCGTGTGGTCCTGTATCTTCATCATGAGCCGCATTAACGCGATACCGAGCTCCTTTGACAGCAGATTCACGGATTTCCAGCTTGATTATGTCCGTCGGGAATCTCGGTGCATTATCGTTTATGTCTTGTATCTGTAGTGATACTCGGTGTAATTCTAACGGAGATTCCAAAAGGAGCTCGAATTTAAGAACACATGAAGGTTTTTCTCCGCATTGTTCCTCTCTGTCGATTCTCTCTGAAACAACGAGCTCTCCGCTTCGAAGACTGACATCACAATATCTCCTTTCGCTTCCTACCGTTTTAATACGAGCCTTACGAATTGATAATATTCCAACTTCGAATCCGAGATCCTTGGCGATATTTCCAATAACAGATCCGCTTTTCAGCTCCTCTTGAATAGAATAGCTCAGGTCGCCATGAGCATAATGGAGTCCCGACATTACAAATAAAAAGAGATAACGACCCAACCGACTGCGTTCCATTGTAAAACAGATTACAATACACTGGTTCGAGATTGCCAACAACGCTCTAAAGATATGGATGTGTTAGAAGGAACGGAAAGATCATATGACTTTTAGTCCCGCTTCAACACGATGTCCAAGCTTTGTAGGTTACTGCTCCCGTGAGAAGACGGTGGGTAGAAACAAGGTTGACGATTGTATTATGTTGAACTCAATTGTAGGTGCATAGCGACACCTAGAGTCATCGGGATGTATAACACATTGACCGTGGACCTAAATCATGTAACACCATAAAGGCCTATACTATTAAGTTCATTTTTCTATTCAAATTCGTTATTGAAGGTTTTAACATTAAGTAAACGACTTTAAACCATACATGCTATGATCACTAATGAACTAATTAAATGCAAATTATTAAAACAATCCTTAAATCATATCAATTGAATGGTATAGTATTAATGAAGGCATCGCCTTGCTTGGTAAACATAACTAAAAGGAATTTCCAGAACCACGGACAGCGACATAGCATGCATGTATGTCAGTAGAAACAGAGATCCCGTCAAAAACAAAAAACAACATATGCCGAAAACAACATATATATAGATATATATCTATATATCTATATAGATATATCGATATATCTATATAGATATATAGTGTGTGTGTCACCATAGCAACGGATATACATGTTGCAAAATCTTCGCCATAACTAACAAACTAAAGATTATACATTCAATATGATACATGTAAAGGATCCAATTTAGTTTTCTAATTATAATTTTATAAAGGAACTTAGATTTCCAATGTTTTAGTTATACTGTGTAATTATCTGTGTTTTCTTACTTCCTGTAACTTTTGAGTATGGTGACTTTTACTTTGTAAAAACGGAAGCTTGGTGTGTGCACACTGTGCGGCAACTTAGCAAGGTTAACATCCGGTTTGGCTCCCGGCTTTCGTTGGAGTGAAAAAAGTACGGTGAAGGATAAAGTGCGGTGTCGTGAAAAGTTAGAATAAGTATATTTATAAGGATTCTCGTGTTAATCATAGCAACCCCCGAAGAAGCAAAAAGGTATGTTAATGTGGTGTGAACTTAACAATAATAACTTAACAATTTGTAACATTAACAAATGTATTTGTTTAATTTGTGTAACCAATTTCTAACCGTTGTTTGGCTCTGTGTTGTAGCTAATGTTTTTTGCCTAGCTTAGAGCTTCTCGGTAGCTAACGTGTGTGTTAAGTGATGGAGAATGTTACGGAGAAATATGTTCTAATTACCCCCCCCCCCTTTTCTACTTTATGTACCACAGTTCTTACGGTGTTAAATCATTCTGAAGGAACGGAAAATAAATGGTCAACATCAGTCAAAGACTCTGTTTTATTCGAGGGACTGCTACAATACATATACAGTATATATATACAGTATATGTAATATAAATATGTAATAAATATATATATATATATATATATATATATATATATATATATATATATATATCCTATTTGAGAATGAAAATGCAAATTCAAGCATTGTTTTTATAAGTTGTAATAAAAAACGTTAGCCAATGCAGAATATAGTGCCTCTTGGTAATATGCATTTATGTAGCATTGGCACATATTTATTAGGACCATTCTTTGTATTCTGTGCATTTTGTGATGTGATAATGAAATCTACAACATGTTGGATTACAATCCTCATTGACCAAATATCCATGCATTGGTTGAAATGAAGAAGACTGTCTCCCACCTGAAACTAATGTCCCAGTGTTGTGTAGGATGTTGAAATGCTGTTCATCACCATCCATACGACATGTGAATACATGGTGTACTACTGAGTACAGCCCACCATTCAAACCAATATGTCATAAAAACATGAGGTTTGACATACAAATCAGATTTTCAAGACCTTGTTAATAATCAATGAGCACTAAAATGCAGCTTACGGTCAAAAACAGGTGTCAGGTGTTTGGTTTCCGAAAAAGTATGTGAAATATATAAATGGGGATTCAAAAGTACAATCTTACAAGTGGAACTTCTAACTTTGCTGTGCATAGTAAAGTAGAAAATACTACAACATGACTTTAGAGTCTGCCTACCTCAGGGGAAACATCAAGGTCTCCAAACACTTCTTCAAAGTCAGTTGGGTTCTTTCTCAGGGTCTGGTCTGCAGGCAGTGTGTTGTCATTGTAAGACGTCACAAACTTAAAGTCACTTGTTCTCGATCCAGTGGTTAAATACGCATCATAATTATATGCGCTGCGTAAAGTTCCAGTGGCGTCCACATCTGCGTAGTTTGGAGGGAGGTAAGAGCTGGGAATAGCAACCGCTCCATCAAATAACAGTCTGGGCTTTCTCCTCCGACAAAACCTCAAGCCCACAATGATAATAATGAAAGTCAGGAAAAAGGTGGAGACGGATACCAGCGCGATGATCAGATAAGACGTTAGTTTAGAACTGCTGTCTTCATAAGCCATGTCCTTAAGTTCTGGTACTTCAGCCAAGTTATCAGAAATCAGTAAAAACATGGAACATGTAGCAGAGAGGGAGGGCTGTCCGTTATCCTTCACAGCTACTAGAATGTTCTGTTTCATGTTGTCAGAATCAGAAATGTCTCGCTGGGTCCTGATCTCCCCACTGTGCAGATCGATTTTGAATAGTCCAGGATCAGTGGATTTAATGATATGATAGGACAGCCAGGCGTTCTGTCCAGAGTCCCCATCGACTGCTATCACCTTGGAAACCAGAGAACCTCCTTGTGCAGCTTTGGGTACCAGTTCAGTCATGAAAGAGTTTCCCTCTGGGGCGGGGTAAAGTATCTGAGGAGTGTTGTCATTTACATCCGTTATGAAGACACTCACAGTCACGTTGCTGCTGAGTGGAGGAGAACCGTTGTCTCGAGCCATTACATAGACATTAAAGTTATTAAAGTGTTCATAATCAAACAACCTGACACTTTGGATCACTCCGGTGTCTCCATTAACAGATAGATAAGAGGACACTGGAGCCCCGTTGACTTCACCAGGTAAAAGAGAATAGATCACTGTACCGTTTTGTCTCCAGTCGGGGTCATGGGCCTTAACAGAACACAGGCTGAGGCCAGGTTTGTTGTTTTCAGAGACATAGCTGCTATACGACTGTTCTTCAAACACAGGTGGGTTGTCGTTGACGTCAGCTATTGAGATGTGAACAACTTTCACTGATGACAGAGGAGGAGAGCCCTCATCTCTGGCAGATATTGTAATGTTGAATTCTGAGACTAATTCCCTGTCTAGTTTCTCTGTTGTCACCAAAGAATAATAGTTTTTAATTGAAGGAATGAGTTTAAAAGGAACATGTTGCTGAAGAGAACACCTAACCTTACGGTTTTTCTCTGAATCTCTGTCCTGCACGTTAATAAGGCCCACCTCTGTACCAGGTGACACGTTTTCCGGTACTGGATTGGTTAATGATTTCAGGGTTATTACAGGGGCGTTGTCATTAACATCGGTAATTCTTATAATGACTTTTGCGTCCGAAGAAATACCAAATCCATCTTTTGCCTGAACAAATAATTCATATTTTGATCCCTCCTCAAAATCGATGTCACCTGCAACACATATCTCCCCAGTCTGTGGATCAAGTGAAAACAATTTTCTTGTTTTATCTGATAACCGTATTAGTCCGTATGAAACTTCTCCGTTTACACCCTCGTCCGCGTCTGTAGCGCTAACAGTAATTACAAGAGTTTTTAACGGAGCGTTTTCATGCAGACTGGCTTCATACACGGCCTGACTGAACACTGGGGCGTTATCATTAGCATCCAACACAGTAACGTGTATCGCTACTGTGCCTGATCTCTGAGGAGAGCCTCCATCCAGGGCAGTGAGCAATAATTTAATTTCGTGGTGCTCCTCTCTGTCTAACTCCTTATCGAGAATTAATTCGGCATATTTACTTCCATCACTTGTAGTTTGTATATTCAAAACAAAATTGTTATTCCGTTGCAGAGTGTAACTCTGAACACCGTTTGGTCCTATATCTTCATCATGAGCCGCATCAACGCGATACCGAGCTCCTTTGACAGCAGATTCTCTAATTTCCAGCTTGATTATGTCCGTCGGGAATCTCGGTGCATTATCGTTTATGTCTTGTATCTGTAGTGATACTCGGTGTAATTCTAACGGAGATTCCAAAAGGAGCTCGAATTTAAGAACACATGAAGGGTTTTCTCCGCATTGTTCCTCTCTGTCGATTCTCTCTGAAACAACGAGCTCTCCGCTTCGAAGACTGACATCACAATACCTCCGTTGGTTTTCCTCTGTTTCAATGCGAGCCTTCCTAGCAGATAATATGTCCAACGTAAGTCCAAGATCCTTAGCGATATTCCCGACAACAGATCCGAGCTTCATCTCTTCTTGAATAGAATAGCTCAGGTCGCCATGAACGTACTGCAGCGCAGACAATGAAAATAAAAACACACAAAAACAGAACCCGTTGTACTCCATCCTTGTACAAACAGAGTAATAAACGATAAAAAACGATAGGTTTGGTGATTTCTAACAACGTAGTCTTACTAAAAGAGGATTTAATCAAAGCAAAGGAAAGGCCGTCGGCCCTTAATATATGCGGCTTGTCGACGAATGTCCGCGTCTGTAGCCTACTGCTCTCGTCAAGAGGCGGCGGATGGAAAGGATGACTTCTGTATCGTGTTGTGCTCTACTGCAGGTGCATAGCGACACCTTGAGTCACCAGGAAGTATGACACGTTGAGAGTGGACATAATCATGTAAAAACAAATGCTATTTTAATACCATGTGAATCTTTTTTTATATTTTTATTTTTAATTTGGGACTCATAAATAAACAAAATATGGCATATATGCACCATTTAAAATAATATACAAATTAGACACCATTTTAAAATCAAATCAGCTGAAATGTTGGCCAACATAGTAGGCCTATTGGCGTTACAATAGAATACCGATTTGTAAACCATTCCAGCACCACGGACAGCGACATAGCGTGCAGCATGTCAGTAGAAACAGAGATCCCATCAGACTGAGACCAGCATGCAGACAACACCTAAGTCAGTTCTCCACATGGTGTAGCAGTAACATGGTGGTTAGAGCAACACACACACAGTGGAACAATAAAGTCCTCAGGTTACACTGAGAACTAAGCAGAGTAGACGTTGAAGCCTTCAAATACTCAACCACAAAGTGGGACTATTGGTGAGGGACTGAGCACAGAGAAAGATAGTTAGAAGATAACCACAGACGATCCCACAACTAGACAGAGTGTTTATGGGACAGTCAAAGTGTTTTACGGGACATATTGAATGCACATAACTCTTTTGTTTAGCTCGTGGATTCCACAAAGTCCAGTGAAATACGTATATCTGTCAAAGATAGAGTATCAGAGGCAGTGATGGGTAGAGTACTGATAATAAATACTCAACTAACAATACAATTATCTCTCACTTATCTTCCTTTTCTGATGACTTGTTTCCCTGACGTTTTGTGAATCGAAAAATGTGAGTCGTCTAGTCTAAAAAATAAATGAAAATGCCTAGAAGATCTGTCCAGGTTGAGCACATTACAATCTAAGAGGCCAAACATGATCGGGAAAACACATTGTGTTGATTATAAGAGCAATTTGAAATGGTTAATCTAATGATTTTATAATGAAATCCGATTTTAAATTAGGCTAAAAAGTGACATTTAGTCTCATCGAGCGAATGTGTTCCGCATCGCTAGTGATGTATTTTCTGAACTGTAAGAATATATATATATAGATATATATATATATATATATATATATATATATATGTATATATATATATAATATATATATATATATACATATATATATATATATATACATATATATATATATATGTATATATATATATATATATATATATCTATTGTTATATTTTATATATATATATATATATATAATATCTATTATTATATATATATATATATGTATTATATATATATATCTTATATATATCTTATATATTATATATATTCTTCCATATATATGTGTATATATATATTTTTTTATACAGTACATGTTAATAAAACAGACATATATGTGTTTTTTATTTATTTATCGCCATTTTCTCTTGTCACACAGTTTACCCTGCTTTTTTGTATTTTAGGCGATCTTAATAAAACAAATTGTTTTATTAAGATCGCTTAAAAAACTAAAAGCAGGGTAAACTGTGTTTTATTATTTGTTTTATTTATCTTATTTAACATTTCGTTTTATTTATATTTTTGTTTAGATGGAGTGCTTCAACATTTTGTTTTATGTATTAATCCCACGGTTTTCCTATAAACAATAACAGTGCCTCATATTAACAAACTTCTCAGTAAACTTTACTGAGAAGTTTGTTAATACGAGGCACTGTTATTGTTTATAGGAAAACCGTGGGATTAATACATAAAACTAAATGTTCGTTTGTTATTACATTTTAGACTGGGTTGACTTATATAAGGTGTCGAGACTCAAAAAAGTTTGAGAGAGAAACGCTGGTGTAGGTTACTCGCTTATAATACAGTAGCGACCACAGGGGTAAGCTGCAGGGGTACGCCCTGTGGGGCGCAAAGACTCACGGGAAAATGTTCACGATATGTTAAATGTTCATGTTAAGTTATGTGTTGATAAGTTAAATCGATGTTACGTGTGTTTATATTGTTATAGTGTCCGTGTATTTGTGTTGCAAAAACGTTCGTGAGTGTGACTCGTTGGTCATATTAAGATAATAAACATATAATTGACACATGTATACACATATGTAATATACATTTGTTTTGGTATAAATATATATATATGATTGAAATATTGAGGTCATAATATTAAACTGTCTCTCATACACAGAGATGAAAACTTTTATGTTTTAGAAACACGTTACTTACAATAATGAGATATTATTAGTTTAGTAAACAACTAATAAATTTCATCAAGCTTATATTACCACTAAACTCTTAACTGTCTAGTTTTCAAACAAACCTTTCTTTCAAACATAAAGTCATCTGTATCTCTATGGTCAAATGTTCACCAGTAGCAACATGTTTATCTACATCCAGGAGAACAAAGGAGGACTTCCAGAACTCAACTGAGGCAAAACGTTGCAAACATAAAAGGAGTCACTCAAATAATGTCATTTTATCGGTGCTTGTTTATTAGCTTTTGCTTATTAGCTTGTGTGTGCCAACTTATGGTACTTTTACCTGAGCACTGGTACTGCTCTTGGAGGCATGTTAGGAAGGAAACGCACTTCTGGGGACTAATCGTTCTCTTGCCTACCTATGTTGAATGCACTATTGTAAGTCATTTTGGACAGAAGCGTCTGCTAATGTATTATGAATGTAATATTATAACTGTGCCAGATGTATTCAAAGTCCTGCCCCAAATATGCTTGCACCTATGTAGTGTGTGAATACAGTTCAGGGCCAAACTACTTTCAAACAGCATCAAAGCAGCAGCGTTATGAAGTGAAACAATCCCAGATTATTCCCATCACGTGTACTTGAGGAAACAGATCTTATGCATTTAAGTCAATGGCATTGCCTTTAAGTATGAAATAAAAGTCATTATGATCTGAGCAGCAGTGTAAGACAGTTCTATACTGTTCGACACATTACAAATCATCACCACAAGCACATTGAAGAGGTGAGCCTTGGAAAGGTTTGGGGGATGGAGTATATCATGTATTTTTTAGTCATTTAGCAGATCCTTCCATCTGAAGTGACTGACAGTGAGTTCCGATACATGTTGTGAAGGAGGAGGTTGTCTTGCTCAAGGATGTTTACAGTATGCCTGCTGACATTGGAGAATGAACACATATACGTTTAGATGGGAGTCAACCACCTGAGCAACTATAATATGCTGGCCCACATTTCAGTATGTGTTCCTGCTCTAAATGTGTACCTAGAAATAATGAATCAATGAATGATAGCAAAGTAAATATTGGTGTTTCACTTTGGTGGGACCTCTAAAAATACCAAGGAGAGAGTCTAGAGTCGGCCTACCTCAGGGGAAACATCAAGGTCTCCAAACACTTCTTCAAAGTCAGTTGGGTTCTTTCTCAGGGTCTGGTCTGCAGGCAGTGTGTTGTCATTGTAAGACGTTACAAACTTAAAGTCACTTGTTCTCGATCCAGTGGTTAAATATGCATCATAATTATATGCGCTGCGTAAAGTTCCAGTGGGGTCCACATCTGCGTAGTTTGGAGGGAGGTAAGAGCTGGGAATAGCAACCGCTCCATCAAATAACAGTCTGGGCTTTCTCCTCCGACAAAACCTCAATCCCACAATGATAATAATGAAAGTCAGGAAAAAGGTGGAGACGGATACCAGCGCGATGATTAGATAAGACGTTAATTTAGAACTGCTGTCTTCATAAGACATGTCCTTAAGTTCTGGTACTTCAGCCAAGTTATCAGAAATCAGTAAAAACATGGAACATGTAGCAGAGAGGGAGGGCTGTCCGTTATCCTTCACAGATACTAGAATGTTCTGTTTCATGTTGTCAGAATCAGAAATGTCACGCTGGGTCCTGATCTCCCCACTGTGCAGATCGATTTTGAAAAGTCCAGGATCAGTGGATTTAATGATATGATAGGACAGCCAGGCGTTCTGTCCAGAGTCCCCATCGACTGCTATCACCTTGGAAACCAGAGAACCTCCTTGTGCAGCTTTGGGTACCAGTTCAGTCATGAAGGAGTTTCCCTCTGGGGCGGGGTAAAGTATCTGAGGAGTGTTGTCATTTACATCCGTTATGAAGACATTCACAGTCACGTTGCTGCTGAGCGGTGGAGAACCGTTGTCTCGAGCCATTACATAGACTTTAAAGTTCTTAAAGTGTTCATAATCAAACGACCTGACACTTTGGATCACTCCGGTGTCTCCATTAACAGATAGATAAGAGGACACAGGAGCCCCGTTGACTTCACCGGGTAAAAGAGAATAGATCACTGTACCATTCTGTCTCCAGTCGGGGTCATGGGCCTTAACAGAACACAGGCTGTGGCCAGGTTTGTTGTTTTCAGAGACATAGCTGCTATACGACTGTCCCTCAAACACAGGTGGGTTGTCGTTTACATCAGCTATTGAGATGTGAACAACTTTCACTGACGACAGAGGAGGAGAGCCCTCATCTATAGCAGTTATTGTTATGTTGTATTCAGACACTAGTTCTCGGTCTAGTTTCTCTGTTGTCACCAAAGAATAATAGTTTTTGATTGAAAGAATTAGTTTAAAAGGAACATGTTGCTGAAGAGAACACCTAACCTTACGGTTTTTCTCTGAATCTCTGTCCTGCACGTTAATAAGGCCCACCTCTGTACCAGGTGACACGTTTTCTGGGACTGGATTGGTTAACGATTTCAGGGTTATTACAGGGGCGTTGTCATTAACATCGATAATTCTTATAATTACTTTTGCGTCCGAAGAAATACCAAATCCATCTTTTGCCTGAACAAATAATTCATATTTTGATCCCTCCTCAAAATCGATGTCACCTGCAACACATATCTCCCCAGTCTGTCGATCAAGTGAAAACAATTTTCTTGTTTTGTCTGATAACCGACTTAGTCCATATAGAACTTCTCCGTTTACACCCTCGTCTGCGTCTGTAGCGCTAACAGTAATTACAAGAGTTTTTAACGGAGCGTTTTCATGCAGACTGGCTTCATACACGGCCTGACTGAACACTGGGGCGTTATCATTAGCATCCAACACAGTGACGTGTATCGCTACTGTGCCTGATCTTTGAGGAGAGCCTCCATCCAGGGCCGTGAGCAATAATTTGATTTCGTGCTGCTCCTCTCTGTCTAAGTCCTTATCGAGAATTAATTCGGCATATTTACTTCCATCACTTGTAGTTTGTATATTCAAAACAAAATTGTTATTCCGTTGCAGAGCGTAACTCTGAACACCGTTTGGTCCTATATCTTCATCATGAGCCGCATCAACGCGATACCGAGCTCCTTTGACTGCCAATTCAATGATTTCCAGCTTGATTATGTCCGTCGGGAAACTCGGTGCATTATCGTTTATGTCTTGTATCTGTAGTGATACTCGGTGTAATTCTAACGGAGATTCCAAAAGCAGCTCGAATTTAAGAACACATGAAGGTTTTTCTCCGCATTGCTCCTCTCTGTCGATTCTCTCTGAAACAACGAGCTCTCCGCTTCGAAGACTGACATCACAATACCTCCGTTCGTTTTCCTCTGTTTCAATGCGAGCCTTCCTAGCAGATAATATGTCCAATTTAAGTCCAAGATCCTTGGCGATATTCCCGACAACAGATCCGAGCTTCATCTCTTCTTGAATAGAATAGCTCAGGTCGCCATGAACGTACTGCAGCGCAGACAATGAAAATAAAAACACGCAGAGACCAAACCCGTTGAATTCCATCCTTGTACAAACAGAGTAATAAACGATAAAAACGATAGGTTTGGTGATTTCTAACAACGTAGTGTTACGAGAAGATTTAATAAAAGCAAAGGAAAGGCCGTCGGCTCTTAACATATACGGCTTTTCGACGAATGTCCGCGTCTGTAGCCTACTGTTCTCGTCAAGAGGCGGTGGATAGAAAGGATGACTTCTGTATTGTGTTGTGCTCTACTGCAGGTGCATAGCGACACCTTGAGTCTTCAGGAAGTATGACACGTTGAGAGTGGACATAATCATGTAAAAACAAATGCTATTTTAATCCCATGTGAATCTTTTTTTATATTTTTATTTTTAACTTGGAACTTGAATAAATAAACAAAATATGGCATATATGCACCATTTTAAATAATATACAAATTAGACACCATTTTTAAATCAAATCAGCTGAATTGTTGGCCAATACAGTATGCATACTCATAACGGTGTTACAATGGAATACAGAACTCTAAGCCATTCCAGCACCACGGACAGCGACATAGCGTGCAGCATGTCAGTAGAAACAGAGATCCCATCAGACTGAGACCAGCATGCAGACAACACCTAAGTCAGTCCTCCACATGGTGTAGCAGTAACATGGTGGTTAGAGCAACACACACATAGTGGAACAATAAAGTCCTCAGGTTACACTGAGAACTAAGCAGAGTAGACGTTGAAGCCTCCAAATACTCAACAACAAAGTACTATTGGTGAGGGACTGAGCAGAGACAACGATAGTTAGAAGATAACCACAGATGATACCACAACTAGACAGGGTGTTTTATGTGACAGTAAAAGTGTTTTCTGGGACATATTGAACACACATAGCTCTATTGTTTAGCTTGTGGAATCCACAAAGTCAAGTGAAAGATATCCGTCCAAAACAAAGCAGTCAGAGGAGGAGCTTCCATTTCCAAAGCCAAATCTACATTCCTTCCCACCTTCTGAACATAAGTTGAGGTGCACATCGTGTTACATGAGGGAGAGTCTAAATCCTTAAGTTCTCAACACATGTCTTAACTCTAACAAGTTAACTCTTACCACTTAACTCTTACCACACATGTCTTAACTCTTATATATATCTATATATAGATAGATATATCTATATCTATCTATATATCTATATAGATATATAGATATATACAAATCATTTTTTTTAAAATCTTTTTTTGAACCTTTTTAAACCTTATAAATAACATACTTTTCATAATGCTGATATGACAACACGATATTAACTGCTGTATAGTTTAATAGCCCCATTGTTTTCACATCAAATAAATGTACTTCAAATGAAAATGTGTTTTGATACGTCCAATAGAAGTGAGGACTGCACGAATACAAAGCCATTGCTAGATAAAGTTCTCAACTAAACTAAACTCAAGCAGAGGTTGCATAAAGAAAAGGGTCAATCAATTAATTAAATCTCTGGGATTATCCCCATTCTAATAACCTGTGCCTGATGTATCCCAAGTCATGTTTCACATTTTTAAACAAAACACTGGCAGTTATTTAGTGAAATACTCACAGAATAATCCATCATGAGTACTTGAGGAAAAGTGTTCTCATGCAGTTATGTCAATTGCATCACCTCCAAGTATGTAATGGAAGACATAATGAACCAAGCAGCCCAAAACAACATATGTATATACCCTATTTCCGAATGGAAATGGGAATTCAAGTAAGTTGTGATACAAAAGGTAGCCAAAGCAGAAATAGAGTGCCTCTTGGTTATATGCATTTATGTAGCACTGGCACATATTTATAAGGAACATTCTGTATATTTTGTGCAAATTGTGATGTGATAATGAAATCTATAACATGTTGGATTACAATTCACAATGACCTAATATCCACTGGTAGACATATTGGGAAACCATCAGACATGGATTGCCTCTCTCTGTGTAACTCAGTACAGAAGAAGAATGTCTGCACCTGAAACTAATGTCCCAGTGTTGTGTAGGATGTTGAACTGCTGTTCATCACATCCATACGACATGTGAATACATGGTGTACTACTGAGTAGAGCCCACCATTCAAACCAATAAGTCCAACAACAACATGATGTTGACATACAAATCGGACTTTCATGACCTTGTTAATAATCAATGAGCACTACAAATGCAGCTTAGGGTCAAAAGTATAATTTTACAAGTGGAACTTGTATCTTTGCTGTGCATAGTAAAGTCAACATGACTTTAGAGTCTGCCTACCTCAGGGGAAACATCAAGGTCTCCAAACACTTCTTCAAAGTCAGTTGGGTTCTTTCTCAGGGTCTGGTCTGCAGGCAGTGTGTTGTCATTGTAAGACGTCACAAACTTAAAGTCACTTGTTCTCGATCCAGTGGTTAAATACGCATCATAATTATATGCGCTGCGTAAAGTTCCAGTGGCGTCCACATCTGCGTAGTTTGGAGGGAGGTAAGAGCTGGGAATAGCAACCGCTCCATCAAATAACAGTCTGGGCTTTCTCCTCCGACAAAACCTCAATCCCACAATGATAATAATGAAAGTCAGGAAAAAGGTGGAGACGGATACCAGCGCGATGATCAGATAAGACGTTAATTTAGAACTGCTGTCTTCATAAGCCATGTCCTTAAGTTCTGGTACTTCAGCCAAGTTATCAGAAATCAGTAAAAACATGGAACATGTAGCAGAGAGGGAGGGCTGTCCGTTATCCTTCACAGCTACTAGAATGTTCTGTTTCATGTTGTCAGAATCAGAAATGTCTCGCTGGGTCCTGATCTCCCCACTGTGCAGATCGATTTTGAAAAGTCCAGGATCAGTGGATTTAATGATATGATAGGACAGCCAGGCGTTCTGTCCAGAGTCCCCATCGACTGCTATCACCTTGGAAACCAGAGAACCTCCTTGTGCAGCTTTGGGTACCAGTTCAGTCATGAAGGAGTTTCCCTCTGGGGCGGGGTAAAGTATCTGAGGAGTGTTGTCATTTACATCCGTTATGAAGACACTCACAGTCACGTTGCTGCTGAGCGGAGGAGAACCGTTGTCTCGAGCCATTACATAGACTTTAAAGTTCTTAAAGTGTTCATAATCAAACGACCTGACACTTTGGATCACTCCGGTGTCTCCATTAACCGATAGATAAGAGGACACTGGAGCCCCGTTGACTTCACCAGGTAAAAGAGAATAGATCACTGTACCGTTTTGTCTCCAGTCGGGTCATGGGCCTTAACAGAACACAGGCTGTGGCCAGGTTTGTTGTTTTCAGAAACATACGCGCTGTATGACTGCTCATCAAAAACAGGTGGGTTGTCGTTAACGTCAGCGATAGAGACTTGAACGGTTATAAACGAGGACAGTGGTGGAGAGCCCGCGTCGACAGCAGTAATTGTAACGTTATAATGAGGAATTAATTCGCGGTCTAATTGATCTGTAGTCACCAGAGAATAATAGTTTTTGATGGAAGGAATGAGTTTAAACGGGACGTTTTGCTCAATAAAGCAGCGCACCTGTCGGTTTTGTTCCGAATCTTTATCCTGCACGTTAATGATGCCGACCTCTGTACCAGGTGACACATTTTCAGGCACTGGATTGGTCAACGATTTTAACGATATAACGGGTGCGTTGTCATTGTCGTCTGTAATCAATATAATAACCTTAGTATCTGTAGAGAGACCATACCCATCTTTGGCCTCTACATATAGTTCATATTTCGATCCTTCTTCAAAGTCAATGTCACCTATTACAGTGACGTGACCCGTTTGCAGATCAAGTGAAAAAAGCTTTCGTGACTTATCAGACATTTTGCTGAATTCATATGTAACTTCTCCATTAACACCGTCGTCTGCGTCTGTAGCGCTAACAGTAATCACATGGGTTTTCAACGGAGCGTTTTCAGGCAGACTGGCTTCATACACGGCCTGACTGAACACTGGGGCGTTATCATTAGCATCCAACACAGTGACGTCTATCGTTACTGTACCTGATCTCTGAGGAGAACCGCCATCCAGAGCCGTTAACAATAATTGCATTTCCTGCTGTTCCTCTCTGTCTAATTCGTGTTCTAAAACCAATTCGGCGTATTTGATTCCAGCACTTGTGGTTTGTGTATTTAAAATAAAATGTCTATTTTCCTGAAGAATATAGCTTTGAACGCCGTTCTGGCCTATATCTGCATCATGGGCCGCGTTGACGCGATAGCGAGCTCCTTTTACAGCTGATTCTCCAATTTCAAGTTTAATTGTATCCTTCGGGAACAGTGGTGTGTTATCGTTGATGTCGTCAATTTTCAGTGATATGCGATGTAATTCTAAGGGTGATTCCAATAAAAGCTCAAATTTGAGAACACACAAAGCCTTTTCTCCACACAGCTCTTCTCTGTCTATTCTCTTCGCGACAGTCAGGTCTCCGCTCCGAAGGTTGATATCGCAGTGTACCGATGCTATTTCCTCCGTTTCAATACGAGCTTTGCGAGCAGTCATTCTTCCCACATCAATCCCCAGATCCTTTGCTATATTTCCAATTATAGATCCATGCTTCAGCTCCTCCTGAATCGAATAGTCCAAGTCGCCATTTGTGGAGTGCAGTACGACAACGAGAACGAAGACCAAGCCGTAAAATCCCCAATGTCTGTATTCCATTTTCGTACAAAAGTAGTCCAATATCCACTCGTCGATCGCACTGAAAGCAATTCACAGATGAGCGACACCAGATTTAAGCCGCGGTACTAAAGTCGGTCCTCTCTCTACTGGTTTCCAACATTGGTGTGTGTCCGCTTTGTGCTCGAGCCCGTCGATAAACACTATGGACTGTAGGGTCCGTATCACAACACTGGTCTATAGTGACACCTAGAGTACACCAGATATATAACACACCAAGCGGGTCGATCCATTATCCCAACATACTATATGATCACGATATTTGGAATTAAAGGAACATAAATACGTCATTACAATACAAAGACAGCCCTTTGGCGTTTGGGAGATTATAAGATGCCGATCGTAATACAATATCAGCACCTTGTAGAGCGACAGAGAGAACATTGTTCATTATGTCAGAATGACAGCACTGCAATGTGTCAGATGTAACTTTCGTTTTTTCACGTCTGTTCAATTATGAGTTATTATATGTAAACCTAGTTTATAACATAATTTTCATTATTCTCATATGACAACCACATTATTATCTATTGTTTAGTTTCATATCGACATTTTTTCTACTTCCAATCAATGTATGTCAAATGAAAATTAAATCTGTCTATTATTATTATTATTATTATTATTAATAAAATGTTTACCAGTTGCAATCTGTTCAGGTACATCTGAAAGAACAAGTGAGGACTGCACGAATAGGAAGCAATAACTAGATCTAGTTATCAACTAAACTAAACTCAAGCAGAGGTTGCATGAAGAAAATGGGGTCAAATAAATCATTAAATTGCTACTTGTGAATTTCCCCATTCTTAAAATCTATGACTGATATATTCCAAGTCCTGCTCCAAATATGCATGTTTGAGTGTGTGAATACAGTTCAGGGCCAAACCTTTCAAACAAACACACTGGCTGTATGTTAGTGAACTACTCACAGAATACCCCATCATGAGTACTTGAGGCAAAGTGTTCTGATTCAGTTGATGTAAATTGCATCACCTCCAAGTATGTAATGGAAGACATTATGAACCAAGCAGCCCAAATCAACATATGTATATATCCTATTTCTGAAAGGAAATGCAAATTCAAGCACGTTTTTCTATGTTGTGAAGGGTTAGCTAATGCAGAAATAGAGTGCCTATTGGTTCTATGCATTTTATGTAGCACTGGCACACATTTATCAGGACAATTATGTATATGTTGTGCATATTGTGATGTGATAATGCAATCTAAAACATGTTGGATTACAATTCACAATGACCTATTATTCATGTGGTTGAAATCATGGAAAACAATCAAACATGGATGGCCTCCCTTCGAGTAACTCAGTGTAGAAGAAGACTTTCCCCCACCTGAAACTAATGTCCCAGTGTTGTGTAGGATGTTGAACTGCTGTTCATCACCATCCATATGACATGTGAATACATTGTGTACTACTGAGTACTGCCTCAAACCAATATGTCCAACAACAACATGAGGTTTGACATACAAATCGGACTTTCAAGACCTTGGTAATAATCAATGAGCACTAAAATGCAGCTTAGGGTAACCAACTGTCAGGTGTTTTGTATCCAAATAAGGATCTGGAAAATATAAATGTGGATTCAAAAGTACAATCTTACAAGTGGAACTTGTAAGATTGCTGTGCATAGCAAAGTCATTAATACTACAAAATGGCTTTAGAGTCGGCCTACCTCAGGGGAAACATCAAGGTCTCCAAACACTTCTTCAAAGTCAGTTGGGTTCTTTCTCAGGGTCTGGTCTGCAGGCAGTGTGTTGTCATTGTAAGACGTCACAAACTTAAAGTCACTTGTTCTCGATCCAGTGGTTAAATACGCATCATAATTGTATGCGCTGCGTAAAGTTCCAGTGCCGTCCACATCTGCGTAGTTTGGAGGGAGGTAAGAGCTGGGAATAGCAACCGCTCCATCAAATAACAGTCTGGGCTTTCTCCTCCGACAAAACCTCAATCCCACAATGATAATAATGAAAGTCAGGAAAAAGGTGGAGACGGATACCAGCGCGATGATCAGATAAGACGTTAATTTAGAACTGCTGTCTTCATAAGCCATGTCCTTAAGTTCTGGTACTTCAGCCAAGTTATCAGAAATCAGTAAAAACATGGAACATGTAGCAGAGAGGGAGGGCTGTCCGTTATCCTTCACAGCTACTAGAATGTTCTGTTTCATGTTGTCAGAATCAGAAATGTCTCGCTGGGTCCTGATCTCCCCACTGTGCAGATCGATTTTGAAAAGTCCAGGATCAGTGGATTTAATGATATGATAGGACAGCCAGGCGTTCTGTCCAGAGTCCCCATCGACTGCTATCACCTTGGAAACCAGAGAACCTCCTTGTGCAGCTTTGGGTACCAGTTCAGTCATGAAGGAGTTTCCCTCTGGGGCGGGGTAAAGTATCTGAGGAGTGTTGTCATTTACATCCGTTATGAAGACACTCACAGTCACGTTGCTGCTGAGCGGAGGAGAACCGTTGTCCCGAGCCATTACATACAATTTAAAGTTCTTAAAGTGTTCATAATCAAACGACCTGACACTTTGGATTACTCCGGTGTCTCCATTAACAGATAAATAAGAGGACACTGGAGCCCCGTTGACTTTACCAGGTAAAAGAGAATAGATCACTGTACCGTTTTGTCTCCAGTCGGGGTCTTGAGCAGAAACTGAACATAAAGTATGACCCGATTTGACGTTCTCAGACACATACGTGATGTATGACCGTTCATTAAAGGCGGGCGGGTTATCGTTGACGTCCGCTATAACGATTTGGATCATTTTTAAGGAAGACAGAGGCGGAGATCCCTCGTCTGTGGCAGTTACTGTGATGTTATAATCAGGAAGCAATTCGCGATCTAGTTTCTCTGTGGTCACCAAAGAATAATAGTTTTTGATGGAAGGAATGAGTTTAAACGGGACGTTTTGCTGAATGAAGCAGCGGACCTGTCGGTTTTCTTCCGCGTCCCTATCTTGTACGTTAATAATGCCGACTTCTGTACCAGGTGACACATTCTCCGGTACGGGATTGGTTAACGACTTTAATGTGATAACCGGCGCGTTGTCGTTAGCGTCGGATATACTGATGATCACTTTTGCATCTGAAGAAAGGCCATATCCATCTTTGGCCTCAACAAACATTTCATATTTGTTTTCTTCCTCAAAGTCAACGTCACCTATTACAGTAATCTCCCCCGTTGACTGATCAAGTGAGAACACTTTCCGTGAATCATCAGATATTTGACTAAATTCATATGTTACTTCTCCGTTAACGCCGTCGTCCGCGTCTGTAGCGCTAACAGTAATCACGTGGGTTTTTAACGGAGAGTTTTCAGACAGACTGGCTTCATACACGGCTTGACTGAACACTGGGGAGTTATCATTAGCATCCAACACAGTGACGTCTATGGTTAAAGTACCTGATCTCTGAGGAGAACCGCCATCCAGAGCCGTTAACAATAATTGCATTTCCTGCTGCGCCTCTCTGTCTAACTCCTTGTCCAAAACCAATTCTCCATATTTAATACCAGCACTTGTAGTCTGAATATTCAAAACAAAATTGCTATTTGGTTGAAGAGCATAGGTTTGAACAGCGTTCTGGCCTATGTCTGCGTCATGGGCCGCGTTCACACGATACCGTGCTCCTTTATCAGCTGACTCTCTAATATCAAGTTTGATTTTGTCTTTCGGAAAAGTGGGTCCATTATCGTTAACGTCTTGAATCTGAAGTGTAATACGATGCAATTCCAACGGAGCTTCCAGAAGAATCTCGAATGTAATAACACACAAAGGTTTCGCCGCACAGATTTTCTCTCTGTCCATTCTCTCCGCCACGATTACATCTCCGCTCCGTAGATTGACGTCGCAATATCTTCTGTCGTTTCCTTCCGTTTCAATACGAGCTTTGCGGGTCGATAGCGTACCGACATCAAGACCCAGATCCTTCGCAATATTTCCAATTACAGATCCCAGTTTCATCTCCTCCTGAATAGAGTAAACCAGGTCGCCATTTGTGTATTGCAGCAACGCGCAGAAAAGGACAAAGCGGCGAGCAACGAACACCTCGAAAAACATTCTCGTGAAAGCGTTAATTCCAAACTGAAAATGTCCCAATTTGTCCTTAAATATGTAATCTTCAAAACAAATGCCGTAGATTGTCCACGCAACCATTAGACACGAAGCGCAGACGCAACTGCAATAGACTGCATTATCCTGTAGGACTACACACTACTATCGCAGGCCTACTGGACTGGTTCATGTTAGAAAGTGATGAATTAAGTGATGTCTGGTTTCCTTGGTGGATAGTGACACCGTGAGTACACAAATAACATAGCAGGCCAAACATATTTCCATTAGAAAGATTTGTTCATGTTCCCACATGCATCACAACCAATACACGTGATAACCTATAATAAGTAATGTTATAGCAAGTAGTAAATAATACTAATAATTATTGTATTTTATTGAACGGCCTAAAGTGTAAAACACTACATGTGCATCATTTAGTATATTACTTAGGCCTCACTTACAGCTAGCATAATTAGAAGTATATCTTAATGCTCATTAAAAAAATAACATTCACACTCATGACTAACGTCAGACAAAGGATCTCTGAATAGTCTTAATCTTTTTGACTTGAAAAAGTCACGTGTAGCTACAGAACACTTGATAAACATCTAGACATTGCTGGAAACACGGCCTGAACCGTTTCACAAACCATGTAACAATGACAACTTGTGTAAGTAAAAGTAAAGCTGGAAGAGACCGATAACCAACACAACATGTTTCTTCTGGTATTTAATATATCAGGGAAACACTGATGCTATGCATCAAACACAGAAGGGTGAATCGGCATTAAATCCTCAGCCTTCTGTTTCAGGTGAAACATGAACCAGAACCATGGACAGCGTCTGTTTTCAGCCGATCCTGGTTCTTTTTCCTTTTCTTTTTTAATAATTAATAATTAAACACTTTCATGAATTTAACCTCACAATAGTAAATAACTTAAAAGGCAATGCAAACAGTATCCATTTGGGCAAATACGAAGGACATCTCCCTTGTAGTCAAAGTCTTCTTGATTCAAAGTGTGAAGATAAATAGTATTTATTTGAATGGAAATATTATTCGGATCCATATTTTCTAATTGAAAAATATTCTGATGCTGGTACTATGGAAACGGGTCATTATAGCATTATTATAACAGCTATATGTATATATATGTATATATATAAATATATATATATATATAAATATACATATAAATACACACACACACACACACACACACACACACACACACACACACACACACACACACACACACACACACACACACACACACACACACACACACACACACACACACACACACACACACACACACACACACACGTACTGTATGTATAACTGTTATAATAATGCTCTGAAAACTAATGTCCTAGAGTTTTGAAGGAGGTTGAAATCCTGTTCATCATGACTCATTCAAGAGCATACTGTGCGTTGTGCAATACTCAGCAAAGCCCACAATTCAACCTAACCAATAAGTCCACCAACAACCTGAGGTGGATAAAACAGCCAAACATGGTGAAGCCTTAATATAGCTTGTTAATAATCAATGAGAAATACAGCTTAGAAGTGTTTTGAGATGATAGGACAGCCAGGCGTTTTGTGGAGGGTCCCAATCCAATTTGAAACAGATAATATATACATGTATTAATACATTTCATAATAACAACACAATGTTTAAGTGGAATAAAAAGATAACTTGCAGCAT
>CM051001.1:31036452-31037501 GCA_027704905.1 Muraenolepis orangiensis
AGGAGTGTTGTCATTTACATCCGTTATGAAGACACTCACAGTCACGTTGCTGCTGAGTGGAGGAGAACCGTTGTCCCGAGCCATTACATACATTTTAAAGTTCTTAAACTGTTCATAATCAAACAACCTGACACTTCGGATCACTCCGGTGTCTCCATTAACAGATAGATAAGAGGACACTGGAGCCCCGTTGACTTCCCCAGGTAAAAGAGAATAGATCACTGTACCGTTTTGTCTCCAGTCGGGGTCATGGGCCTTAACAGAACACAGGCTGTGGCCAGGTTTGTTGTTTTCAGAGACATAGCTGCTATACGACTGTTCCTCAAACACAGGTGGGTTGTCATTGACGTCAGCTATTGAGATGTGAACAACTTTCACTGACGACAGAGGAGGAGAGCCCTCATCTGTGGCATATATTGTAATGTTGAATTCAGACACTAGTTCCCTGTCTAGTTTTTCTGTTGTCATCAAAGAATAATAGTTTTTGATTGAAGTGCTAAGTTTAAAAGGAACGTTTTGTTGAATAGTGCACCGCACGTTTTGATTTTTTCCAGAATCTCGGTCCTGCACGTTAATAAGGCCCACCTCTGTACCAGGTGACACGTTTTCAGGTACTGGATTGGTTAACGATATCAACGATAATATTGGTGAGTTGTCATTCACATCTGTTATACTTATAATGACTTTCGTATCTGAAGAGAGACCGTAACTGTCTTTAGCCTGCACAAACATTTCATATTGTGATCCCTCCTCAAAGTCTATATCACCTGCAACAAATATTTCTGCAGTTTGAGGATCAAGTGAAAACAATTTTCTTGTTTTATCAGATAACCGGCTTAGTCCATATGTAACTTCTCCATTAACACCCTCGTCCGCGTCAGTAGCGCTAACGGTAATCACATGGGTTTTTAACGGAGCGTTTTCAGGCAGACTGGCTTCATACACGGCCTGACTGAACACTGGGGCGTTATCATTAGCATCCAACACAGTGACGTGTATCGCTACTGTGCCTGATCTCTGAGGAGAGCCTCCATCCAGGGCCGTGAGCA
>CM051001.1:31038501-31066905 GCA_027704905.1 Muraenolepis orangiensis
CCTCTTGAGGTTAGAACAGTTTCACTGTAATTCTTTATAATACTTGTTTCTATACTGTGTGTGTGTGCGTGTGTGTGTGTGTGCGTGTGTGTGTGTGTGCGTGCGTGCGTGCGTGCGTGCGTGCGTGCGTGCGTGTGCGTGCGTGTGTGCGTGTGTGCGTGTGTGTGCGTGCGTGTGTGTGCGTGTGCGTGTGTGCGTGTGTGCACGCACGCACGGGGCGTGACTTCAAGCTTTGAGGTCATCTTGTCAATATTCAAAGCTTTTTCTCCGGCAACATGAATTGACATGACATAATTGTTGCAATTACTTGAATGTGTGTGAAACGCCTTCATTGTTTTGTTATAACTCCATCATATCCAGCTATTTACTTAAAAAATATTCAGAAATGGTATTTGTGTTCCTGATATTTCAATGATTGTAAAGTGTATGTTATGCATGTTTCATTCAGAGAAGTGTTTTCCACTTGTTCTCCTTGCCCCTGTCCATGGTCATGAGGGTAGGGGAACCATATCTTCAGTATTAAATGGTAACATCACCACTATAGGATAGGAAGGCTACCTATTTGCTAACATGATGTACTCAAGTAAGTTGTACTCTAATCAAGGCCATTGTGAACACCTGTATAATCTGTAACTCTCTCTCTCTCTCTCTCTCTCTCTCTCTCTCTCTCTCTCTCTCTCTCTCTCTCTCTCTCTCTCTCTCTCTCTCTCTCTCTCTCTCTCTCTCTCTCTCTCTCTCTCTCTCTCTCTCTCTCTCTCTCTCTCTCTCTCTCGATTCAATTTGATTAAATTATTAGTTATTGTGCAGATTACAGAGACAACCAAATGCAGTTTAGAATCCAACAATAAGATATCATTTAACCAGAAGTCAGCATCGAATCAGTGCAAAGTGCAAAAAAAGCTGTCAGGTCCAGAGTATATGTATCATGGACTATATAATACATAATATATGACAGACAAGGTAGGCACTCTATGGACAATATATGTAATGGATAGACAGTGGTATGAATACAAATACACAATGTTGAGATATATACAATATAAACAGTAGTATAACTATGAATACACTGCAGGTGACATGTATACAGTATGGACAATATATATGAATACACTATAGGTGAGATGTATACAGTATGGACAATTAGTTTTAAAGAGTCAAGTGCAAATGTTTAGTGGCTGGAGGCAACTCTATCTCTCCTCACTGCCTCTCTCTATTGGAATAGCTCAACAAAACATACACACTTAAAACGGAAAATACATAACATATGCACACAGACACTCACGTACACTGTTTCACACTTGTACCTTTGATAAACACTCAAAGATGGACCACTGTAAGGTCAGTGTAACGGCAAGGGGTGCGTGGCTTCGTGTAGTGTTTTCGTTTGTACGGAGTGTGCCGCTGTTGGCCAACTCCTCGCTGTTTGCAGACGATCGTATAGCAGCGTAGCGTACTTTGCCCATCATTTCATATAGACGTCCGCCCTGCTCCCTTGTTAAGGCGTAACAAAAGCGGCGAACACAGAGACGAAGAACATCTCCCTTGGCTTCGTTGTGGAATATTGTTTTTGTTTTTTCTCTTCGGTGAATGGACTTACAAAACAACGGCTACGTTTTGATTATCGGTATACCACGTCGATATACTGCTGTATTAATAGCAGGCCTATTTTAGGCCTACAAGGCAAATGCCAAGCGGGACAATGAGGCGGCAAGTCGCGTTTTTCATTGCAATCCTCTCTCTCAGTTTGGTGCTCGGACAGGTCAGTTACTCAATTCCTGAAGAAATGACGAAAGGTTCAATTGTGGGCAATATTGCTCAGGATTTAGGCATCGATTTACAGCGACTGAAGTCAGGAAAAGCGCGTATTTATACAGGAGATCGTGTAGAATACATCGAGCTGAGTAGAGAAAGGGGTGTCCTCCTGATAAAAGAGAGAATAGATAGAGAGTCACTATGTGGACAGTCGACACCTTGCGCTTTTCATTTCCAGATTATTCTCGAAAAACCGATGGAGATGTTTCGAATATCTGTAGAAGTAACCGACATAAATGACAATAGTCCCAGCTTTAAAAACGGCGAGAAACGCTTCGAAATTAGCGAGTCTGCAGTTACGGGGTCTAAATTTGTGTTAGATAGGGCGGTGGATGCAGACATTGGCTCAAATGGACTGCAAGGATACCGTCTAAAACCAACGGATCATTTCTCGCTCAAACTCCAAAATCAACCTGACGGAAATAAGAAAGTAGAAATGGTTTTACAAAAACCTTTGGACCGAGAGAATCAGGAAGAGATATCACTGATGTTGACCGCTGTGGACGGAGGCGAGCCGCAGAGGTCTGGCACGGTACAGATTTATATAACAGTGTTAGATGTCAACGATAACGCTCCGATTTTTACGCAGTCAGTTTACAAGGCAACGTTAACAGAGAATTCTATCGAAGGGACAATAGTCACCAGGGTGAGCGCCACAGATTCAGATAACGGCACGAACAGTGATATATCGTATTCGGTTTCAACAGCAATGGATAGCGTTTCAGATACATTTTACATAAATAAAAATGGTGAGGTGATATTGAATGGAGAGATTGACTTTGAAAAAGCCAAGAGCTACCAAATAGACATTGAGGCAAAAGATAGCGGTGGCCTCTCGGATTCCAGTAAGATAATAGTTGATATTATTGATGTGAACGATAACGTCCCTATTATTGGTATTATTTCTAATTCGAATTCTATACCAGAGGATTCTCCTGCAAATACAATTATTGTAATGTTCACTGTTCACGACCCAGATTCAGAAAACAATGGCATAGTCAAGTGCAAGATAAACAATAACAACATCCCATTTACGATTAAGACCACGTCAAGTGGTTTCTACAGCCTCGTAACTGACAGTGATCTAGACAGAGAAGGAGCCGTTGAGTACAGCATCATTGTTATTTGTTCGGATGAGGGAGTACCATCGCTGTCCACTAGTGTCAATTTTACATTACAGATCTCAGATATAAATGATAACCCACCGGTTTTTGAAAGGAGGTTGTATGAAGCCTTCATTCTAGAAAACAACACACCGGGCCAGTCTGTATTTGCAGTGAAAGCCAGCGATCAAGACTGGAACCAGAACGCACGTGTCTCTTACATATTGGAGGACTCATCTTTAAACGGTGTTCCAGTCTCCTCTTATGTGTCTGTTAGCGCTGACAGTGGAGTTATACATGCAGTCCGCTCGTTTGACTACGAGCAGATTAAAGAGTTTCAGTTTCGTGTGAGAGCTCAAGATGGAGGCTCTCCTCCCCTCAGTAGTAATGTGAGTGTTAAGATACTGATCCAGGACCAGAACGACAACGCCCCTCAGGTTCTGTACCCGGTCCAGACCGGTGGTTCTCTGGTGGCTGAAATGGTGCCTCGTTCAGCAGATGTGGGCTATCTGGTCACTAAAGTGGTGGCTGTTGATGTGGACTCTGGACAGAACGCCTGGCTCTCCTATAAACTACAGAAAGCCACAGACAGGGCGCTGTTTGAAGTGGGCTTACAGAATGGAGAAATAAGAACTATCCGCCAAGTCACCGATAAAGATGCTGTGAAACAAAGACTGACTGTTATAGTGGAGGACAACGGACAGCCCTCTCGTTCAGCTACAGTCATTGTTAACGTGGCGGTGGCGGACAGCTTCCCTGAAGTGCTCTCGGAGTTCACTGACTTTACACACGACAAGGAGTACAATGACAACCTGACTTTTTACTTAGTCTTGGCTTTGGCTGTAGTTTCCTTTCTCTTCATCACGTGTCTAGTGGTTATCATATCAGTGAAGATCTACAGATGGAGACAGTCTCGTACCCTGTATCATTCCAATCTCCCGGTGATTCCATATTATCCACCACGTTACTCAGACACTTTGGGGACAGCAGGGACTCTCCAGCACGTGTACAATTACGAGGTGTGCAGGACCACTGACTCCAGAAAGAGTGACTGTAAGTTTGGCGGAGCTGGTAGTCAGAACGTTCTGATAATGGACCCCAGTTCTACAGGAACCATGCAGCGAATACAGAGTGAAAAGAGCATCCTGGACGAACCAGACTCTCCTCTTGAGGTTAGAACATTTCCATGACCCTTTTTCCCTTTCTCACTTGGTTCTGTATTTCAGGACCATGGAGAGTTACACTTTTGCATGTTGTGATGTGGTCTCTTTCTTTGGATGTGTGTCTTTTAAATCACCAAGTGTCAAGCAACCTTCAAATTAAATGAATGAATACATATACTTGATCAAGTTAATGAAGCATAGGGATTGTGTTTATACGTGGATATGTGTTGTTCATCTGTTTAGCCTCGGCCTCCTCTAATGATAACAATGACCTTACCTTAGGTTGAACATGCAATTGTTTTTTTTTCCAATCAAAAATTTAAAAGTGTTAAGTGTATTAGTGGTAATCAAAATATAATTGATATAATTATTTTAAAATAGTATTTGTTTTATAAATAACCTGTTTTGTATCCCTGCATTCCTTGTAAACAGTTGAGCGTTTATGAGCGAGTACATGTTGTGACGCTATTTCCTGTAGTTTGCCATGTTGAACTCTACGGGACGCTGTAGACCGTTGTGCAGCAGTTTCAGACGCAATGTGTGCACCTCCTCCGTGCAATTGATGCATTAGAAAAAGACCGCCGGGTCGCACAGTCGTCTTACAAAGGAGCTACCCCGCTGATATATTGTTCGTCATTTAAATCATGGCATCAGGCATTTGAGTTGTTGCTTCGTTCGACGTTTTCTGCTATCAGGATCTATATAACTGGATATTATTGCTGTCGAACAAACGGGAAAATGCAATGGAGAACAAAGACGTTGGACGTGGTGTTTATCTTCGTCCTTTCTTTCAGTTATGCGCTCGGCCAGGTCAGTTACTCTATTCCCGAGGAAATGGCGACGGGTTCTGTCGTCGGAAATATCGTTCAGGATTTAGGGTTGGATGTTAAAAGATTGAAGTCGGGGAAGGCTCGTGTGTATACAGGAGACAGTACGGAATACATATCGCTGGATAAAGGCAGAGGAGTCCTTGTCATCAAAGAGAAAATAGACAGAGAAGTGTTATGTGGGGAGACTACGCCTTGCGCGTTACATTTCCAGATCATCATTGAAAGCCCAATGGAATTGTTTCGTGTGACGGTAGAAATCACTGATATCAACGACAATACGCCCAGTTTTACAAACAACGTTAAGCGCTTTGAAATTAGCGAATCTGCAATCATAGGATCGAAATTTGTATTGGAGAAAGCCATCGATTTAGACATAGGCCTGAATGGCCTTCAAAGCTATTCGCTTAACCCTACTGATAACTTCGCCTTGAAACTAGAAAACCAGCCTGACGGGAGTAAAAAAGTAGAAATGGTTTTACAGAAATCTCTCGATCGAGAACAAAACGAACAATTGTCATTGCTGTTGACTGCTATGGATGGAGGAGAGCCGCAAATGTCAGGGACGATGCAGATAGACGTCACTGTATTAGATGCAAACGATAATTCCCCTGTGTTCACGAAACCGATTTATAATGCCAAAATAATGGAAAATTCTCCCAAGGGCACAAAATTGACGACTATCAGTGCTACTGACAAGGACAACGGTTCAAACGGTGACGTATCGTATTTGATTTCCAACAGCAAGCACCGTTTGACCGAGCTATTTCAAGTCGATAAAAAGAGTGGGGAAATTATCTTGATTGGCGAAATTGATTATGAAAAAGCTAAGCATTATCAAATTGACATCGAGGCTGTAGACAACGGAGGACTATCCGACTCAAGTAAGGTGATAGTTGATGTCGTCGATACGAACGACAACACACCTTATCCAAATATTGTTTCTAAATTACAATCTATATATGAGAACTCGCCTCCAAACACGGTTATAGCAATGTTGAGTATAACGGACCCAGACTCTGAGCATAACGGAGAGGTGGAATGCAATTTGATCGATAAAATAGGTCTACCGTTTAAAATAGATTCTACAATGAACGGATTTTACAGCGTGGTGACGGAAGTAACATTAGACAGGGAAGTAGCATCCCAATATAATATCACCGTTTCGTGTTCTGATCGGGGAGAACCGGCGCTCTCAAGCAGCATCACACTAGGCTTAAAGATTTCAGATATCAATGATAACGCTCCAGTGTTCGAGAGCAGCTCATATAAAGCATTCGTTGTAGAAAACAACGCACCGGGCATTTCGATTTTCACACTGAACGCAAGAGACGCTGACTGGAACCAGAACGCCCGCGTTTCTTACATATTAGAGGACTCATTTTTTAACGGTGTTCCAGTCTCCTCTTATGTGTCTGTTAGCGCTGACAGTGGAGTTATACATGCAGTCCGCTCGTTTGACTACGAGCAGATTAAAGAGTTTCAGTTTCGTGTTAAAGCTCAAGATGGAGGCTCTCCTCCCCTCAGTAGTAATGTGAGTGTTAAGATACTGATCCAGGACCAGAACGACAACGCCCCTCAGGTTCTGTACCCGGTCCAGACCGGTGGTTCTCTGCTGGCTGAAATGGTGCCTCGTTCAGCAGATGTGGGCTATCTGGTCACTAAAGTGGTGGCTGTTGATGTGGACTCTGGACAGAACGCCTGGCTATCCTATAAACTACAGAAAGCCACAGACAGGGCGCTGTTTGAAGTGGGCTTACAGAATGGAGAAATAAGAACTATCCGCCAAGTCACCGATAAAGATGCTGTGAAACAAAGACTGACTGTTATAGTGGAGGACAACGGACAGCCCTCTCGTTCAGCTACAGTCATTGTTAACGTGGCGGTGGCGGACAGCTTCCCTGAAGTGCTCTCGGAGTTCACTGACTTTACACACGACAAGGAGTACAATGACAACCTGACTTTTTACTTAGTCTTGGCTTTGGCTGTAGTTTCCTTTCTCTTCATCACGTGTTTAGTGGTTATCATATCAGTGAAGATCTACAGATGGAGACAGTCTCGTACCCTGTATCATTCCAATCTCCCGGTGATTCCATATTATCCACCACGTTACTCAGACACTTTGGGGACAGCAGGGACTCTCCAGCACGTGTACAATTACGAGGTGTGCAGGACCACTGACTCCAGAAAGAGTGACTGTAAGTTTGGCGGAGCTGGTAGTCAGAACGTTCTGATAATGGACCCCAGTTCTACAGGAACCATGCAGCGAATACAGAGTGAAAAGAGCATCCTGGACGAACCAGACTCTCCTCTTGAGGTTAGTCCATGAAAATGTAACACATCCATACGTGTCTATGTTGTTTTTATTTATTAAATAATGAACCATTAGAACCTGGCCTACTCTGACATTCGTTTCAGTAGCGTGTACCCCGTCCTATCGTACCATGGACCGCACTACACAACGAACCTCTCTCTGTATCTCTCTCATGCTCTCTGTCTCAGTGGTGGTCGGGGAGTGACGCTAATGTGTCCGCGTCATTCGTTCTCTGCATCATTTGCCTTCATGTGTGCTTCGTCGTTTGTATGTTCAACATAAAGTCTTCGATAGAATGCCTTACTAAATCACAAAACCTTATTGGGCTTAATATGAACTATATTTTGAAGCAATGTGTGTATTCATTGTAATACGGTTGTATTTGTCTATTTACACTCCCAGTTCTCTGCAGTGTTGCATGTTGGACTCTAAGGGCCGCTGTTTGCCAAAGAGTGACATTTAGGAAGATGTTTTGTCTGCTGCTATACCTCTTACAGGCCTACTGTCGACGTAAGGCATAAAAGGGAGGAGGCAGAAACACGACGCACTGTCGCACGGAATTTTGAGAACATTGGTGCAAGCTCACGGATCGGAAAATGATATAATTTATTTTACAATTCATTGGATTTTGGCATTTCCATTGGGAACCTGGTCGTAACGGCGAACTGGATATACGATACATTGCTTACGGATTATAATCGAGCATCCGTACCGCCTGGATAAAGAGTGATGAGAACAATGGCACGGCAAGTCGTGTTATATATCTGGCTGTTCTGTCTTGGCTCGGCAGTTGGGCAGGTGACGTACTCTATTCCGGAGGAAATGTCGAAAGGCTCATTAGTTGGGAACATAGCACGGGATCTAGGGTTGGATTTAAAACGATTAAAAACAGGGAGAGCTCGGTTACATTTCGGTAATGTTGCTGAATATGTTGCGCTCGATAAAGAACGGGGAGTGCTTCTGGTGAAGGAGAGGATAGATCGAGAGACGGTCTGCAAACAGACTACTCCGTGCGCCGTACATTTTCAGATCATTCTAGAAAACCCCATCGAATTTTACCGTGTCACAGTAGAAATAACGGATGTTAATGACAATACCCCGGTTTTTAAAACAGACAGGGTGCTTTTCGAGATCAGTGAATTGGCTTCCAAAGGAGCTAAATTTATTTTGGAGAGTGCATCCGATTCTGATGTAGGAGAAAATGGCCTCAAGACCTACTCTCTGAATCCAACAGATCATTTCGTTTTGAAATTGCACGACCACGCAGACGGAAGAAAGGAAGTCGAAATGATACTCCAGAAACCTCTCGATCGGGAGAATCAGGAACAGCTGACTATGATATTAACAGCAATAGACGGGGGCGAACCACAATTGTCAGGTACGGCACGTATTGAAATTACTGTTTTAGACGCAAATGACAATGCCCCGACGTTTACGCAAGCCGTGTATACTGCGAGTTTAGTGGAGAATTCACCAAAAGGGACATTAGTCACGACTGTTAGTGCTGGGGATAGAGACCATGGATCGAATGGCCAGGTTACATACTCTATTTCGAGTAGTACAGATCATGTTTTAAACGTGTTTCAAATAGATGAAAACAGTGGGAAAATATATTTGACTGGAGAACTAGATTATGAAACATACAAACACTACCAGATAGATATCAAGGCTAAAGATCTCGGCGGGTTGTATGACTCGTGTAAGATAATGTTGGACGTGACGGATGTCAATGACAATAGCCCCGTCATTGATCTGATCTCCACGACACCGCTGTTATCGGAGGATGCGGCCTTGCGGACTGTGGTCGCTGTTATGAGTGCGCACGACCCAGACTCCGGGAATAACGGAGAGGTCATGTGTGATTTGAAAGAAAATATAGAATACAGCATTAAGACGGCATCTAATGGTTTCTACAGCCTCGTAACGGACAGCACTCTCGACCGAGAGAGAGCGACCGAGTATAACATCACCGTGACGTGCTCTGACCAGGGAGTGCCTTCGCGCTCCAGCAGCGTCACTCTCAGACTTCAGGTCTCTGACGTAAACGACAACGCGCCTGTTTTTGAGAAAGGCTCATATGAAGCCTTCATGGTTGAAAATAACACTCCGGGTGTTTCCATCTACACAATTCGTGCTAGTGATGTTGACTGGAAGCAGAACGCACGTGTCTCCTACATTTTAGATGACTCGTCTAATATTAACGGTGTTCCAGTCTCCTCGTATGTGTCTGTTAGCGCTGACAGTGGAGTTATACATGCAGTCCGCTCGTTTGACTACGAGCAGATTAAAGAGTTTCAGTTTCGTGTGAGAGCTCAAGATGGAGGCTCTCCTCCCCTCAGTAGTAATGTGAGTGTTAAGATACTGATCCAGGACCAGAACGACAACGCCCCTCAGGTTCTGTACCCGGTCCAGACCGGTGGTTCTCTGGTGGCTGAAATGGTGCCTCGTTCAGCAGATGTGGGCTATCTGGTCACTAAAGTGGTGGCTGTTGATGTGGACTCTGGACAGAACGCCTGGCTCTCCTATAAACTACAGAAAGCCACAGACAGGGCGCTGTTTGAAGTGGGCTTACAGAATGGAGAAATAAGAACTATCCGCCAAGTCACCGATAAAGATGCTGTGAAACAAAGACTGACTGTTATAGTGGAGGACAACGGACAGCCCTCTCGTTCAGCTACAGTCATTGTTAACGTGGCGGTGGCGGACAGCTTCCCTGAAGTGCTCTCGGAGTTCACTGACTTTACACACGACAAGGAGTACAATGACAACCTGACTTTTTACTTAGTCTTGGCTTTGGCTGTAGTTTCCTTTCTCTTCATCACGTGTCTAGTGGTTATCATATCAGTGAAGATCTACAGATGGAGACAGTCTCGTACCCTGTATCATTCCAATCTCCCGGTGATTCCATATTATCCACCACGTTACTCAGACACTTTGGGGACAGCAGGGACTCTCCAGCACGTGTACAATTACGAGGTGTGCAGGACCACTGACTCCAGAAAGAGTGACTGTAAGTTCGGCGGAGCTGGTAGTCAGAACGTTCTGATAATGGACCCCAGTTCTACAGGAACCATGCAGCGAATACAGAGTGAAAAGAGCATCCTGGACGAACCAGACTCTCCACTAGAGGTGAGTTTATCAGATGTCACTGGACATCAATGTTGATTTTGTAGCACATTAGTACTTTTCAGCACCACTAAGAAGGACAGCTCCCATGAAAGATGAGTGCATGGAGGCTGATAAATGTACATTTTTGGAATGTGGCAAATTTGCGTTCAATATGCATTATGACAATTGCTCTTTATAACAGACAAGTAGATATGTAGCCATCCATCTGTTTGGTGTCCTATCTTGCTTGGTGGCGTTTTTAAGTGTGTGTGTGTGTGTGTGTGTGTGTGTGTGTGTGTGTGTGTGTGTGTGTGTGTGTGTGTGTGTGTGTGTGTGTGTGTGTGTGTGTGTGTGTGTGTGTGTGTGTGTGTGTGTGTGTGTGTGTGTGTGTGTGTGTGTGTGTGTGTGTGTGTGCGCATGTATTGGAATCATTATTATTAAGATCATTTTGTTTCCAAAGATACATTTTATATTATTATTTTTAATTACACAAAGCATCTTTTTTATATCAGAATGTTTCATTGAATTCAAATCAGTTGGATATTTTTATGATTTAATTCAGCTTACTAAGTATTTGTGACATTAATTGGGAATTTCTATATTCATATATTAAACCTATAAACAAGTTCAAGGCGGTTATTTGTCATAGGCTTATTTGTCCTTTACTATTTTCGAATGTTCAATCTACGTTCCAGAATCAATAATAGGCTACATCTAAATCATGAGGTCATATGAACGAATGTTTGATAACAATTCTTTATATTCCTGCTTTGAACTCTAAGGGACGCTGTTGGTCAGGGAAACACATCGTCTATGTTCACTAGATGTGAGTTGTAGCTTCCCATCCTTTTAACTGCGATAGAGGAGAACAGAACCGCAACGACGCATTCAGGGTGGAGCTTGACGGAGATGCTCGCTTCGAAACTCATACTGTTGTTTAAAGGGAATTTAAATTGAATAGAGACATTTATTATCTTCACCAGGACGTGGATTTCTAATTGTCCTATTGTGTGGATATCCGATTTTGTCGAGGATTTGATCCTATTGGAAAATGGCGGTACGCCATGACGGGTGGAAAGGCTGCTGTTCGTGTCGGAGTCAAATATGGATTATTTTCCTTTATTTCTTGCTTTTTGTCAACGTTGCCTTTTGCCAGATTCGCTATTCTATTCCAGAGGAGATGAAAAAGGGGTCTCTTATTGGCAACGTAGCGCAGGATTTAGGGCTGGATCTGAAAAGGCTTCGTTCAGGCCGAGCAAGAATCTTGACGGGAGAAAGCCCTCAATACGCCGATCTGAAGACAGACAAAGGGATTCTAGTCGTGAATGAGAGGATGGACCGAGAGCAGCTTTGTGGAGACGTTACACCTTGTAGCTTCAGCTTCGAAATCATCTTAGAAAATCCTATCGAACTGCATCGTGTAATAATCGAAATATTGGACATTAATGACCATAATCCGCATTTAAAAACAAACAAATCTCCTGGAAATCAGTGAAATTGCTGCAGTGGGTTCTCGTTTTAGTTTAGAAAGTGCAGAAGACGCTGATGTAGGGACTAACAGTTTGCAAAAGTATGTGTTATCCACGAACGAAATGTTCGTTCTCAAACAACACTCTAACGCAGATGGAAGCAAATTCGCAGAAATGTTTCTACAAAAACCGCTAGACAGAGAGATGAATCCTCATCTTTCATTAAAGCTGATCGCGGTTGACGGAGGAACTCCGCAGAGATCTGGTACAGTAAATATAGACATCACTGTTCTAGATGCCAATGATAATGCTCCCGTTTTTAACCAGTCGGTGTACAGAGCTACAGTGATAGAGAATGCCCCCATTGGGACTTATATAACGACGGTTAATGCGTCAGACGCGGATGCTGGTTCCAGTGGTCTGGTAACTTACTATTTTGCGAACCTAAAAGCTGGTTTGGGTAATGTATTTAATATTGACAGCATATCTGGTAAAGATAATTGTTACTGGAAATATTGACTTTGAAAAAGATAGAAAATATGAAATAAGAGTTGGAGCAAAAGATCAGGGCGGCCTGGATGATGCCAGTAAAGTAATCATTGAGGTAATTGACGTTAATGATAACGCTCCAGTAATTAATGTGATGTCATTCTCTAGTCCTGTTTCAGAAGACGCCCCTACAGGTACCACCATAGCTGTAATCAATGTCAAAGATTCTGATTCAGAGAAAAACGGACAGATAACATGTTCAATTGATTCAAAACTCCCATTTAAAATACAGTCCTCTTTAACTAATTATTACAACTTGCTCTCAGATGCAGTTTTGACCGTGAAACCATGTCAGAATACAACATAACCATCACTGCTACAGATTCAGGGTCTCCTCCCTTATCCAGTGCTACAACTTTAAGGCTTATTATTTCTGATGTGAACGACAATGCTCCAATATTCACTAAAAAGAGCTTTTCAGCTCAGATTGTAGAGAATAATGAGTCAGGAGTGTCGATATTTACCGTCAGCGCTCGAGACGCCGACTGGAATCAAAATGCCAGAGTGTCGTATCTTCTGGAGGACACGCAGGTCAACGGTAGTCCAGCCTCTACTCATGTTTCTATCAACTCTGAGACTGGAGTTTTATATGCAGCGCGCTCCTTTGATTATGAACAAATCAAATCACTACAACTAGTTGTTAAAGCTCAAGATGGAGGCTCTCCTCCCCTCAGTAGTAATGTGAGTGTTAAGATACTGATCCAGGACCAGAACGACAACGCCCCTCAGGTTCTGTACCCGGTCCAGACCGGTGGTTCTCTGGTGGCTGAAATGGTGCCTCGTTCAGCAGATGTGGGCTATCTGGTCACTAAAGTGGTGGCTGTTGATGTGGACTCTGGACAGAACGCCTGGCTCTCCTATAAACTACAGAAAGCCACAGACAGGGCGCTGTTTGAAGTGGGCTTACAGAATGGAGAAATAAGAACTATCCGCCAAGTCACCGATAAAGATGCTGTGAAACAAAGACTGACTGTTATAGTGGAGGACAACGGACAGCCCTCTCGTTCAGCTACAGTCATTGTTAACGTGGCGGTGGCGGACAGCTTCCCTGAAGTGCTCTCGGAGTTCACTGACTTTACACACGACAAGGAGTACAATGACAACCTGACTTTTTACTTAGTCTTGGCTTTGGCTGTAGTTTCCTTTCTCTTCATCACGTGTCTAGTGGTTATCATATCAGTGAAGATCTACAGATGGAGACAGTCTCGTACCCTGTATCATTCCAATCTCCCGGTGATTCCATATTATCCACCACGTTACTCAGACACTTTGGGGACAGCAGGGACTCTCCAGCACGTGTACAATTACGAGGTGTGCAGGACCACTGACTCCAGAAAGAGTGACTGTAAGTTTGGCGGAGCTGGTAGTCAGAACGTTCTGATAATGGACCCCAGTTCTACAGGAACCATGCAGCGAATACAGAGTGAAAAGAGCATCCTGGACGAACCAGACTCTCCTCTTGAGGTTAGAACATTTCCATGACCCTTTTTCCCTTCCTCACTTGGTTCTGTTTTTCAGGACCATGGAGAGTTACACTTTTGCATGTTGTGATGTGGTCTCTTTCTTTGGATGTGTGTCTTTTAAATCACCAAGTGTCAAGCAACCTTCAAATTAAATGAATGAATACATATACTTGATCAAGTTAATGAAGCATAGGGATTGTGTTTATACGTGGATATGTGTTGTTCATCTGTTTAGCCTCGGCCTCCTCTAATGATAACAATGACCTTACCTTAGGTTGAACATGCAATTGTGTTTTTTTTCAATCAAAGATTTAAAAGTGTTAAGTGTATTAGTGGTAATCAAAATATAATTTATATAATTATTTTAAAATAGTATTTGTTTTATAAATAACCTGTTTTGTATCCCTGCATTCCTTGTAAACAGTTGAGCGTTTAAGAGCGAGTACATGTTGTGACGCTATTTCCTGTAGTTTGCCATGTTGAACTCTACGGGACGCTGTAGACCGTTGTGCAGCAGTTTCAGACGCAATGTGTGCACCTCCTCCGTGCAATTGATGCATTAGAAAAAGACCGCCGGGTCGCACAGTCGCCTTACAAAGGAGCTACCCCGCTGATATATTGTTCGTCATTTAAATCATGGCATCAGGCATTTGAGTTGTTGCTTCGTTCGACGTTTTCTGCTATCAGGATCTATATAACTGGATATTATTGCTGTCGAACAAACGGGAAAATGCAATGGAGAACAAAGACGTTGGACGTGGTGTTTATCTTCGTCCTTTCTTTCAGTTATGCGCTTGGCCAGGTCAGTTACTCTATTCCCGAGGAAATGGCGACGGGTTCTGTCGTCGGAAATATCGTTCAGGATTTAGGGTTGGATGTTAAAAGATTGAAATCGGGGAAGGCTCGTGTGTATACAGGAGACAGTACGGAATACATATCGCTGGATAAAGGCAGAGGAGTCCTTGTCATCAAAGAGAAAATAGACAGAGAAGTGTTATGTGGGGAGACTACGCCTTGCGCGTTACATTTCCAGATCATCATTGAAAGCCCAATGGAATTGTTTCGTGTGACGGTAGAAATCACTGATATCAACGACAATACGCCCAGTTTTACAAACAACGTTAAGCGCTTTGAAATTAGCGAATCTGCAATCATCGGATCGAAATTTGTATTGGAGAAAGCCATCGATTTAGACATAGGCCTGAATGGCCTTCAAAGCTATTCGCTTAACCCTACTGATAACTTCGCCTTGAAACTAGAAAACCAGCCTGACGGGAGTAAAAAAGTAGAAATGGTTTTACAGAAATCTCTCGATCGAGAACAAAACGAACAATTGTCATTGCTGTTGACTGCTATGGATGGAGGAGAGCCGCAAATGTCAGGGACGATGCAGATAGACGTCACTGTATTAGATGTGAATGATAATTCCCCTGTGTTCACGAAACCGATTTATAATGCCAAAATAATGGAAAATTCTCCCAAGGGCACAAAATTGACGACTATTAGTGCAACTGACAAGGACAACGGTTCAAACGGTGACGTATCGTATTTGATTTCCAACAGCAAGCACCGTTTGACCGAGCTATTTCAAGTCGATAAAAAGAGTGGGGAAATTATCTTGATTGGCGAAATTGATTATGAAAAAGCTAAACATTATCAAATTGACATCGAGGCTGTAGACAACGGAGGACTATCCGACTCAAGTAAGGTGATAGTTGATGTCGTCGATACGAACGACAACACACCTTATCCAAATATTGTTTCTAAATTAGAATCTATATATGAGAACTCGCCTCCAAACACGGTTATAGCAATGTTGAGTATAACGGACCCAGACTCTGAGCATAACGGAGAGGTGGAATGCAATTTGATCGATAAAATAGGTCTACCGTTTAAAATAGATTCTACAATGAACGGATTTTACAGCGTGGTGACGGAAGTAACATTAGACAGGGAAGTAGCATCCCAATATAATATCACCGTTTCGTGTTCTGATCGGGGAGAACCGGCGCTCTCAAGCAGCATCACACTAGGCTTAAAGATTTCAGATATCAATGATAACGCTCCAGTGTTCGAGAGCAGCTCATATAAAGCATTCGTTGTAGAAAACAACGCACCGGGCATTTCGATTTTCACACTGAACGCAAGAGACGCTGACTGGAACCAGAACGCCCGCGTTTCTTACATATTAGAGGACTCATTTTTTAACGGTGTTCCAGTCTCCTCTTATGTGTCTGTTAGCGCTGACAGTGGAGTTATACATGCAGTCCGCTCGTTTGACTACGAGCAGATTAAAGAGTTTCAGTTTCGTGTTAAAGCACAAGATGGAGGCTCTCCTCCCCTCAGTAGTAATGTGAGTGTTAAGATACTGATCCAGGACCAGAACGACAACGCCCCTCAAGTTCTGTACCCGGTCCAGACCGGTGGTTCTCTGGTGGCTGAAATGGTGCCTCGTTCAGCAGATGTGGGCTATCTGGTCACTAAAGTGGTGGCTGTTGATGTGGACTCTGGACAGAACGCCTGGCTCTCCTATAAACTACAGAAAGCCACAGACAGGGCGCTGTTTGAAGTGGGCTTACAGAATGGAGAAATAAGAACTATCCGCCAAGTCACCGATAAAGATGCTGTGAAACAAAGACTGACTGTTATAGTGGAGGACAACGGACAGCCCTCTCGTTCAGCTACAGTCATTGTTAACGTGGCGGTGGCGGACAGCTTCCCTGAAGTGCTCTCGGAGTTCACTGACTTTACACACGACAAGGAGTACAATGACAACCTGACTTTTTACTTAGTCTTGGCTTTGGCTGTAGTTTCCTTTCTCTTCATCACGTGTCTAGTGGTTATCATATCAGTGAAGATCTACAGATGGAGACAGTCTCGTACCCTGTATCATTCCAATCTCCCGGTGATTCCATATTATCCACCACGTTACTCAGACACTTTGGGGACAGCAGGGACTCTCCAGCACGTGTACAATTACGAGGTGTGCAGGACCACTGACTCCAGAAAGAGTGACTGTAAGTTCGGCGGAGCTGGTAGTCAGAACGTTCTGATAATGGACCCCAGTTCTACAGGAACCATGCAGCGAATACAGAGTGAAAAGAGCATCCTGGACGAACCAGACTCTCCTCTTGAGGTTAGAAAATTACTATTGTGCAGTTCTCATTATTCTTGTTTATTCTCCAATAACTCCTCATGATAAATGTTACTAATTGCATGTCATAAAGTATGTGGGATGATGCTGACTTTTGAGGTTCAATAATCTAATAATTGAATGAAATATGCATATTGAAATTTTGATAAAGCATGTATAGTTGTGGAATGTTACACGAAGATGCATTTCCCAATCGGTTGCTTTTCCGTTGTTGTATTTTGAAAGGAGATACATTTGAACTTTTGTAATTAACACAATGAATAACTTGATTTATTGCAGTTGAATTAAGATGTTTTACGGTGTGTGATCAGCTATAGTTCGCTGTGTATACATCAAACTCTAGTGTTTTCACTATAGAATGCAGAACAAGTTATTAATTGGCCTACTACATAACTGAATTGACTGTCCAATTCATAGTTCCAACAAATCCCATTCCAGAACAGGCATATCTCCTTCAAAATCGGCTCCTTTGTTGACTAGCTTTGTCAGCATGTAACAGTATGTTTAGTGGGAGCTGACCTTCAGAACCACGGACAGCGGTAACTACATAGACTTAACGCTGGCTTACCCATTCAGTACTCGTTCTGTGTTCATCATTTCCCATGTATCACAATTAACCTTTGACGTTGACATTTAAGTAGTTCAGTTATTTGTGTTTGCTTTCCCTCTATTTAAATAATATATCAAATAAGAAAAATGTCTTTAATTTCTGGCGGTTCATAGCCTGTTTTTAATGAGCAACGTATTGAATTGGTGTACTCTACATTCATGTATGTGATGGTAGGATGATTCATTTATGGTGTAGTATCTGTTGCTGAGCTCAACGGGCCGCTGTTGGACTGTTTGTTGCAGTTAAAGAATGAATTCGAAGCAGCAACTCCCCTATTTTCTTACTGTAGAGAAGAGACGTCGTCTGCTGTCTCTCAACCATACCGCAGTCTTTACGCACGGACATATCAAGCGGCGATATTCTGTTCTCGGCCGTGGAAGTATTGTTCATTTCTTGTTGGATATCCATTTGAAGCCTATGGGATTTTAACCGAAATCGAGGACGACGTACGGTACCGTGGGAGATACAGACATGTCGGATAGAACAATGACAATGCAAGTACTGCTGTTCATCTCCGTCCTCTCCTTCTGTTCGGTTTCTGGTCAGGTCCGTTACTCGATTCCAGAAGAAATGGCAAAAGGGTCATTAGTTGGAAATATCGTTCAGGATTTAGGGATAGACGTGAAGAGACTAAAATCAGGCAACGCACGGATCTATACAGGAAAAAGCGCCGAATATATCGAGTTGAATAGAGAAAGGGGAGTCCTCGTTATCAAAGAAAAGATAGACAGAGAGGCGCTTTGTGAGCAGACAGCGCCGTGTGCTTTACATTTTCAGATCACACTAGAAAACCCGATGGAATTATTCCAAATTATAGTTGAGATTACAGATATTAATGACAACGCTCCTATTTTTCAGAAGGCCGATAGACGGTTTGAAATAAGCGAATCCGCAGTAGTGGGTTCTAAATTCATGTTAGAAAAAGCAATTGACCTGGATATAGGGCGTAATGCAGTGGCGGCCGGTGACATCCGAAGTAGGAGGGGCGCACTCAATTTGAGTCGCGCATGCGTGACTGGTTTCCTTGTTCGGGCGCAATGAAATGCGCTCCCAGAGATCGTATTCAGGACCCTTGATAGGCTACATTTGCCTATCAAATTTGGTACCTACCTCAAAACCTTGACCCTTGATAGGCTACATTGCCTATCAAATTTGGTACCTACCTCCAAACCTGGGCGCACTGCCGTGCGCCCAGGTTTGGAGGTAGGTACCAAATTTCTATGAGAGTGACGTCATGACAAACGAGGGGGGAGAATAGCACGCACAACAATGATTTATATTTGCTATATTAACGTTATTGTGCATTTTAAACACAAACATACATAAAATGAGTAATTATTATTCATTTTAAACATGTTTAGTTTATTTTTAGGGATCAAAAAAATAAAAAATAAAAAAACACAATTATTATAATTTTATTTTTTTATCCTCTCTCAACCAGGTGGGGCGGCGCCCCTGCGCCCCTATGGACGAGCCGCCACTGGCGTAATGGTCTACAAAGCTATACGTTGAAGCCTAGCGACCATTTCATTCTTAAATTACATGGTCAAGTCGATGGAAGTAAGAAGGTAGAAATGATTTTACAGAAACCTCTTGACCGAGAAAAACAGGAGGCGGTGTCGTTAGTTTTAACGGCTGTAGACGGCGGGGAGCCACAAATGTCTGGGACAATGCAGATTTATATCACCGTCCTCGATGCGAATGACAACGCTCCGGTTTTTACTCATTCCGTTTACAAGGCAAACATTAAAGAAAACTCCGTTAAAGGAACACTTGTAACGAAGGTGAGCGCTTCTGATTCAGACAAAGACGCCAACGGGGAGGTCACCTACGTCATCGGGAATAGCATGGACAGCGTAGCAAAGCTTTTCAAAGTAACAGAAGAGGGTTACATTATATTAGATGGGCCCATTGATTATGAGAAAGCTAAACATTATCAGATTGACATAGAGGCAATTGACCGGGGAGGACTGTCAGATTCAAGTAAAATCATTATCGATATTACTGACATAAACGACAACAGCCCTATAATTAATGTGATTTCTAAATCACAGTCAATACCAGAGGACTCCTCTACAAATACAGTTATAGCTATGCTGAGTGTAAACGATCCTGATTCTGAAAGCAACGGACGCGTTGAATGTATTATTAATGAAAATATACCGTTTTCAATTAAAAGCAGTTCTGGTAGTTTCTATAGCCTTATTACAGAAAACAACCTGGACAGAGAAAAGGCGTCCAATTATAATATCAGTGTGACTTGTTCAGATGAGGGAGTGCCTTCTCTTTCCAGCAGTGTCAACCTCACCTTACAGATTTCAGATGTCAATGATAATGCTCCGGTTTTTGATAAGAGTGCATATGAGGCCTACATTGTTGAAAACAACACACCAGGTCGATCCATATTCACAATGAAAGCAGAAGACACAGACTGGAACCAGAACGCACGTGTCTCTTACATATTGGAGGACTCGTCTTTAAACGGTGTTCCAGTCTCCTCTTATGTGTCTGTTAGCGCTGACAGTGGAGTTATACATGCAGTCCGCTCGTTTGACTACGAGCAGATTAAAGAGTTTCAGTTTCGTGTGAGAGCTCAAGATGGAGGCTCTCCTCCCCTCAGTAGTAATGTGAGTGTTAAGATACTGATCCAGGACCAGAACGACAACGCCCCTCAGGTTCTGTACCCGGTCCAGACCGGTGGTTCTCTGGTGGCTGAAATGGTGCCTCGTTCAGCAGATGTGGGCTATCTGGTCACTAAAGTGGTGGCTGTTGATGTGGACTCTGGACAGAACGCCTGGCTCTCCTATAAACTACAGAAAGCCACAGACAGGGCGCTGTTTGAAGTGGGCTTACAGAATGGAGAAATAAGAACTATCCGCCAAGTCACCGATAAAGATGCTGTGAAACAAAGACTGACTGTTATAGTGGAGGACAACGGACAGCCCTCTCGTTCAGCTACAGTCATTGTTAACGTGGCGGTGGCGGACAGCTTCCCTGAAGTGCTCTCGGAGTTCACTGACTTTACACACGACAAGGAGTACAATGACAACCTGACTTTTTACTTAGTCTTGGCTTTGGCTGTAGTTTCCTTTCTCTTCATCACGTGTCTAGTGGTTATCATATCAGTGAAGATCTACAGATGGAGACAGTCTCGTACCCTGTATCATTCCAATCTCCCGGTGATTCCATATTATCCACCACGTTACTCAGACACTTTGGGGACAGCAGGGACTCTCCAGCACGTGTACAATTACGAGGTGTGCAGGACCACTGACTCCAGAAAGAGTGACTGTAAGTTCGGCGGAGCTGGTAGTCAGAACGTTCTGATAATGGACCCCAGTTCTACAGGAACCATGCAGCGAATACAGAGTGAAAAGAGCATCCTGGACGAACCAGACTCTCCTCTTGAGGTTAGAAAATTACTATTGTGCAGTTCTGATTATTCTTGTTTATTCTCCAATAACTCCTCATGATAAATGTTACTAATTGCATGTCATAAAGTATGTGGGATGATGCTGACTTTTGAGGTTCAATAATCTTATTGAATGAAATATGCATATTGAAATTTTGATAAAGCATGTATACACTGTAAAAAAAAAAACGTTAATTTTACGGTAAAAAACTGGCAGCTGTGGACGCCAGAACTTTACCGTAAAAAATACGGTAGAACGTAAAAAAAAAAAACCCGTAATTTTTACGGTAAAAACTGGTAGCTGTGGTTGCACGAACTTTACCGTAAAAAATACGGTAGAACTTTATGTACTATTACGGTAAAAGGATATCAGTACTGCTGATTTTACGGTTAATGTTTGAGTTTTATTCCATATTTTACCATATAAATACAGGTTTTTACCACTAAAAGAAACACCTTTTTACCGTAAAATGAACATGAAAATACTGTATGAATACCGTCTAAATAAAGTTTTGGCCATTATATTTGACTGTGTTTCACTGTGCAGTTAACAGTCTGTAATATAAAATACTACTTTTCCCCGTATAAATTCCCATAATATGCCGTACAAATAAAGGTTGTTCCATGAAATATGACAGTGCTTTACTGTAAAATAATCAGTCTGCAAAATACAATTCTACTTTTTCCTATATAAATTCCCTTACAAAAGCAGTACAAAAAAAGGTTTTGCCATGAAATGTGGTTTTATTGTGAAATTAACAGTATAATGCAATGATTTAACTTCTAATACGTAAAATCCTCTCATAAACAGTCACTTTGGACTTCTGTCTGACTATGGACCATAGTCAGACAGAAGTCCAAAGTTTTTAATAGTCCATTAAACAGATCAGCAGTCAAGGGGTTTCCAATGTGTTGCCCTCCTGTAGCTGTTGAGGCAAGGGAGCAGCATGTGGACATGGAGGTTCCCACCAGGTGGAATGGATGGGGAACCCAGGACCTAACGCCAGCATCAGGGAGAGATGGGGAACCCAGGACCTAACACCAGCATCAGGGAGAGATGGGGAACCCAGGACCCAACACCAGCATCAGGGAGAGATGGGGAACCCAGGACCTAACACCAGCATCAGGGAGAGATGGGGAACCCAGGGCCTAACACCAGCATCAGGGAGAGATGGGGAACCCAGGACCTAACACCAGCATCAGGGAGAGATGGGGAACCCAGGACCTAACGCCAGCATCAGGGAGAGATGGGGAACCCAGGACCTAACACCAGCATCAGGGAGAGATGGGGAACCCAGGACCTAACACCAGCATCAGGGAGAGAGCAGAGAGAAAAATCACAGGATCAAAAGTCGTTTCATGTACACTTAAGTAGTGGTGGGATATATTATATTGCAAAACCTTTAGATCACAATATTTTATACATATGGACTGTAACAATATGCAGCACATCTTAGTATACTGATTTTTCTGGTAATTCACTTAGAAAATGGTTTATAAATGAAGGGACTCTCAATAACCTATTTACATTTTCACTATAGTAACTGACGGTAACATCCCCCCAACACTCAGTATTACTTAATCTCTACTGGTAGACACATTTCTAAAGAGCACAGTATATACCACTATACTAAAGTCAATATTTACTGAAAGCGTGCATGATAGAAAACCTGTTTGTGTGGAATCACTCACCATAAATGTCCTGACTGAATGTAGAAACAGGTCCACATTGAAGGATCAGGGAGAACTTCCAGCAGCAGGAGAACGCTGAGTGGAACTTGGTAGTTTGACTGGGACCAGCCCTAATGATGGTGCAGCCCTGTCAATGCCCTAACAAGTGAGAAAAGAAAGTCAAAGATTAAATTGTAAAATAAACAAAAACAATAATTTACTCTCTCTAGACTTGTATCTCTTACCTGGAAAGGTAATGTCAAGAAGAATCGTTTGGCTTGGCCTATTGGAAGGGAAACAATACTTGAGACGCAGAATAAAAATCTGATGTATATATTTTTAAATATGCAGCCAACTTACCAGCTCAGTTCTTTAATGATGCCATCAGAGGAAACTTCTGCCAGACTTGAGTATTTTCATAATCATTTCTTCTAAAACAAATGATAGACTGAACCACCTACACTGTTCAATATTGTAATAGTACAAATAACCAACCCATACATATGTTATACTCTACATACTTACCAAATGCACATATGCTGTTCATACTCTAGACAACCCTACATTTGCACTCTTTTGCATATTGTAACTCTCCACTGTCCATCACTAGTACATATTGTATAGCATTATTGTGCTGTATAACCTACACTCCTGCATTTATCTATATTTGCACTTCTGGTTACATGCTACTGCATTTAATCGGATTTGTACCTGTACTCTGCAATGACAATGAAGGTAAATCTAATCTATTCTAAACTTAACAAGTTTTCTGAGCGCAAATTTATGTTTTTAAATTGCTCATTGTACCTAGCAGCCACAAAAAAATGTCCCATCTCACATTTTAAAATAAAGAAAAGCTTTATGAACTGAACTTGTTTGCAGCACAAAACGATTGACCTCACTCAGTAAAGCTGAACATGTACTGTGACTTTACAAACTATACACCATACACAAACTATACACTTTTCCAAGGAAAAGTTTACATTTCAGAACTTCAGAACTTTCACTATGATAGAAATTGAACAAATATCTGCAGTACAGTACACCTTAACACATTGTCTAAAGGGTTCGGGTTAGTAGGGTCTATATCCACTCATGGTCTGCAAGGTCTGCAATCCGAGTGAGGACTCTGGGATTGACTGGGAGTACTTTCTTGTTTTTCTTCCACTCGACTTTGGTTCCTCTCTCAGGATTTATTGAGAAGAAACACCTTCATGAAAAATACATATATAAATTCACAAAAAACAATTGAGGGCTGAAATAAAAACTTGTATTGTTAAATACTATAACAACAAAGAAATTGTACCTTTGGAGGAACTCAAGTGTTGAACGTAGTTCCACTGGTAGTGAATGTTGAAGCAGTAGTAACTCCCCAACATCAGGCAGAAGGCAGACGTGAAGGAAGTGACGTGGTCGTTGACAACCTCTTGGTCGATGCTCAACATGAACGTCCCAGCAGCAAAGCAGGAGGACCCTGAACAATTTAAGAATACAAAAAACAAAACAAACAAACTTCCATAACAAAGGCATCAATGTCAGCCATTGACTAAACATACTCATTACTTATTACATTCAACAAGGGCCATCAAAAAACCACCAAAACTGATAACGGAGTTGGTTAAAACCATACTGCTGCCTTGAATTCTGCTATTGGCTGACCTTGGTATCAGGTAAAGTAATGGTCAGTATCGTTATATGGGCTGCAACATAACCTGGAACTAAGTAAGCCAGTAGTACAATTGTATTTCAGTACACTAGTAGATTTATTCTAGAGGGTTTGGTTGCACTTTCAGTGTTTGTTTACTTACCACACACAATAATGCAGGGTGTTGCCGGCAACTTCTCCATCTGAACCTCTTGGGCCAGGCATGTATCCTCGACGAAATGGAACAGGTTCTCCTTTTGCTCACCAAAAACGCCTGCTTACAATCAATTCCAACACACTTGAAAATACAACGAGGTTCATTGCGGTGGAGTTTGCAATGTACAACATACGCCTTTAGAGACTGAACAGATTCTCCACAAATGCAACAGAAATACATGGTCAACAGCGGCACATCAAAGAGGCAACCGTTAATGTTTGAATTCAAGCGCCCTTTCTGTCCACAACCTCCACTCACATTTGACGGGCAATGGCATTTTAGCCTGAAATGTGTCCAGGCATGCCTGGGAACGGCACTTTTGCAAGAGCCACTACACTCGGGCAATCTGGTTACAAAGAAAAAAATGCTACCAATTTACCCCTTCTCCCAAAGACGTCTGAACAGTATTAGCCTAACTAAACATTGCCTATACTTTGGTGTGCGACAAAAGCTGCGCAAACTCATTCATAATCGAAATAATTACAATCACGCTCAAACGTTAACCTGGCAAAAATTGACTTCACCTTACCGTGTTAACTGAAGACAAGCTGCAACGTTCAGACAAGTCCAGAATAATCAGACGAAGTACCTGCTGGAGAGTAGTTCAAATCACTGCGACACGGGAGCGACACATCTTAGAGGCAACCGTTAATGTTTGAATTCAAGCGCCCTTTCTGTCCACAACCTCCACTCACATTTGACGGCCAATGGCATTTTAGCCTGAAATGTGTCCAGGCATGCCTGGGAACGGGCACCACTTTTTTTCAAAGCACTTTTGCAAGAGCCACTACACTCGGGCAATCTGGTTACAAAGAAACAAATGCTATCAATTTACCCCTTCTCCCAAAGACGTCTGAACAGTATTAGCCTAACTATTGCCTATACTTTGGTGTGCGACAAAAGCTGCGCAAACTCATTCATAATCGAAATAATTACAATCACGCTCAAACGTTAACCTGGCAAAAATTGACTTCACCTTACCGTGTTAACTGAAGACAAGCTGCAACGTTCAGACAAGTCCAGAATAATCAAACGAAGTACCTGCTGGAGAGTAGTTCAAATCACTGCGACACGGGAGCGACACATCAAAGAGGCAACCGTTAATGCTTGAATTCAAGCGCCCTTTCTGTCCACAACCTCCACTCACATTTGACGGCCAATGGCATTTTAGCCTGAAATGTGTCCAGGCATGCCTGGGAACGGGCTAGTATTTTTAACAGTGACAAAATGTTATTTTTACATAAAAAAATGGCAAAAATTACAGTGTTGGCTGTTTTATATATATTACGGTATATTTTTGTTATAAAAACAGTGCAAGAGTATTTAACAGTGGAGAAATGCATTTTTTTCAGAAAAAATATGTAAAAATTACTGTTTTGGCTGATATATATATTTACGGTCTTCTACTGTTACATAAACTGTATTCAACCAATTTTGAGTTTACGGTCTTTTACTGTCGTGGTTTGACAGTTTTACACCGTAAAATCTACAGCCATTTTTTACAGTGTAGTTGTTGAATGTTACACGAAGATGCATTTCCCAATCGGTTGCTTTTCCGTTGTTGTATTTTGAAAGGAGGTACATTTTAACTTTTGTAATTAACACAATGAATATATTTTATTGCAGTTGAACTAAGATGTTTTACGGTGTGTGATCAGCTATAGTTCGCTGTGTATACATCAAACTCTAGTGTTTTGACTATAGAATGCAGAACAAGTTATTAATTGGCCTACTACATAACAGAATTGACTGTCCAATTCATAGTTACAACCAATCACATTCCAGAACAGGCATATCTCCTTCAAAATCGTCTCCTTTGTTGAATAGCTTCGTCAGCATGTAACAGTATGTTTAGTGGGAGCTGACTTTCAGAACCACGGACAGCGGTAACTACATAGACTTAACGCTGGCTTACCCATTCAGTACTCGTTCTGTGTTCATCATTTCACATGTATCACAATTAACCTTTGACGTTGACATTTAAGTACTTCAGTTATTTATGTTTGGTTTCCTTCTATTTAAATAATATATCATGTAAGAAAGATGTCTTTAATTTCTGGCGGTTCATAGCCTGTTTTTAATGAGCAACGTATTGCATTGGTGTACTCTACATTCATGTATGTGATGGTAGGATGATTCATTTATGGTGTAGTATCTGTTGCTGAGCTCAACGGGCCGCTGTTGGACTGTTTGTTGCAGTTAAAGAATGAATTCGAAGCAGCAACTCCCATATTTGCTTACTGTAGAGCAGAGACGTCGTCTGCTGTCTCTCAACCATACCGCAGTCTTTACGCACGGACATATCAAGCGGCGATATTCTGTTCTCGGCCGTGGAAGTATTGTTCATTTCTTGTTGGATATCCATTTGAAGCCTATGGGATTTTAACCGAAATCGAGGACGACGTACGGTACCGTGGGAGATACAGACATGTCGGATAGAACAATGACAATGCAAGTACTGCTGTTCATCTCCGTCCTCTCCTTCTGTTCGGTTTCTGGTCAGGTCAGTTACTCGATTCCAGAAGAAATGGCAAAAGGGTCATTAGTTGGAAATATCGTTCAGGATTTAGGGATAGACGTGAAGAGACTAAAATCAGGCAACGCACGGATCTATACAGGAAAAAGCGCCGAATATATCGAGTTGAATAGAGAAAGGGGAGTCCTCGCTATCAAAGAAAAGATAGACAGAGAGGCGCTTTGTGAGCAGACAGCGCCGTGTGCTTTACATTTTCAGATCACACTAGAAAACCCGATGGAATTATTCCAAATTATAGTTGAGATTACAGATATTAATGACAACGCTCCTATTTTTCCAACGGAGGAAAGACGGTTTGAAATAAGCGAATCAGCAGTAGTGGGTTCTAAATTCTTGTTGGAAAAAGCAATTGACCTGGATATAGGGCGTAATGGTCTACAAAGCTATACGTTGAAGCCTAGTGACCATTTCATTCTTAAATTACATGGTCAAGTCGATGGAAGTAAGAAGGTAGAAATGATTTTACAGAAACCTCTTGACCGAGAAAAACAGGAGGCGGTGTCGTTAGTTTTAACGGCTGTAGACGGCGGGGAGCCACAAATGTCTGGGACAATGCAGATTTATATCACCGTCCTCGATGCGAATGACAACGCTCCGGTTTTTACTCATTCCGTTTACAAGGCAAACATTAAAGAAAACTCCGTTAAAGGAACACTTGTAACGAAGGTGAGCGCTTCTGATTCAGACAAAGACGCCAACGGGGAGGTCACATACGTCATCGGGAAAAGCGTGGCAAAGCTTTTCAAAGTAACAGAAGAGGGTGACATTATATTAGATGGGCCCATTGATTATGAGAAAGCTAAACATTATCAGATTGACATAGAGGCAATTGACCGGGGAGGACTGTCAGATTCAAGTAAAATCATTATCGATATAACTGACATAAACGACAACAGCCCTATAATTAATGTGATTTCTAAATCACAGTCAATACCAGAGGACTCCTCTACAAATACAGTTATAGCTATGCTGAGTGTAAACGATCCTGATTCTGAAAGCAACGGACGTGTTGAATGTATTATTAATGAAAATATACCGTTTTCAATTAAAAGCAGTTCTGGTAGTTTCTATAGCCTTATTACAGAAAATAACCTGGACAGAGAAAAGGCGTCCAATTATAATATCAGTGTGACTTGTTCAGATGAGGGAGTGCCTTCTCTTTCCAGCAGTGTCAACCTCACCTTACAGATTTCAGATGTCAATGATAATGCTCCGGTTTTTGATAAAAGTGCATATGAGGCCTACATTGTTGAAAACAACACACCAGGTCGAACCATATTCACAATGAAAGCAGAAGACACTGACTGGAACCAGAACGCACGTGTTTCTTACATATTGGAGGACTCGTCTT
>CM051001.1:31067005-31144505 GCA_027704905.1 Muraenolepis orangiensis
TTGAGGTTAGAAATCACTGACTCAATGTTGTATTGTAAAGTAACCCATAACTGCACTTATTTCTAGCACCATGGACAGCAGCTGCGTTGTCTCTCATCTGTTTATATTTGTATTTAATTAGAGTGTGTACAAATACTGAGTTTGTGATTCACATTCTTCAAGTGAATTTTAATCATGCATTATTCTTTTTTAAATCGAATTGTTTAGTTTGATTATTTTATTCAAATTCAATCCAAAAATGGTTGTATTCGAAAAGCATTGTAATATAGCGTTCTGAACTCAGAGGGCCGCTATAGACCAGAATGTTCCAGTTGAGGGCAGCGTGTGTAGTACCTCCCATCGTGTCTATTCCTACCCACTGTGGACGAGCACATTTCGTTTAACAAGGGACAAAGAACACGGTGAAGGAGGATCGCTCTTTGTTATTTCTTCCAAATATATTGCCATCCATTTTTGGGAGCATTTGTGGAATATAAACACCAACAAAAGGATATTAACGTTTTTATTGTGTATACGAAGCCAGTGTGGAAAGAACAATGGGACGTTACGTCGGATGGATGATATTTATCTGGATCGTATGCCTCAACTCGGTGCTCGGGCAGGTCAGCTACACCATACCTGAAGAGATGGCGAAAGGCTCTGTAGTCGGTAATATAGCACAGGATTTAGGCTTGGATGTGAAAAGACTGAAGTCAGGTAAAGCCCGTATTTTTACCCGTGACAGCATCGAATATGTCGAGCTGAATAGAGAAAGAGGAGTCCTCGTTATCAAGGACAGAATCGACAGAGAGGCGATATGCGGACAAACTACGCCTTGTGCGCTGCATTTGCAGATCATATTAGAAAACCCTATGGAATTTTACAGTATAAATATCGAGATTACAGACGTTAATGATAACGCTCCATTTTTTGAAAAGAACGACGTCGAATTTAAAATCAGCGAGTCAGCTGTTGCTGGAGCTAGATTTATATTAGATAGAGCTATTGATCTCGATGTGGGCACGAACGGCTTACAGAAGTACGTCCTAAAACCAACGGATAATTTCGTCCTCAATGTGCAAAACCAAGCAGATGGCACTGAAAATGTGGAAATGGTTTTAGAGAAACCTCTGGATAGAGAACAACATGAACAGCTTTCTTTACTGTTAACGGCAGTCGATGGCGGAGAGCCGCAGATGTCTGGAACAATGCAGATCCTGATCTCGGTTTTAGACGCAAATGATAACGCACCCGTTTTCACGCAGCGTATTTATAAAGTCTCTTTAAAAGAAAATGCCGAAATAGGATCATTTGTTACAACAGTAACTGCGGCAGATGCCGACGATGGCTCGAATAGTAAAATCACGTATACGGTATCACGTATGTTCGATCACACACGGGGAATGTTTGAAGTAAATGAGAAAAGTGGCGAAGTGAAGTTAAAGGGAAATATTGATTACGAAAAAGCCCGAACATTCCAGATCAACATACGCGCCAGTGATGAGGGAGGGCTGGTGGACTCTTGTAAGGTGATTGTGGATGTAGTCGACGTTAACGACAACAAGCCTAGTATTCACATTATGTCTAAATCCACAGTAGTATCAGAAGATGCTGAGCCCCATACAATCGTGACAATGATAAGCATTGAAGATGCAGATTCGGAGGAAAACGGAAAAGTAGACTGCAAAATTGACAGTCAACTTCCCTTTGAATTGAAATCAACATCAAACAATTTTTACAGCTTAATGACAGACAGCTATTTAGACCGAGAGAAAGCCTCTCAGTATAATATCAGTGTGACGTGTTCTGATGGGGGAGTGGCTTCGCTTTCTAGCAGCGTCACCATCGCCCTACAGATCCTAGACGTGAACGACAACGCGCCTGTCTTTGATAAACACTCATACGAAGGACACATTGTAGAAAACAACGTGCAGGGCGTCTCTGTATTCACACTGAACGCAAGAGACGCTGACTGGAACCAGAACGCACGTGTCTCTTACATATTGGAGGACTCGTCTTTAAACGGTGTTCCAGTCTCCTCTTATGTGTCTGTTAGCGCTGACAGTGGAGTTATACATGCAGTCCGCTCGTTTGACTACGAGCAGATTAAAGAGTTTCAGTTTCGTGTGAGAGCTCAAGATGGAGGCTCTCCTCCCCTCAGCAGTAATGTGAGTGTGAAGATACTGATCCAGGACCAGAACGACAACGCCCCTCAGGTTCTGTACCCGGTCCAGACCGGTGGTTCTCTGGTGGCTGAAATGGTGCCGCGTTCAGCAGATGTGGGCTATCTGGTCACTAAAGTGGTGGCTGTTGATGTGGACTCTGGACAGAACGCCTGGCTCTCCTATAAACTACAGAAAGCCACAGACAGGGCGCTGTTTGAAGTGGGCTTACAGAATGGAGAAATAAGAACTATCCGCCAAGTCACCGATAAAGATGCTGTGAAACAAAGACTGACTGTTATAGTGGAGGACAACGGACAGCCCTCTCGTTCAGCTACAGTCATTGTTAACGTGGCGGTGGCGGACAGCTTCCCTGAAGTGCTCTCGGAGTTCACTGACTTTACACACGACAAGGAGTACAATGACAACCTGACTTTCTACTTAGTCTTGGCTTTGGCTGTAGTTTCCTTTCTCTTCATCACGTGTCTAGTGGTTATCATATCAGTGAAGATCTACAGATGGAGACAGTCTCGTACCCTGTATCATTCCAATCTCCCGGTGATTCCATATTATCCACCACGTTACTCAGACACTTTGGGGACAGCAGGGACTCTCCAGCACGTGTACAATTACGAGGTGTGCAGGACCACTGACTCCAGAAAGAGTGACTGTAAGTTCGGCGGAGCTGGTAGTCAGAACGTTCTGATAATGGACCCCAGTTCTACAGGAACCATGCAGCGAATACAGAGTGAAAAGAGCATCCTGGACGAACCAGACTCTCCTCTTGAGGTTAGAAATCACTGACTCAATGTACTATTGTAAAGTAACCCATAACTGCACTTATTTCTAGCACCATGGACAGCAGCTGCGTTGTCTCTCATGTGTTTATATTTGTATTTCATTAGCGTGTGTACAAATACTGAGTTTGTGATTCACATTCTTCAAGTGTATTTTAATCATGCATTATTCTTTTTTAAATCGAATAGTTTAGTTTGATTATTTTATTCAAATTCAATCCAAAAATTGTTTTATTCGAAAAGCATTGTAATATAGCGTTCTGAACTCAGAGGGCCGCTATAGACCAGAATGTTCCAGTTGAGGGCAGCGTGTGTAGTACCTCCCATCGTGTCTATTCCTACCCACTGTGGACGAGCACATTTCGTTTAACAAGGGACAAAGAACACGGTGAAGGAGGATCGCTCTTTGGTATTTCTTCCAAATCTATTGCCATCCATTTTTGGGAGTATTTGTGGAATATGAACTACAAAAAAAGGATCTTAACGTTTTCATAGAGTATACGAAGCCACTGTGGAAAGAACAATGGGACGTTACGTCGGATGGATGATATTTATCTGGATCGTATGCCTCAACTCGGTGCTCGGGCAGGTCAGCTACACCATACCCGAAGAGATGGCGAAAGGCTCTGTAGTCGGTAATATAGCACAGGATTTAGGTTTGGATGTGAAAAGACTGAAGTCAGGTAAAGCCCGTATTTTTACCCGAGACAGCATCGAATATGTCGAGCTGAATAGAGAAAGAGGAGTCCTCGTTATCAAGGACAGAATCGACAGAGAGGCGATATGCGGACAAACTACGCCTTGTGCGCTGCATTTTCAGATCATATTAGAAAATCCGATTGAATTTTTCAGTATAAATATCGAGATCACAGATGTAAATGATAACCCTCCAGACTTTGAAAAAAGAGATGTTAGGTTTAAAATCAGCGAGTCAGCCATAAGTGGAGCTAAATTTATATTAGACATGGCAATAGATCCTGATGTCGGGACGAATGGTTTACGAGCATATGTCCTAAAACCAACAGATAACTTCGCCCTTAAATTACACAGTCAAGCAGGAGATATAAAAAACATCGAAATGGTTTTAGAGAAACCTCTCGATAGAGAACAACATGAACACCTTTCTTTAGTGTTAACGGCAGTCGATGGCGGAGATCCGCAGATGTCTGGGACAATGCAGATCCTGATCTCGGTTTTAGATGCCAATGATAACGCACCCGTTTTCACGCAGTCTGTTTACAAAGCGTCTATTAAAGAAGGCGCTCCTTTAGGAACGGTTGTTACTACGGTTACTGCGACAGATGCAGATGACGGAGCGAATGGTAAGATAACCTACTCCGTTTCAAGTATGATAGGCCTTACTCGCGGAATGTTTGAAGTAAACGAGGAAAATGGTGAGGTTAGATTGAGCGGAAATATTGACTACGAAAAAACCCGAACATTTGAGATGAATATACGGGCTAGTAATAATGATGAGGGAGGACTGGTTGACTCATGTAAATTAATTGTTGACGTCCTTGATGTTAATGACAACAAACCTGATATTCACATAATGTCTAAATCAAATGTAATATCAGAAGACGCTAAACCCAACACAGTCGTAACCGTTATCAATATAGAAGATGCCGATTCAGGTGAAAATGGTAAAGTTGAATGTTCAATAAACGACGACATTCCTTTTGCGTTGAGGTCGACATCGAACAACTTCTTCAGCTTAGTGACAGACAGCGATTTAGACCGAGAGAAAGCCTCTCAGTATAATATCAGTGTGACGTGTTCTGATGGGGGAGTGGCTTCGCTTTCTAGCAGCGTCACCATCGCCCTACAGATCCTAGACGTGAACGACAACGCGCCTGTCTTTGATAAACACTCATACGAAGGACACATTGTAGAAAACAACGTGCAGGGCGTCTCTGTATTCACACTGAACGCAAGAGACGCTGACTGGAACCAGAACGCACGTGTCTCTTACATATTGGAGGACTCGTCTTTAAACGGTGTTCCAGTCTCCTCTTATGTGTCTGTTAGCGCTGACAGTGGAGTTATACATGCAGTCCGCTCGTTTGACTACGAGCAGATTAAAGAGTTTCAGTTTCGTGTTAAAGCACAAGATGGAGGCTCTCCTCCCCTCAGTAGTAATGTGAGTGTGAAGATACTGATCCAGGACCAGAACGACAACGCCCCTCAGGTTCTGTACCCGGTCCAGACCGGTGGTTCTCTGGTGGCTGAAATGGTGCCTCGTTCAGCAGATGTGGGCTATCTGGTCACTAAAGTGGTGGCTGTTGATGTGGACTCTGGACAGAACGCCTGGCTCTCCTATAAACTACAGAAAGCCACAGACAGGGCGCTGTTTGAAGTGGGCTTACAGAATGGAGAAATAAGAACTATCCGCCAAGTCACCGATAAAGATGCTGTGAAACAAAGACTGACTGTTATAGTGGAGGACAACGGACAGCCCTCTCGTTCAGCTACAGTCATTGTTAACGTGGCGGTGGCGGACAGCTTCCCTGAAGTGCTCTCGGAGTTCACTGACTTTACACACGACAAGGAGTACAATGACAACCTGACTTTTTACTTAGTCTTGGCTTTGGCTGTAGTTTCCTTTCTCTTCATCACGTGTCTAGTGGTTATCATATCAGTGAAGATCTACAGATGGAGACAGTCTCGTACCCTGTATCATTCCAATCTCCCGGTGATTCCATATTATCCACCACGTTACTCAGACACTTTGGGGACAGCAGGGACTCTCCAGCACGTGTACAATTACGAGGTGTGCAGGACCACTGACTCCAGAAAGAGTGACTGTAAGTTCGGCGGAGCTGGTAGTCAGAACGTTCTGATAATGGACCCCAGTTCTACAGGAACCATGCAGCGAATACAGAGTGAAAAGAGCATCCTGGACGAACCAGACTCTCCTCTTGAGGTTAGAAATCACTGACTCAATGTTCTATTGTAAAGTAACCCATAACTGCACTTATTTCGAGCACCATGGACAGCAGCTGCGTTGACTCTCATCTGTTTATATTTGTATTTCACTAGACTGTTCAAATACTGAGTTGGTGATTCACATTCTTCACGTCTATTTTAATCATGCATTATTTATTTTAAATCATATTGTTCAGTATTATTCCTCTTATTCAATTTTGTCTACAAAATGTTGTATTCGAACAGCATTGTAATAGAGCGTTCTGAACTCAGAGGGCCGCTATAGACCAGAATGTTCCAGTTGAGGGCAGCGTGTGTAGTACCTCCCATCGTGTCTATTCCTACCCACTGTGGACGAGCACATTTCGTTTAACAAGGGACAAAGAACACGGTGAAGGAGGATCGCTCTTTGTTATTTCTTCCAAATTGATTGCCATCCATTTATGGGAGCATTTGTGGAATATAAACACCAAAAAAAGGATCTTAACATTTTCATAGCGTATACGAAGCCAGTGTGGAAAGAACAATGGGACGTTACGTCGGATGGATGATATTTATCTGGATCGTATGCCTCAACTCGGTGCTCGGGCAGGTCAGCTACACCATACCTGAAGAGATGGCGAAAGGCTCTATAGTCGGTAATATAGCACAGGATTTAGGCTTGGATGTGAAAAGACTGAAGTCAGGTAAAGCCCGTATTTTTACCCGTGACAGCATCGAATATGTCGAGCTGAATAGAGAAAGAGGAGTCCTCGTTATCAAGGACAGAATCGACAGAGAGGCGATATGCGGACAAACTACGCCTTGTGCGCTGCATTTTCAGATCATATTAGAAAATCCGATGGAATTTTACAGTATAAATATCGAGATTACAGACGTTAATGATAACCCTCCAGTCTTTAAAAAAAGTGATTTTAAATTTAAAATCAGCGAGTCAGCCGTAAGTGGAGCTAAATTTATATTAGACAGGGCAATAGATCCTGATGTCGGGACGAATGGTTTACGAACATATGTCCTAAAACCAACAGACAACTTCGCCCTTAAATTACACAGTCAAGCAGGATATATTACAAACATCGAAATGGTTTTAGAGAAACCTCTCGATAGAGAACAACATGAACACCTTTCTTTAGTGTTAACGGCAGTCGATGGCGGAGAGCCGCCGATGTCTGGAACAATGCAGATCCTGATCTCGGTTTTAGATGCCAATGATAACGCACCCGTTTTCACGCAGTCTGTTTACAAAGCGTCTATTAAAGAAGGCGCTCCTTTAGGAACGGTTGTTACTACGGTTACTGCGACAGATGCAGATGACGGAGTGAATGGTAAAATAACCTACACCCTTTCAAGTATGTTGGATCATACTCTAGGAATATTTGAAGTAAATCAGGATAATGGTGAGGTTAGATTGAGCGGAAATATTGACTACGAAAAAGCTCGAACATTTCAGATAAATATACGGGCTAGTAATAATGATGAGGGAGGTCTGGTTGACTCATGTAAATTAATTGTTGACGTCCTCGATGTAAATGACAACAAACCTGATATTCACATAATGTCTAAATCAAATGTGATATCAGAAGACGCTAAACCCAACACAGTCGTAACCATGATCAATATAGAAGATGCAGATTCTGGTGAAAATGGCAAAGTTGAATGTTCAATAAACGACGACATTCCTTTTGCATTGAGGTCGACATCGAACAACTTCTTCAGCTTAGTGACAGACAGCGATTTAGACCGAGAGAAAGCCTCTCAGTATAATATCAGTGTGACGTGTTCTGATGGGGGAGTGGCTTCGCTTTCTAGCAGCGTCACCATCGCCCTACAGATCCTAGACGTGAACGACAACGCGCCTGTCTTTGATAAACACTCATACGAAGGACACATTGTAGAAAACAACGTGCAGGGCGTCTCTGTATTCACACTGAACGCAAGAGACGCTGACTGGAACCAGAACGCACGTGTCTCTTACATATTGGAGGACTCGTCTTTAAACGGTGTTCCAGTCTCCTCTTATGTGTCTGTTAGCGCTGACAGTGGAGTTATACATGCAGTCCGCTCGTTTGACTACGAGCAGATTAAAGAGTTTCAGTTTCGTGTGAGAGCACAAGATGGAGGCTCTCCTCCCCTCAGTAGTAATGTGAGTGTGAAGATACTGATCCAGGACCAGAACGACAACGCCCCTCAGGTTCTGTACCCGGTCCAGACCGGTGGTTCTCTGGTGGCTGAAATGGTGCCTCGTTCAGCAGATGTGGGCTATCTGGTCACTAAAGTGGTGGCTGTTGATGTGGACTCTGGACAGAACGCCTGGCTCTCCTATAAACTACAGAAAGCCACAGACAGGGCGCTGTTTGAAGTGGGCTTACAGAATGGAGAAATAAGAACTATCCGCCAAGTCACCGATAAAGATGCTGTGAAACAAAGACTGACTGTTATAGTGGAGGACAACGGACAGCCCTCTCGTTCAGCTACAGTCATTGTTAACGTGGCGGTGGCGGACAGCTTCCCTGAAGTGCTCTCGGAGTTCACTGACTTTACACACGACAAGGAGTACAATGACAACCTGACTTTTTACTTAGTCTTGGCTTTGGCTGTAGTTTCCTTTCTCTTCATCACGTGTCTAGTGGTTATCATATCAGTGAAGATCTACAGATGGAGACAGTCTCGTACCCTGTATCATTCCAATCTCCCGGTGATTCCATATTATCCACCACGTTACTCAGACACTTTGGGGACAGCAGGGACTCTCCAGCACGTGTACAATTACGAGGTGTGCAGGACCACTGACTCCAGAAAGAGTGACTGTAAGTTCGGCGGAGCTGGTAGTCAGAACGTTCTGATAATGGACCCCAGTTCTACAGGAACCATGCAGCGAATACAGAGTGAAAAGAGCATCCTGGACGAACCAGACTCTCCTCTTGAGGTTAGAAATCACTGACTCAATGTTCTATTGTAAAGTAACCCATAACTGCACTTATTTCTAGCACCATGGACAGCAGCTGCGTTGTCTCTCATCTGTTTATATTTGCATTTCATTAGAGTGTTCAAATACTGTGTTTGTGATTCACATTCTTCAAGTGTATTTTAATCATGCATTATTCTTTTTCAAATCAAATTGTTTAGTTTGATTATTTTTATTTAAATTCAATCAAAAAATGGTTGTATTCGAAAAGCATTGTAATAGAGCGTTCTGAACTCAGAGGGCCGCTATAGACCAGAATGTTCCAGTTCAGGGCAGCGTGTGTAGTACCTCCCATCGTGTCTATTCCTACCCACTGTGGACGAGCACATTTCGTTTAACAAGGGACAAAGAACACGGTGAAGGAGGATCGCTCTTTGGTATTTCTTCCAAATCTATTGCCATCCATTTTTGTGAGCATTTGTGGAATATAAACACCGAAATAAGGATCTTTACGTTTTCATTGTGTATACGAAGCCAGTGTGGAAAGAACAATGGGACGTTACGTCGGATGGATGATATTTATCTGGATCGTATGCCTCAACTCGGTGCTCGGGCAGGTCAGCTACACCATACCTGAAGAGATGGCGAAAGGCTCTATAGTCGGTAATATAGCACAGGATTTAGGCTTGGATGTGAAAAGACTGAAGTCAGGTATAGCCCGTATTTTTACCCGTGACAGCATCGAATATGTCGAGCTGAATAGAGAAAGAGGAGTCCTCGTTATCAAGGACAGAATCGACAGAGAGGCGATATGCGGACAAACTACGCCTTGTGCGCTGCATTTTCAGATCATATTAGAAAATCCCATCGAATTTTTCAGTGTAAATATCGAGATTACAGACGTTAATGATAACCCTCCAGTCTTTCAAAAAAGCGATGTTAAATTTAAGATCAGCGAGTCAGCCGTAAGTGGAGCTAAATTTATACTAGACAGGGCAATAGATCCTGATGTCGGGACGAATGGTTTACGAACATATGTCCTAAAACCAACAGATAACTTCGCCCTTAAATTACACAGTCAAGCAGGAGATATCAAAACATCGAAATGGTTTTAGAGAAACCTCTGGATAGAGAACAACATGAGCACCTTTCTTTAGTGTTAACGGCAGTCGATGGCGGAGAGCCGCAGATGTCTGGAACAATGCAGATCCTGATCTCGGTTTTAGACGTCAATGATAACGCACCCGTTTTCACGCAGTCTGTTTACAAAGCGTCTATTAAAGAAGGCGCTCCTTTAGGAACGGTTGTTACTACGGTTACTGCGACAGATGCAGATGACGGAGCGAATGGTAAGATAACCTACTCCGTTTCAAGTATGTTGGATCATACTTTAGGAATATTTGAAGTGAATGAGGAAACTGGAGAGGTTAGATTGAGCGGAAATATTGACTACGAAAAAGCCAGAACATTTGAGATAAATATACGGGCTAGTGATGAGGGAGGACTGGTTGACTCGTGTAAATTAATTGTAGACGTCCTCGATGTCAATGACAACAAACCTGATATTCACATAATGTCTAAATCAAATGTAATATCAGAAGACGCTAAACCCAACACAGTCGTAACCGTTATCAATATTGAAGACGCAGATTCTGGTGAAAATGGTAAAGTTAAATGTTCAATAAACGACGACATTCCTTTTGCATTGAGGTCGACATCGAACAACTTCTTCAGCTTAGTGACAGACAGCGATTTAGACCGAGAGAAAGCCTCTCAGTATAATATCAGTGTGACGTGTTCTGATGGGGGAGTGGCTTCGCTTTCTAGCAGCGTCACCATCGCCCTACAGATCCTAGACGTGAACGACAACGCGCCTGTCTTTGATAAACACTCATACGAAGGACACATTGTAGAAAACAACGTGCAGGGCGTCTCTGTATTCACACTGAACGCAAGAGACGCTGACTGGAACCAGAACGCACGTGTTTCTACATATTGGAGGACTCGTCTTTAAACGGTGTTCCAGTCTCCTCTTATGTGTCTGTTAGCGCTGACAGTGGAGTTATACATGCAGTCCGCTCGTTTGACTACGAGCAGATTAAAGAGTTTCAGTTTCGTGTTAGAGCTCAAGATGGAGGCTCTCCTCCCCTCAGTAGTAATGTGAGTGTTAAGATACTGATCCAGGACCAGAACGACAACGCCCCTCAGGTTCTGTACCCGGTCCAGACCGGTGGTTCTCTGGTGGCTGAAATGGTGCCTCGTTCAGCAGATGTGGGCTATCTGGTCACTAAAGTGGTGGCTGTTGATGTGGACTCTGGACAGAACGCCTGGCTCTCCTATAAACTACAGAAAGCCACAGACAGGGCGCTGTTTGAAGTGGGCTTACAGAATGGAGAAATAAGAACTATCCGCCAAGTCACCGATAAAGATGCTGTGAAACAAAGACTGACTGTTATAGTGGAGGACAACGGACAGCCCTCTCGTTCAGCTACAGTCATTGTTAACGTGGCGGTGGCGGACAGCTTCCCTGAAGTGCTCTCGGAGTTCACTGACTTTACACACGACAAGGAGTACAATGACAACCTGACTTTTTACTTAGTCTTGGCTTTGGCTGTAGTTTCCTTTCTCTTCATCACGTGTCTAGTGGTTATCATATCAGTGAAGATCTACAGATGGAGACAGTCTCGTACCCTGTATCATTCCAATCTCCCGGTGATTCCATATTATCCACCACGTTACTCAGACACTTTGGGGACAGCAGGGACTCTCCAGCACGTGTACAATTACGAGGTGTGCAGGACCACTGACTCCAGAAAGAGTGACTGTAAGTTCGGCGGAGCTGGTAGTCAGAACGTTCTGATAATGGACCCCAGTTCTACAGGAACCATGCAGCGAATACAGAGTGAAAAGAGCATCCTGGACGAACCAGACTCTCCTCTTGAGGTTAGAAATCACTGACTCAATGTTCTATTGTAAAGTAACCCATAACTGCACTTATTTCTAGCACCATGGACAGCAGCTGCGTTGTCTCTCATCTGTTTATATTTGTATTTCATTAGAGTGTTCAAATACTGAGTTTGTGATTCACGTTCTCCACGTATATTTGAAGCATTCATTGTTTCTTTCTTATTATTTTCAAATACTATTGTTTAGTGTGATTTCTCTTATTCAATTGAAGATACAAATAGTTTGATTCGAAAAGCATTGTAATAGAGCGTTCTGAACTCAGAGGGCCGCTATAGACCAGAATGTTCCAGTTGAGGGCAGCGTGTGTAGTACCTCCCATCGTGTCTATTCCTACCCACTGTGGACGAGCACATTTCGTTTAACAAGGGACAAAGAACACGGTGAAGGAGGATCGCTCTTTGGTATTTTGTCCAAATCTATTGCCATCCATTTTTCGGAACATTTGTGGAATATAAACACCAAAAAAAGGATCTTAACGTTTTTATTGTGTATACGACGCCACTGTGGAAAGAACAATGGGACGTTACGTCGGATGGATGATATTTATCTGGATCGTATGCCTCAACTCGGTGCTCGGGCAGGTCAGCTACACCATACCTGAAGAGATGGCGAAAGGCTCTGTAGTCGGTAATATAGCACAGGATTTAGGCTTGGATGTGAAAAGACTGAAGTCAGGTAAAGCCCGTATTTTTACCCGTGACAGCATCGAATATGTCGAGCTGAATAGAGAAAGGGGAGTCCTCGTTATCAAGGACAGAATCGACAGAGAGGCGATATGCGGACAAACTACGCCTTGTGCGCTGCATTTTCAGATCATATTAGAAAATCCTATGGAATTTTACAGTATAAATATAGAGATTACGGATGTTAATGATAACCCTCCAATCTTTGAAAAAAGCGATGTTCAATTTAAAATCAGCGAGTCAGCCGTAAGTGGAGCTAAATTTATATTAGACATGGCAATTGATTCTGATGTCGGGACGAATGGTTTACGAACATATGTCCTAAAACCAACAGATAACTTCGCCCTTAAATTACACAGTCAAGCAGGAGATATCAAAAACATTGAAATGGTTTTAGAGAAACCTCTGGATAGAGAACAACATGAACACCTTTCTTTAGTGTTAACGGCAGTCGATGGCGGAGAGCCGCAGATGTCTGGAACAATGCAGATCCTGATCTCGGTTTTAGACGTCAATGATAACGCACCCGTTTTCACGCAGTCTGTTTACAAAGCGTCTATTAAAGAAGGCGCTCCTTTAGGAACGGTTGTTACTACGGTTACTGCGACAGATGCAGATGACGGAGCGAATGGTAAGATAACCTACTCCGTTTCAAGTATGTTGGGCCATACTCGAGGAATGTTTGAAGTCAATGAGGAAAATGGTGAGATTAGGTTGGGCGGAAATATTGACTACGAAAAAACCCGAGCATTTGAGATAAATATACGCGCTAGTGATGAGGGAGGACTGGTTGACTCGTGTAAATTAATTGTAGACGTCCTCGATGTTAATGACAACAAACCTGATATTCACATAATGTCCAAATCAAATGTGATATCAGAAGACGCTAAACCCAACACAGTCGTAACCATGATCAATATAGAAGATGCAGATTCTGGGGAAAATGGCAAAGTTCAGTGTTCAATAAACGACGACATTCCTTTTGCATTGAGGTCGACATCGAACAACTTCTTCAGCTTAGTGACAGACAGCGATTTAGACCGAGAGAAAGCCTCTCAGTATAATATCAGTGTGACGTGTTCTGATGGGGGAGTGGCTTCGCTTTCTAGCAGCGTCACCATCGCCCTACAGATCCTAGACGTGAACGACAACGCGCCTGTCTTTGATAAACACTCATACGAAGGACACATTGTAGAAAACAACGTGCAGGGCGTCTCTGTATTCACACTGAACGCAAGAGACGCTGACTGGAACCAGAACGCACGTGTCTCTTACATATTGGAGGACTCGTCTTTAAACGGTGTTCCAGTCTCCTCTTATGTGTCTGTTAGCGCTGACAGTGGAGTTATACATGCAGTCCGCTCGTTTGACTACGAGCAGATTAAAGAGTTTCAGTTTCGTGTTAAAGCACAAGATGGAGGCTCTCCTCCCCTCAGTAGTAATGTGAGTGTTAATATACTGATCCAGGACCAGAACGACAACGCCCCTCAGGTTCTGTACCCGGTCCAGACCGGTGGTTCTCTGGTGGCTGAAATGGTGCCTCGTTCAGCAGATGTGGGCTATCTGGTCACTAAAGTGGTGGCTGTTGATGTGGACTCTGGACAGAACGCCTGGCTCTCCTATAAACTACAGAAAGCCACAGACAGGGCGCTGTTTGAAGTGGGCTTACAGAATGGAGAAATAAGAACTATCCGCCAAGTCACCGATAAAGATGCTGTGAAACAAAGACTGACTGTTATAGTGGAGGACAACGGACAGCCCTCTCGTTCAGCTACAGTCATTGTTAACGTGGCGGTGGCGGACAGCTTCCCTGAAGTGCTCTCGGAGTTCACTGACTTTACACACGACAAGGAGTACAATGACAACCTGACTTTTTACTTAGTCTTGGCTTTGGCTGTAGTTTCCTTTCTCTTCATCACGTGTCTAGTGGTTATCATCTCAGTGAAGATCTACAGATGGAGACAGTCTCGTACCCTGTATCATTCCAATCTCCCGGTGATTCCATATTATCCACCACGTTACTCAGACACTTTGGGGACAGCAGGGACTCTCCAGCACGTGTACAATTACGAGGTGTGCAGGACCACTGACTCCAGAAAGAGTGACTGTAAGTTCGGCGAGCTGGTAGTCAGAACGTTCTGATAATGGACCCCAGTTCTACAGGAACCATGCAGCGAATACAGAGTGAAAAGAGCATCCTGGACGAACCAGACTCTCCTCTTGAGGTTAGAAATCACTGACTCAATGTTCTATTGTAAAGTAACCCAAAACTGCACTTATTTCTAGCACCATGGACAGCAGCTGCGTTGTCTCTCATCTGTTTAATTTTGTATTTAGTGTGTTCAAATACTGAGTTTGTGATTCACGTTCTCCACGTATATTTGAAGCATTCATTGTTTCTTTCATATTCTTTTCAAATACTATTGTTTAGTGTGATTCCTCTTATTCAATTTAAGCTACAAATAGTTTGATTCGAAAAGCATTGTAATAGAGCGTTCTGAACTCAGAGGGCCGCTATAGACCAGAATGTTCCAGTTGAGGGCAGCGTGTGTAGTACCTCCCATCGTGTCTATTCCTACCCACTGTGGACGAGCACATTTCGTTTAACAAGGGACAAAGAACACGGTGAAGGAGGATCCCTCTTTGTTATTTCTTCAAAATCTATTGCCATCCATTTTTCGGAACATTTGTGGAATATAAACACCAAAAAAAGGATCTTAACGTTTTCATAGCGTATACGAAGCCAGTGTGGAAAGAACAATGGGACGTTACGTCGGATGGATGATATTTATCTGGATCGTATGCCTCAACTCGGTGCTCGGGCAGGTCAGCTACACCATACCTGAAGAGATGGCGAAAGGCTCTGTAGTCGGAAATATAGCACAGGATTTAGGCTTGGATGTGAAAAGACTGAAGTCAGGTAAAGCCCGTATTTTTACCCGAGACAGCATCGAATATGTCGAGCTGAATAGAGAAAGAGGAGTCCTCATTATCAAGGACAGAATCGACAGAGAGGCGATATGCGGACAAACTACGCCTTGTGCGCTGCATTTTCAGATCATACTAGAGAATCCGATGGAATTTTTCAGAATAAATATAGAAATCACAGACGTTAATGATAACCCTCCAGTTTTCCAAAAAAGCGACGTGAAATTTAAGATTAGTGAGTCAGCCATAAGTGGATCTAAATTTATATTAGACATGGCAATAGATCCTGATGTCGGGACGAATGGTTTACGAACATATGTCCTAAAACCAACAGATAACTTCGCCCTTAAATTACACAGTCAAGCAGGAGATATCAAAAACATCGAAATGGTTTTAGAGAAACCTCTGGATAGAGAACAACATGAACACCTTTCTTTAGTGTTAACGGCAGTCGATGGCGGAGAGCCACAGATGTCTGGATCAATGCAGATCCTGATATCGGTTTTAGATGCCAATGATAACGCACCCGTTTTCACGCAGTCTGTTTACAAAGCGTCTATTAAAGAAGGCGCTCCTTTAGGAACGGTTGTTACTACGGTTACTGCGACAGATGCAGATGACGGAGCGAATGGTAAGATAACCTACTCCGTTTCAAGTATGTTAGGCCATACTTTAGGAATATTTGAAGTCAATGAGGAAAATGGTGAGGTTAGATTGAGCGGAAATATTGACTACGAAAAAGCCAGAACATTTGAAATAAATATACGGGCTAGTGATGAGGGAGGACTAGTTGACTCGTGTAAATTAATTGTTGACGTCCTTGATGTTAATGACAACAAACCTGATATTCACATAATGTCTAAATCAAATGTAATATCAGAAGACGCTAAACCCAACACAGTCGTAACAATGATCAATATAGAAGACGCAGATTCAGGTGAAAATGGGAAAGTTGAATGTTCAATAAACGACGACATTCCTTTTGCATTGAGGTCGACATCGAACAACTTCTTCAGCTTAGTGACAGACAGCGATTTAGACCGAGAGAAAGCCTCTCAGTATAATATCAGTGTGACGTGTTCTGATGGGGGAGTGGCTTCGCTTTCTAGCAGCGTCACCATCGCCCTACAGATCCTAGACGTGAACGACAACGCGCCTGTCTTTGATAAACACTCATACGAAGGACACATTGTAGAAAACAACGTGCAGGGCGTCTCTGTATTCACACTGAACGCAAGAGACGCTGACTGGAACCAGAACGCACGTGTCTCTTACATATTGGAGGACTCGTCTTTAAACGGTGTTCCAGTCTCCTCTTATGTGTCTGTTAGCGCTGACAGTGGAGTTATACATGCAGTCCGCTCGTTTGACTACGAGCAGATTAAAGAGTTTCAGTTTCGTGTTAAAGCACAAGATGGAGGCTCTCCTCCCCTCAGTAGTAATGTGAGTGTTAAGATACTGATCCAGGACCAGAACGACAACGCCCCTCAGGTTCTGTACCCGGTCCAGACCGGTGGTTCTCTGGTGGCTGAAATGGTGCCTCGTTCAGCAGATGTGGGCTATCTGGTCACTAAAGTGGTGGCTGTTGATGTGGACTCTGGACAGAACGCCTGGCTCTCCTATAAACTACAGAAAGCCACAGACAGGGCGCTGTTTGAAGTGGGCTTACAGAATGGAGAAATAAGAACAATCCGCCAAGTCACCGATAAAGATGCTGTGAAACAAAGACTGACTGTTATAGTGGAGGACAACGGACAGCCCTCTTGTTCAGCTACAGTCATTGTTAACGTGGCGGTGGCGGACAGCTTCCCTGAAGTGCTCTCGGAGTTCACTGACTTTACACACGACAAGGAGTACAATGACAACCTGACTTTTTACTTAGTCTTGGCTTTGGCTGTAGTTTCCTTTCTCTTCATCACGTGTCTAGTGGTTATCATATCAGTGAAGATCTACAGATGGAGACAGTCTCGTACCCTGTATCATTCCAATCTCCCGGTGATTCCATATTATCCACCACGTTACTCAGACACTTTGGGGACAGCAGGGACTCTCCAGCACGTGTACAATTACGAGGTGTGCAGGACCACTGACTCCAGAAAGAGTGACTGTAAGTTCGGCGGAGCTGGTAGTCAGAACGTTCTGATAATGGACCCCAGTTCTACAGGAACCATGCAGCGAATACAGAGTGAAAAGAGCATCCTGGACGAACCAGACTCTCCTCTTGAGGTTAGAAATCGCTGACTCAATGTTGTATTGTAAAGTAACCCATAACTGCACTTATTTCTAGCACCATGGACAGCAGCTGCGTTGACTCTCATCTGTTTATATTTGTATTTAGTGTGTTCAAATACTGAGTTTGTGATTCACGTTCTTCACGTATATTTGAAGCATTCATTGTTTCATTCTTATTCTTTTCAAATACTATTGTTTAGTGTGATTCCTCTTATTCAATTTAAGCTACAAATAGTTTGATTCGAAAAGCATTGTAATAGAGCGTTCTGAACTCAGAGGGCCGCTATAGACCAGAATGTTCCAGTTGAGGGCAGCGTGTGTAGTACCTCCCATCGTGTATATTCCTACCCACTGTGGACGAGCACATTTCGTTTAACAAGGGACAAAGAACACGGTGAAGGAGGATCGCTCTTTGGTATTTCTTCCAAATCTATTGCCATCCATTTTGGGGAGCATTTGTGGAATATAAACACCAAAAAAAGGATCTTAACGTTTTTATTGTGTATACGACGCCAGTGTGGAAAGAACAATGGGACGTTACGTCGGATGGATGATATTTATCTGGATCGTATGCCTCAACTCGGTGCTCGGGCAGGTCAGCTACACCATACCTGAAGAGATGGCGAAAGGCTCTGTAGTCGGTAATATAGCACAGGATTTAGGCTTGGATGTGAAAAGACTGAAGTCAGGTAAAGCCCGTATTTTTACCCGTGACAGCATCGAATATGTCGAGCTGAATAGAGAAAGAGGAGTCCTCGTTATCAAGGACAGAATCGACAGAGAGGCGATATGCAGACAAACTACGCCTTGTGCGCTGCATTTTCAGATCATATTAGAGAATCCCATCGAATTCTACAGTATAAATATCGAGATCACAGACGTTAATGATAACCCTCCAGTCTTTCAAAAAAACGACGTGAAATTTAAGATCAGTGAGTCAGCCGTAAGTGGAGCTAAATTTATATTAGACATGGCAATAGATCCTGATGTCGGGACGAATGGTTTACGAACATATGTCCTAAAACCAATAGATAACTTTGCCCTTAAATTACACAGTCAATCAGGAAATATCAAAAACATCGAAATGGTTTTAGAGAAACCTCTCGATAGAGAACAACATGAACACCTTTCTTTAGTGTTAACGGCAGTCGATGGCGGAGAGCCGCAGATGTCTGGAACAATGCAGATCCTGATCTCGGTTTTAGATGCCAATGATAACGCACCCGTTTTCACGCAGTCTGTTTACAAAGCGTCTATTAAAGAAGGCGCTCCTTTAGGAACGGTTGTTACTACGGTTACTGCGACAGATGCAGATGACGGAGCGAATGGTAAGATAACCTACTCCGTTTCAAGTATGTTGGATCATACTTTAGGAATATTTGAAGTCAATGAGGAAACTGGAGAGGTTAGATTAAGCGGAGATATTGACTACGAAAATGCCAGGACATTTGAGATAAATATACGCGCTAGTAATGATGAGGGAGGACTGGTTGACTCCTGTAAATTAATTGTAGACGTCCTCGATGTCAATGACAACCAACCTGATATACACATAATGTCTAAATCTAATGTAATATCAGAAGACGCTAAACCCAACACAGTCGTAACAGTTATCAATATAGAAGACGCAGATTCTGGTGAAAATGGCAAAGTTGAATGTTCAATAAACGACGACATTCCTTTTGCGTTGAGGTCGACATCGAACAACTTCTTCAGCTTAGTGACAGACAGCGATTTAGACCGAGAGAAAGCCTCTCAGTATAATATCAGTGTGACGTGTTCTGATGGGGGAGTGGCTTCGCTTTCTAGCAGCGTCACCATCGCCCTACAGATCCTAGACGTGAACGACAACGCGCCTGTCTTTGATAAACACTCATACGAAGGACACATTGTAGAAAACAACGTGCAGGGCGTCTCTGTATTCACACTGAACGCAAGAGACGCTGACTGGAACCAGAACGCACGTGTCTCTTACATATTGGAGGACTCGTCTTTAAACGGTGTTCCAGTCTCCTCTTATGTGTCTGTTAGCGCTGACAGTGGAGTTATACATGCAGTCCGCTCGTTTGACTACGAGCAGATTAAAGAGTTTCAGTTTCGTGTTAGAGCACAAGATGGAGGCTCTCCTCCCCTCAGTAGTAATGTGAGTGTTAAGATACTGATCCAGGACCAGAACGACAACGCCCCTCAGGTTCTGTACCCGGTCCAGACCGGTGGTTCTCTGGTGGCTGAAATGGTGCCTCGTTCAGCAGATGTGGGCTATCTGGTCACTAAAGTGGTGGCTGTTGATGTGGACTCTGGACAGAACGCCTGGCTCTCCTACAAACTACAGAGAGCCACAGACAGGGCGCTGTTTGAAGTGGGCTTACAGAATGGAGAAATAAGAACTATCCGCCAAGTCACCGATAAAGATGCTGTGAAACAAAGACTGACTGTTCTAGTGGAGGACAACGGACAGCCCTCTCGTTCAGCTACAGTCATTGTTAACGTGGCGGTGGCGGACAGCTTCCCTGAAGTGCTCTCGGAGTTCACTGACTTTACACACGACAAGGAGTACAATGACAACCTGACTTTTTACTTAGTCTTGGCTTTGGCTGTAGTTTCGTTTCTCTTCATCACGTGTTTAGTGGTTATCATATCAGTGAAGATCTACAGATGGAGACAGTCTCGTACCCTGTATCATTCCAATCTCCCGGTGATTCCATATTATCCACCACGTTACTCAGACACTTTGGGGACAGCAGGGACTCTCCAGCACGTGTACAATTACGAGGTGTGCAGGACCACTGACTCCAGAAAGAGTGACTGTAAGTTCGGCGGAGCTGGTAGTCAGAACGTTCTGATAATGGACCCCAGTTCTACAGGAACCATGCAGCGAATACAGAGTGAAAAGAGCATCCTGGACGAACCAGACTCTCCACTAGAGGTTAGATATGTTGTTACAGACACATAAAGTATAATGTCTGTGTCATCACGCGAAATAAATCACCTGTTAAACAATCTTTAAAATCTAGGCATTTTGTGATTTTTATTTTCAGAACCATGGACAGTGACAATATGTGAATGCTTTTGCTGTCTGCATGTCTTTGTGTTTTTCTGTGGTTGTTGCAGTATTATTTGATGTCTCTAGGTGCCACTGTGTATTCGTTTGAGGATGGCGATTTTCGTTGCAGTCCTCCTTTTTTTCCTCGCTGTGCGCGTCAGTGTACCAAATACTACTCGTATCGCGCCGACAAAGAAACGTCTTCGCCTTTCCTCGTAGTTTATTTCGCAATTTTTGATCTACTAACTTGAGCTGTGGTGTGGACTCTAAAAGGATGAACCGTCTGTGTTGTGGATTACAAGGAATTGTCTGTCGGCTGTTCGTCTTCCTTTCCATTGCTGATGTATTGCACGGGCAGGTCCGTTATTCAATTCCCGAGGAAATGGCGACGGGTTCCGTTGTGGGGAACGTCGTCGTGGACCTAGGTTTGGATATTAACAGGCTGAAATCTGGTCACGCTCGTATATTTACCGAAGATGAGAGTGAGTACATCGGTTTGAATTCTGACAAAGGGACGTTAGTCGTTGCCAAAAGAATAGACCGAGAGGTCCTGTGCGGCCAACTGGCTCCCTGTTCTTTACATTTTCAGATTATATTAGAAAACCCAATGGAGCTGCATCGCATTGATGTTGAAGTGGTCGATATTAATGACAACTCCCCGGCTTTTGCTAAAAAACAACTAAATTTCGAAATAAGCGAACTCGCTGTCAAGGGGTCTCGATTTTCGCTCGACAGTGCAAAAGATCCCGACGTATCTTTGAATACTCTTCAAACATACAAGCTAAATCCTACCGATAATTTCAACCTGAATATTCTCTCTCGGTCCGATGGGACAAAATACGTTGAAATGGTTCTGCAGACGTCGCTAGACAGGGAAAAGAAAGACGAGCATAAATTAATATTAACAGCATATGATGGTGGAAATCCTCAGAAATCAGGGTCCGTTAAGATACACATTATTGTCATGGACGTAAACGATAATGCGCCTGTTTTTAGTCAATCTGTGTTCAGGATAAATGTCCCAGAAAATGCGTTAAAAGGGAGTGCTATTTTAAAAGTCAGTGCCACTGATGTAGATCAAGGAACGAATGGAGAAATTGCGTATTCATTTTCTCAAAATACCGACAGTTTATCATCTGTCTTTCATATAGATCCTAATAGCGGAGAGGTTAGTGTAATTGGCGTTTTAGATTATGAAAAAGCCAAACATTATGAAATCGATGTAGAAGCCAAAGACAAAGGTGGCTTAACAGATACAAGCAAGATACTCATTGATGTAATTGATGTCAACGACAACGCGCCAGTTATTAATATCATATCGTTTTCAAATCCCATACCGGAAAATTCGGCCCCAGAGACTGTCATAGCGATGTTGAATATCAAAGATTTAGACTCGGGTAAAAACGGTCAGGTTAAATGTTTCATCGGCTCAGATTTACCTTTTAAAATCAAGTCGGCCTCATCTAATTTCTACAGTTTGGTGACTGACGATGCTTTAGACCGTGAAATAGCGCCAGAGTATAACATCACCGTGACTGCCACTGATGAGGGATCCCCCCCTTTCTCTGTCAACAAGACAATGACTCTGAAAATATCAGACGTCAATGACAACACCCCATTATTCCCGCAACAGTCGTTCATTGCATACATCAGTGAAAATAACTCGCCTGGAAAGTCAGTGCTCTCTGTCAAAGCCAACGACAAAGATTTCGGGAACAATGCACGCATTTCATATTTCCTTAATGATAACCGGGATAATGAAATGTTGACATCAGCGTACTTTTCAGTGAATGCAGAGACTGGGGAGATAATGGCTGTTCGATCTTTTGACTTTGAGCAAAGAAAAGAGTTTACAGTTAGTGTCAAAGCACAAGATGGAGGCTCTCCTCCCCTCAGTAGTAATGTGAGTGTTAAGATACTGATCCAGGACCAGAACGACAACGCCCCTCAGGTTCTGTACCCGGTCCAGACCGGTGGTTCTCTGGTGGCTGAAATGGTGCCTCGTTCAGCAGATGTGGGCTATCTGGTCACTAAAGTGGTGGCTGTTGATGTGGACTCTGGACAGAACGCCTGGCTCTCCTATAAACTACAGAAAGCCACAGACAGGGCGCTGTTTGAAGTGGGCTTACAGAATGGAGAAATAAGAACTATCCGCCAAGTCACCGATAAAGATGCTGTGAAACAAAGACTGACTGTTATAGTGGAGGACAACGGACAGCCCTCTCGTTCAGCTACAGTCATTGTTAACGTGGCGGTGGCGGACAGCTTCCCTGAAGTGCTCTCGGAGTTCACTGACTTTACACACGACAAGGAGTACAATGACAACCTGACTTTTTACTTAGTCTTGGCTTTGGCTGTAGTTTCCTTCCTCTTCATCACGTGTCTAGTGGTTATCATATCAGTGAATATCTACAGATGGAGACACGGGCGTCACATCTACAAATCAGGTGTAAATCTCCCGGTTATTCCGTATTATCCCCCGCTGTACGCTGACGTAGGGACCGGTACTTTGAAGCACACGTTCAACTACGATGTTTGTGGAACGGCTGACTCTCGCAAAAGTCAGCTGACTGAGTGCGTCCGGCCCTTCGATCAGAGCACCTTGAACCGTGACCCCGATGGCGCCCAGACAATGTCGAGGTCGGCATTGGTGGATTTGATAGCAGAGGTGAGACCTCACAGGTATCTCTCCGCCGCTGTGTCTAAACACGTCCTTCTCTATTCCTCCCTGTGTATCATTTGACTTTGTAGTGGTCAGAACTTGCCACATCATGTTTTGATTTTGAGTCTTCTAGGCCATTTGTGCATCCACAAAGCCTGCAGCAATACAAACAGGAAGATACTCGAATACATAAATATGTTTCATCCATGCTAAATGTATATATTGTAGTCTAATTATTGAATAGTATTGTGTATTATTTATATTCTAAATGACCACCATTGTGCAAATGTATATGTTTTAAACGTTGAGAGAGAGAGAAAGAGAGAGCTGCTGTGTTGAGGCGGTTAGCCAGGGCCATGCTGTAGCACCGCTGCTGTAGAACATTTCCTTCCTTGCGTACTAAAGGACAACACACACACACACACACGGTGCACTCAAGATTCACTGACCTAGTTCCCTGCTTTACGTGCTGCCGCCATTTTCCCTCTTTCTCTAGTTCTTAATTTACAAAGCCTGCCTTTACAGAACCTGAATCAGAATCATGAAAATGTAAGGCAAGAAAAAGACAACAATTACTATTTTGTAACAAAGACAGGCATAGATATAGGCTGGAGGAAGCTGTATACACCATGCAAGGGTTGAGGCGGAGAGAAGAGAACATGGGCAGACGTGATGGAGAGCCAGTGAAAGAGGGAGGGAGGGAGGGAGGCAGGCAGGGAGGGAGTTGCAGAGAGGCAGAGAAAGGCAAAAACAGGCGGGGGAGGGGAAGAGAGAGACACGCTGTAACCCGCTCAGCCTCCACCATCCCCTGCGCAGCATCTGCGCTCGGTGATGCGAGGGAGCCATTTTGATCAGCCTCCCTCTCTTTGTCTGCTGTTGGGAGTAGAGAGGAAATAGGAGAGAGTGTGGGGTTGCGGGAGGGGAGAGGGGGGTGGGGGTCTGGTCACGTGTGCAGCAGGGTGAGGAGCAGGGACGCTTGGACGCAAAGATGTCTTTGTGGTGTGAAAGAGGGATGAAAAAATGGGACGGACATGCGCAGTATAGTGATAACACCGGGCTAGTAACAGTCAGTCCAGAAATAGACCATAGAGTGTATTGCCGTCTAGCTGCATGCAAGATAGTCTCTTTCATAATGACTGTTGTGAATAGTGCAGCAAACTAACCTTCTTCTCTTCATTTAACACAGCTGGTTTTTAGCTGGTTTCTCCTAAATGAGTTAATATCTAACACAAGTGGAGCTTTTCACTTGCAAAGGCCTGCAGATTGCCTCCATTAGCAACATCACTTGCTGGTGTGGACTGTTACGATAGGAATCGTTTTTGATGATGTTGTTACCTAACTGACAGGATGAGAATAGCAAGCACCTTGAGAAACACATATACTTAAAACTGTAGATGTACTTAATATCATAAAAGCCATGAACACGTGTGCTCTGTGTGTGTGTGTGTGTGTGTGTGTGTGTGTGTGTGTGTGTGTGTGTGTGTGTGTGTGTGTGTGTGTGTGTGTGTGTGTGTGTGTGTGTGTGTGTGTGTGTGTGTGTGTGTGTGTGTGTTGTTTTAACCGTGGGATCTTGAAAGCTTGTTACTTTATTTTGTCCATGAGGAAATAGCGGTGGGCAGGGCACTCCAAACATCTTACAGTAGTCGTAAGCGTTCTGTATCTTAATGAGACTAATCCTGAACATGTGTGTGCCTTAACTGTGCACCAATCACCGGGCCGCAGTTCCCCTTGATGTGTTAGCTTGGGAAGCGTTTTACTGAGGGTTCTAAATCCTTGCGGTTAACAGTGGAGGTCAAAGTTCATAGTCACCTAAAGGTTTCATCCTGTTTTCTAGTTTTCATTTGTATTGAGACCATGTGTTCACATTTCATCTTGGTTTATAAATACAAGAAGCAACATTACTCCATTATATCCTATATATATATATATATATATATATATATATATATATATATATATATATATATATATATATATATATATATAACTCAAAGGGCAATGTCCTGCTGCAAGTTGGAGAAGGAAACAATATAACAATGATATATTGAATATGTAAATGATGTGGCACAGGTCAAAAGTATAAAAGGTCAGATGTTTGTCCTGAACCCTTTTCACTGCCATCCTATTGGGACAAATGGTCTATGAGTCTTTGTGTTAGTTTGGACCTCCTCTTTTTCCAGTAGTTTGGACAGCAACTATATGTGGCTGCTGAGATGTGCATGCCTTAAATACATGCCTAAGACTGTAAGCAACGTAAAGAGCAACATATATTGAGCTCTGTAGAGCTGAGATGTCAGTAGCTATGGCTACTACTACTACTACTATGGTCCACTGTCTTCACCAGGGGCCTGGCTAGGTTTTGCACTGCTGCTGTGTTTTTACTCCTATGTGTGTTTGTGCAACTATCGTACCTCACAATTTCATGTTGCGCTCATGTGGATGTGGTTTGGCATCTTATAATGACATACAGACCTCAAACTGAGTTATTATGTTATAGACAAAGCTAAGTTATGTCATCTGGCGTCAACATACGGTCAGTGTCCCCCTAAGCCTTGTATTATGCATTGTTTTTTAACTGTTCCAATGTACTTAGGTGTGGGGTGTTGGACGTATGTTCTCTTTTTGCTCCATACAAGAAAACATTCAGTTTTTCACTGCAAGTCTGAGTTCTCCCCATTCAATATGTTGTTTTCCTTTTTTTTGTGTTTTATTGGTGCCTGTGTGTGTCTATTCTTAGGTTTGTGGTTAATATTGCCAGTGGCAGTTCCTTTGATAGGGGACTGCGAATGTATTTCATTTATTTTACACCATGCATTGCCATTTGAAAATATAGCGGGTGCTTTTGTTTGTTGTGTATTGGTTGGTTTCAGTAGAAGTGGAACTGTGGAAGTCTGTCCAGTGTGATCCGTTCGGAAAGGATTACATCGGGGATTATTGAGAGCAGTGGGACAGTGAGGCAAAGACACTCACATGCAGAGTACACATGATACCAAACTGATACAAGTCAGGGAGTAGACAATACTTTGCAAACGCATTGTCCTCTAGTGTGTGTGTGTGTGTGTGTGTGTGTGTGTGTGTGTGTGTGTGTGTGTGTGTGTGTGTGTGTGTGTGTGTGTGTGTGTGTGTGTGTGTGTGTGTGTGTGTGTGTGTGTGTGTGTGCTGTAAAAAAAAGGTGGACTAACTGTCCTTGATTTAAATTGTCCCTGATTTAGCTGAAATCACAAAGCAGGACAAGTATCTCACTCTGTTCCATGCTATTACAATAGTGTCTTGCAAACTTTGCTCACAAACAACATGGCTTGTTTTTTAGGATTATATTTAACATTAGCTTGATATGACCCATATACAATAGGGGTATGGTATGTTATTGTCTTGCACAACTCCCTTTTGAAAAGATGTGTGGAGGCTGGTCAGTGTTACTGTATTGTTAAGGCTGGTCAGTGTTACTGTATAAAGCTGGTTAGTGTTACTGTATAAGGCCTGTCAGTGTTACTGTATTGTTAAGGCTGGTCAGTGTTACTGTATTGTTAAGGCTGGTCAGTGTTACTGTATTGTTAAGGCTGGTCAGTGTTACTGTATAAAGCTGGTTAGTGTTACTGTATAAGGCTGGTTAGTGTTACTGTATAAGGCTGGTTAGTGTTACTGTATAAGGCCTGTCAGTGTTACTGAATAGTTAAGGCTGGTCAGTGTTACTGTATTGTTAAGGCTGGTTAGTGTTACTGTATAAGGCTGGTTAGTGTTACTGTATAAGACTGGTTAGTGTTACTGTATAAAGCTGGTTAGTGTTACTGTATAAGGCTGGTTAGTGTTACTGTATAGTTAAGGCTGGTCAGTGTTACTGTATTGTTAAGGCTGGTCAGTGTTACTGTATAAGGCTGGTCAGTGTTACTGTATTGTTAAGGCTGGTCAGTGTTACTGTATAAGGTGGGTCAGTGTGACTGTATAAGGCTGGTCAGTGTTAAGGTATAGGGCTGGTTAGTGTAACTGTTCAAGGCTGGTTGATGGTACTGTACAGGCTGGTTAGTGTTACTGTAAATGGCTGGTTAGTGTTACTGTATAAAGCTAGTCAGTATTACTGTAGAAGGCTGGTTAGTGTTACTGTATTGTTAAGGCTGGTCAGTGTTACTGTATAAGACTGGTTAGTGTTACTGTACTGTTATGGCTGGTCAGTGTTACTGTATTGTTAAGGCTGGTCAGTCATGCCTCACATCACCCATTCATACACCGATGGCGGAGTCAGCCATCAAGGAGACAGCCAGCACATCAGGAGCAGTTAGGGTTAGGGTGTCTTGCTCAAGGACACCTCGACAGTTTTTGCTAGAAGGAGTTGGGGGATCGAACCAGCGACCTTTCGGTTGTGAGGCGACCGCTCTACCTCCTGAGCTATACTGCCGCCAGGCCTGTCAGTGTTACTGAATAGTTAAGGCTGGTCAGTGTTACTGTATTGTTAAGGCTGGTTAGTGTTACTGTATAAGGCTGGTTAGTGTTACTGTATTGTTAAGGCTGGTCAGTGTAACTGTATAAGGCTGGTCAGTGTTAAGGTATAGGGCAGTGTTACTGTAAATAAAAGGCTGGTTAGTGTTACTGTATAGTTAAGGCTGGTTAGTGTTACTGTATTGTTAAGGCTGGTCAGTGTTACTGTATTGTTAAGGCTGGTTAGTGTTACTGTATTGTTAAGGCTGGTCAGTGTTACTGTATTGTTAAGGCTGGTTAGTGTTACTGTATTGTTAAGGCTGGTCAGTGTTACTGTATTGTTAAGGCTGGTCAGTGTTACTGTATTGTTAAGGCTGGTCAGTGTTACTGTATTGTTAAGGCTGGTCAGTGTTACTGTATTGTTAAGGCTGGTCAGTGTTACTGTATTGTTAAGGCTGGTCAGTGTAACTGTACAAGGCTGGTTAGTGCTACTGTATAAGGTGGGTCAGTGTGACTGTATAAGGCTGGTCAGTGTTACTGTATTGTTAAGGCTGGTCAGGTTCAATGTATAAGGCTGGTTAGTGTTACTGTAAAAGGTTGGTTTGTGTTGCTGTATAAGGCTGGTTAGTGTTACTGTATAAAGCTGGTCAGTAATATTTTAGAAGGCTGGTATGTGTTACTGTATAGCTAAGGCTGGTCAGTGTTAAGGTATAGGGCTGGTTAGTGTAACTGTACAAGGCTGATAAGTGTTACTGTATAAGAATGGTTAGTGTTACTGTATAAGGCTGATAAGTGTTACTGTATAAGGCTGGTCAGTGTTACTGTATTAGGCTGGTTAGTGTGACTGTATATGGCTGGTTAGTGTTACTGTATAAAGCTAGTCAGTATTACTGTAGAAGGATGGTTAGTGTTACTGTATAAGGCTGGTTAGTGTTACTGTATAGTTAAGGCTGGTCAGTGTTACTGTATAAGGCTGGTTAGTGTTACTGTATAGTTAAGGCTGGTCAGTGTTACTGTATTGTTAAGGCTGGTCAGTGTTTATGTATAAGGCTGGTTAGTGTTACTGTATTGTTAAGGCTGGTCAGTGTTCATGAATAAGGCTGGTTAGTGTTACTGTATTGTTAAGGCTGGTCAGTGTTCATGTATAAGGCTGGTTAGTGTTACTGTATTGTTAAGGCTGGTCAGTGTTCATGTATAAGGCTGGTTAGTGTTACTGTATTGTTAAGGCTGGTCAGTGTTCATGTATAAGGCTGGTTAGTGTTACTGTATTGTTAAGGCTGGTCAGTGTTCATGTATAAGGCTGGTTAGTGTTACTGTGTTGTTAAGGCTGGTTAGTGTTACTGTATTGTTAAGGCTGGTCAGTGTTACTGTATTGTTAAGGCTGGTCAGTGTTACTGTATTGTTAAGGCTGGTCAGTGTAACTGTACAAGGCTGGTTAGTGTTACTGTATAAGGTGGGTCAGTGTGACTGTATAAGGCTGGTCAGTGTTACTGTATTGTTAAGGCTGGTCAGGTTCAATGTATAAGGCTGGTTAGTGTTACTGTAAAAGGTTGGTTTGTGTTGCTGTATAAGGCTGTTCAGTGTTACTGTATAAAGCTAGTCAGTCTTACTGTAGAAGGCTGGTTAGTGTTACTGTATAGCTAAAGCTGGTCAGTGTACTGTATAGTTAAGACTGGCCAGTGTTACTGTTTAAGTTAGTGTTACTGTATAGCTAAAGCTGGTCAGTGTACTGTATAGTTAAGGCTGGCCAGTGTTACTGTTTAAGTTAGTGTTACTGTATAGCTAAAGCTGGTCAGTGTACTGTATAGTTAAGGCTGGTCAGTGTTAATGTATAGTTAAGGCTGGCCAGTGTTACTGTATAAAGCTAGTCAGTCTTACTGTAGAAGGCTGGTTAGTGTTACTGTATAGCTAAAGCTGGTCAGTGTACTGTATAGTTAAGGTTGGTCAGTGTTACTGTATAAAGCTGGTCAGTAATATTTTAGAAGGCTGGTATGTGTTACTGTATAGCTAAGGCTGGTCAGTGTTACTGTATAAGGCTGGTTAGTGTTACTGTATAGCTAAGGCTGGTCAGTGTTACTGTATAAAGCTGGTCAGTTTTACTGTATAAGGCTGGTATTTGTTACTGTATAAGGCTGGTAATTGTTACTGTATAAGGCTGTTCAGTGTTACTGTTTAAAGCTGGTTAGTTTTGCTGTATAAGGCTGGTCATTGTTACTGTACAAGGCTGGTTCGTGTTACTGTATATGGCTGGTTAGTGTTACTGTACAATGCTGGTTAGTGTTACTTGATATGGCTGGTTAGTGTTACTGTTTAAGGCTGGTCAGTGTTACTGTATAGCTAAGGCAGTGCAGGGCAGTGCAGTAGACATTTGTGGTTCTTTCTCAGCATCCTTCCCCTCCCCCTCTCCAGCTGCACCACACTGGTGCAGAGAAAGGGAGAGAGAGAGAGAGAGAGAGAGAGAGAGAGAGAGAGAGAGAGAGAGAGAGAGAGAGAGAGAGAGAGAGAGAGAGAGAGAGAGAGAGAGAGAGAGAGAGAGAGAGAGAGAGAGAGAGAGAGAGAGAGAGAGAGAGAGAGAGAGAGAGAGAGAGAGAGAGAGAGAGACAGAGAGCCAGATACAGAGACAGAGACAGAGAGAGAGAGTTGACTCTATAGCACATCTCTTATGTTCCTTTCAAAGCGATACATTCCCTTTTACCGTGTTATTTCCAGACCATCATGTGTATTACAACGCTAGTTTACCTGTTTTATCCATGTTTTATATCATATTGTATCAAATATATTTGGTTAGAAATGTCCTTTACCAGATCACCTAATCATGTGATCATATACATAAGGGCACAGGGCAGGTCTTTTGAATCTCAAGTCACAACCATTTCTCCATCCTTTAATTTTATGTCCTCCATCTTTTCTTCTCCAGCCCTCTTTTTTTCTCCATCGATAGCTCACAGGAAGCAAGATGGGCTGTGTTGCCACAGCAACAAGCTGACTCACTGGCAGGATTGTACCACTTTCGGCTGTGCCATGGGGGTGTAGCAGCAAATGTAGCCTGCAGTGTGTGATAAATCCCTGCATCTGTTGGTGTAGAGAAGAGAGGAGCCCCCCCCCCCTGTTTTAGCTACGAATAGTGTGGTCTTGAGGCTCAAGGCGATTGGTAGGAGATGGGGAGGGAGAGTGGGATATCGGTGCTATTTGGGGTGGTGTGGTGTGAGGAGGGGGGGTGGGGGGTTTAAAGGGAAATGGACCCATTTTTCCATTATCATGATATATATATATGATAAACATATGAAATATATATATATATATGAGACACAGTATATATTTGATGTACAGTATATATACACAGTATATATAAACATAAAAATTCCATTTTGTAATATGGTTGTTATGGTTTAAAAAGTCATTGTTGTTATGGTTGGATAGCAACAAAATCATATCAAATTATATCATATCATATCATCCAGTATAGGATAGGATAGGATATTTCAGCAAGGCACATCCGTGGGAGAAGCTGCAATTTTGTTTTTTGCTCTGCTTTGTCTGAAAAGATGAGCACACACACACCCACTCTGAGATGTGCATGGCGTCACAGCCATGTAAGCAGCTCATTAATATGGCATGGGTGCCTCCCATACAGTCGCCTTCAGGCCCTCTGCTGTCACTATAGGGTAGTGCCTTGGTGCAGTGTGAGTGCGGTGTTTTGGCTCTGTTACTTAGGTCTCTGACCCCCTGCACTACCCTTCAGATAACCGGCCCTCCTAGAATAATGGTTTATTTCATAATATTACTTTTGTCCAGGCTACTAACTCAAATGTTTTTGAGGTTGGATTTGTGCTCAGGCCAACACAATATAATCAGCACATACAATAAATAGCATTGCATTGAATTAGTACACTAATAATACACCCACCTCTCTATATCTCTATTTACCTCATTCCATAGTTATTTGTGTACCTAACCATTTTATTTAAATGTTCCGCAATTGGTCAATACTTCTAAAATTACCTCTGTCTCTGTTTTCCTCTCTCTTTTAATATATCTTTATATGTATAATGTTCCATCGCTCATATTTTGCAGTGCGCTTATAAATATAATTTATTGTTATTATTATCTCTCATATTTTGTCATGGAATGTGCTGTACAATAGTTCAATGAAGCTTTTAATTTACGTGTTAATTGTAATAAGGTTTACAGGGAAGGAGAATAACACCATTGAGACCCATTTCCAGAAGGCATTGCTATTTAGTTGCTCATAAGCTGCACAGTTTTGACAAATATATGATATATATATACCTGTGACGATGTCATCAGACAAGTAGCATGTACCGTGTATCGTCGTTCCGCTACGATGGACGACCAAGGTGGTAAGTATGCTTGTGGACAACCCCCGTCCAAAGCCAGTTGCTATTGTGGAATCACCAGTCTAACCCACATGTGTTCTTTCCCCTCCTTTATTTCTTCTCTTCCATGTTTCCGTCCGGTCTGCGCCCGTTCCTCTCCCGTCTCCCGTTGCGTCCCTCCGTCCTCAAACAAGGTAAGACATGTTCTATCTTCCTCCGAGTTTAAACACAGACACATACTAACTATACTATACACATACTCACTCTGACCTTTACGGACACTATTGATAATAGTTCTAGAAATAAAAGTGTCTGTTTAATGCTGACCTTCACTCTCCTAGAAAGAAATATGCTACACCATAATGTGCACATGAAAATGGGTTCATTGTTTATAACTCTTTATCTATATATATATATATATATATATAACATATATAAGTCTTCTTCTTTAAAGCGTTATATACATAGTCCTTCAAAACAAGTATATAACAAAAAACAAAACAAAAAAAACATGGATTTGGCAAACAACATGAGAGGCACATTTTCATGGAAAATTAAGTATAAAGCCAAAACACACACAGCTTAATTCAGATTTAAGTTCAACGTTTTTGCCAATGCACATTTCAGTGATGACACCTACAGACCAATACAGAAACACCCACACACACAATCATGAGGCTGAACAAACAGGAAACAGCAGACCGATACAGAAACACCAACACACAATCATGAGGCTGAACAAACAGGAAACGGTGAACAGTCGCATTTTTTGGATGATTTCTCCCATCCCATGGGGGAAAGTGTGCCTCATCACTGGGTTCATACGTGTGGTGAGCGTGGGTGCTTAAAGAGAGTTATGAGGTTCTGTGTATTGCTGAAATAGTTCACCAATACACAAACATAGACATATGCTTTTAGAAGAAAGTATTCTAGTACTTGTACAGTACAGTACTCGATGAATTTAACTTTCACTTATGTGATCAAGGCATTTTTGACCATTAGTCATATATTTTACTCAAGATATGGGTTTTATATACCTTGTTCAAAATGCACTTAAAATGTGGATGGCATGCCTGCCACAATACACCTTTGTGTATTTTGGTGAAGTTTACAAAGCTATTAATATATATTCATTAGTACCTCTATCTACCTCTATGTCACTCTCCTGTGATAAAGACACGTTCAGTGATTTACATAAGCAGCTGTTAACTCCTGCGTCTTTCCTCTTTGTCTTCATCTTCATTGAACACATTCAGTTTACCATCTCCGAATAAAAAAGATTTCATAATGCTTTGTCTTTTTTTAAGATATTGCAGGTTTTTTGTCCAATGACAATTGTATATTGATAAGGAGGGTAAAATGTTCTGAATGTCATGGTGTTCTGTATTTATGTAATTCAAATTTTTTGAATTTTTTTATTTGAGTTTAATTTGTATTTGTTTTATTTATTTGATTTGATACGTTTTATTTAGAGTAGGACCCTGAGTCACTGAGGAAGAGCGAATGAGTGATCCATTGTAATGCAGGACCGGGTGGAGCAGAGTGCAGCGCGCGGCTCTGCCGCCTGTGTGGCGCTGTCCACTCGCCTGGTGCTGAAAGTCACTCTTATTTCTCTCAGTGAAGCAGCGCTCCCCACCTCCCTTTCCCTCTCCCCCCTCCCTTTCCCTCTCCCCCCTCCCTTCCCTCCCTTTCCCTCTCCCCCCTCCCTTTCTCCCTCTCCCCCCTCCCTTCTTCCTCTCCCCCCTCCTCCTTCCCTCTCTTCCCCCCCTCCCTTTCCCTCTCTCCCCTCCCTTTTCTCTCTCTCCCCCCTCCCTCTCTTTCCCTCTCCCCCCTCCCTTTCTCTCTCTCCCCTCCCTTTCTCTCTCTCCCTCCCTTTCTCTCTCTCCCCCCTCCCTCCCTTTCCCCCCCTCCCTCCCTTTCTCTCTGCCTGTCTCTGGCGCTTCTACTCTACGTCTCCCCCTGTCGCCCGCTTTTCCTAAAAGCTGAATAATATGTATATTTCACCGTTGTCTAGCTCATTTCCATATTATATATGCCATCCATATTATATATGCCACCGACATTTTAGGTGTCAATATGTTGCATTGGCAGCGGAAAGAAAAACATTGTAATCGTCGACTAATAGCAAAATGACTTTTATACTGTTTTGATATGTGAAAATTATATCTAGATTATTGGTACTCAAAATTGTGTTGGGTTAGGGTTTGGGGTAATACTCATTAAGGCTCGTGTGTGTGTGTGTGTGTGTGTGTGTGTGTGTGTGTGTGTGTGTGTGTGTGTGTGTGTGTGTGTGTGTGTGTGTGTGTGTGTGTGTGTGTGTGTGTGTGTGTGTGTGTGTGTGTGTGTGTGTGTGTGTGTGTGTGTGTGTGTGTGTGTTATGCAGGAGTGCAGCGCGCGGCTCTGCCGCCTGTGTGGCGCTGTCCACTCGCGTGGTGCTGAATGTCACTCTTATTTCTCTCAGTGAAGCAGCGCTCCCCCCCTTCCCTCCCTTTCCCTCTCTCCCCTCTCTTTCCCTCTCCCCTCCCTCTCTTTCCCTCTCTCCCTCCCTTCTCTCTCTCCCCCCTCCCTCCCTTTCCCCCCCTCCCTCCCTTTCTCTCTCTCCCCTCCCTTTCTCTCTCTCCCCCCTCCCTCCCTTTCCCCCCCCTCTCTCTCTCTCCCCCTCCCTCCCTTTACCCCCCTCCCTCCCTTTCCTCTCTCCCCCCTCCCTCCCTTCCCCCCTCCCTCCCTTTCTCTCCCCCCTCCCTCCCTCTCTCCCCCCTCCCTCCCTTTCTCTCTGCCTGTCTCTGTCTTCTACTCTACGTCTCCCCTGTCGCTCCGCTTTTCCTAAAAGCTGAATAATTGTTCAATTTTAATAATATGTATATTTCACCGTCGTCTAGCTCACTTCCATATTATATATGCCATCCATATTATATATGCCACCGACATTTTAGGTTGTCAATATGTTGCATTGGCAGTGGAAAGAAAAACATTGTAATCGTCGATTGATAGCAATTTGATATGTGAGAATTTTATCAAAATGATTGGTACTCAAAATTGTGTTGGGTTAGGGGTAATACACTGTGTGTGTGTGTGTGTGTGTGTGTGTGTGTGTGTGTGTGTGTGTGTGTGTGTGTGTGTGTGTGTGTGTGTGTGTGTGTGTGTGTGTGTGTGTGTGTGTGTGTGTGTGTGTGTGTGTGTGTGTGCGGAGAGAGAGAGAGAGAGAGAGAGAGAGAGAGAGAGAGAGAGAGAGAGAGAGAGAGAGAGAGAGAGAGAGAGAGAGAGAGAGAGAGAGAGAGAGAGAGAGAGAGAGAGAGAGAGAGAGAGATTACCTCTGGTATTTCATGATGGCTGCAGACAGATTGTATCACCCGTGCGTGTCTCAGTGGTGCTCTATGACGTCAGAAGTCGAGTGCACTAGCTATGCATGACCACAGGAAGGCAACGACGAGCCTCGTCTACCACAAGAGTCCATTGTACATGCAGACAAACCATTGCATATAATATATTACATAGCTCGTTAAACATCCATTTGGATTTGGATTATTATTATTTTTTTTTATGTATAAAGCCACCTATAGAGACATGGATAATTATGTGTTTTGGAATTTACTTTCAGGATGTATGTTGTAACTGTACTACATATTAGGTGAATATGGTTATTATGTTGAATAAATATTGGGTATAAGAGACTGAACGAACCTATGTTAACTGAATACTTTTGAGCCATTCAGTGGACAACAATGAACAGAAATTGAAACGTGGTGCTGTGAAGCCAGATGATTGGCTATTGACGTCACTATTCACGAGGCGGTTTCTGGAGCCCTGATTGGTAGAATGGTGTGCACCAATCGCGTGCAGAACTGTACAAAGAGATCTACTGCATCTCTCCTCATCACCGCCAGCGTTGCAACGGGTATAGCGAAAGCAGGGGACGCGTATGGAGACACAGACCTATCTCACCGCAGAATATGAGGGTGTATCCGCGTTTGATTGCATGCCTCGTTATATCCACTGTCCTCTGTAAGGATTTAAATGGAAAGCGATGCACTTTATAGATCGCGGGAAAATGCGGAGGAGACTACACGCGTGGCAGGTGCTTCTGTGGTGGCATCATTTCTTTCTCTTGTGGATTACAATAGACGGCCAGGCTCGCTACACCATCCCGGAGGAACTGAAACAGGGCTCCGTGGTAGGGAATATTTCCAAAGATCTGGGATTGGTTGTCTCTGAACTCTACCAACGTAAATTACGGATAACCTCCGAGGCTGGTAAGCAGTATTTCACCGTGGACTTAGCGAAGGGGGAGCTGGTGGTGAGCGAACGGATAGACAGAGAAGGACTGTGTGGGCCCAAGTCGCCGTGTCTGTTACCGTTGGAGGTCGTTATAGAAAACCCTTTGCAGCTTCATCGTGTCGATATTGAAATACAAGATATAAACGACAATTCACCCGAGTTTCCTACAAAGAAAAGATACTAAAAATAGCGGAGCTTGTAAATCCAGGTGCGCGATTCCCATTGGAGAGCGCACGGGACCCCGACGTTGGATCTAATTCAGTGCGCTCGTATGTTATAAGCAAAAACGACCATTTCAGATTAAACGTTAAAAACCACAGAGATGGTAGTAAAGTCCCCGAGCTTATTCTTGAAAAGTCCCTCGATAGGGAGAAACAACCTGTGCACAGGCTCATTTTGACAGCGATAGACGGCGGTGATCCGGTGCGTTCAGGGACTTCTGAAATTATTGTTACGGTGATTGATAATAATGATAACGCACCGCAGTTTGAAAAACTGCTTTATGAAATTAATGTAACCGAAAACGCAACACCTGGAACTGAGATAGTGCGTGTCATGGCTACAGACGCAGACGAGGGTTTAAACGGAGAAATTGAATATTTCTTTGGAGAACAAACAATAGATTCGATTTTAGCCTTGTTTGAAATTGAGCCTTCCACTGGCGCTATTGTTGTAAAGGGGGATTTAGACTATGAGCAAACTAATCTACATAAATTTGATGTCGTCGCTAAGGACAAGGGTAACCCTGAGATGGACGGGCATTGTGCTATTGAAATAAGAATAATAGACATTAATGATAATACACCTGAAATAATTGTGACGTCTATAACGACACCCATCCGAGAAGACTCGGCTATCGGGACGGTTGTTGCGCTGATTAGTGCCAAAGACCCAGATTCGGGTGACAACGGTAAAGTGAAGCTGAGTATCTCTTCAAATTCTCAGTTTAAACTGAACCCGTCTGTCTCTAATCATTACACGTTGATCACTAGTGGTGCTCTTGACCGTGAGATCAACGGCCATTACAAAGTTATGATAACTGCAGTGGATATGGGCAAACCATCACTGTCTAGCGAGAAGATTATCGGTGTTGACGTGTTAGATGTGAATGACAATCCCCCGGTTTTCTCCCAGCCATCTTATACGGTTTATGTAAAAGAGAATTATGCACCGGGTAAAATACTACACTCAGTGTCCGCTACGGATTTAGACCAAAATGAAAACGCCAAGATCTCCTACTCCATCCTGGAGTCTAAAGTCCAGGAGGTGTCGGTGTCCTCCTATGTGTACATCAACTCTGATAACGGCAGCATCTACAGCATGCACTCCTTTGACTATGAGAAGCTGAAGGTGTTTCAGATTCAGGTGCAGGCAAAGGACCACGGCTCTCCGTCTCTGAGCACCAACGCTACCGTCCATGTTTTTATTCTGGACCAGAACGATAACGCCCCCGCTGTTATTTACCCCTCCTCCGCTGTCCACAGCTCACTCTCTCAACAGAGGACGTCCCGCTCTTCCAAAGCGGGCCACTTGGTTACCAAGGTAACGGCCGTAGACGCCGACTCGGGGCATAACGCCTGGATCTCTTACAGACTGGCAGAGGCCACAGACGCCTCTCTGTTCGCCGTCAACCTTTACACAGGGGAGGTGAGGACTAAACGTGTGGTGTCTGAGCAGGACGACTCCTCTCAGAGACTGCTCATAGAGATTAAGGACGACGGGGATCCCGTTCAGTCCACCACCGTCACAGTGTCCGTCCTTCTAGAGGACGGCCTTCACGAGCCCATTTTGGACCTCAGACAGAAAACGGACGATTCCAACAAGAAGAGCGGGAGAATGGCTCTTTATTTGATTCTCTCTCTGGCCTCGGTGTCTGTGCTCTCTCTGGTGACCTTTCTCATTCTAGCTGTTAAGTGTATTAAGAGCAGCAGGAGCGGCGGTACTTGCTGCATGAGACAGAGCGACAGTGAGGACTTCAAGAACCCCAACAGAAACCTCCAGCTCCAGCTCAACACAGACGGGCCTATTAAGTACGTGGAGGTCCTGGGAGGAGACATGATGTCTCAGAGTCAGTCCTTCAGGTCCTGTCTCTCTCCCATGTCAGAGTACAGTGATTTCACCTTCGTTAAACCCAGCAGCACCACAGACTTTAAAGACATGATCAACGTCTTAGACGCCTCTTTACCTGACAGCGCCTGGACCTTTGAGAGCCAGCAGGTGAGAGCAACATCACTCAAAATAACCATTCAACAACAATTCTGAATACGTAATTGTGTCTGGTGTATTGATTGCATTGCAATGTTTTTATTTGGTCGACTTTGATTATAATTATTCATGCTCAATAGCTTTTATTTGTGCCCTCTTAGTAACTTTCTACTTCTTGTAAATGGCTTCAACTTTAGAAGAGTGTATTATGATTGGTTAATTTTTTGGTTTGTTATCATTACACCACAATGCAGTTCAACAATACAATGACTGCATACATCTCTTAGCATTTTTGGTATTTAGCATACATGTGTTTGTAGGTATTTATAAATGGGTTAAGAAATGGAGGGTTGCCAATAATAATAATAATAATTCATATTGTTAAATTAATACTTGTGTTTGACATCATAGCCAATATGTTTCAGCATCACTCGTATACAGTATAGTGTGTGTGTGTGTGTGTGTGTGTGTGTGTGTGTGTGTGTGTGTGTGTGTGTGTGTGTGTGTGTGTGTGGTGTGTGTGTGTGTGTGTGTGTGTGTGTGTGTGTGTGTGTGTGTGTGTGTGTGCATGGATCTGTGTGTGTGAATGCATGTGTGTGTGTGTGTGTGTGTGTGTGTGTGTGTGAATGCATGTCTGTGTGTGTGCATGTATGTGTGTGTGTGTGTGTGTGTGTGTGTGTGTGTGTGTGTGTGTGTGGTGTGTGTGTGTGTGTGTGTGTGTGTGTGTGTGTGTGTGTGTGTGTGTGTGTGTGTGTGTGTGTGTGTGTGTGTGTGTGTACTGAAATACAGAAAGTGCGCCATTCTCGTAATCAATTAGCTGAACTTTGATTCTTGAGGAGAGCAGAGGCTGCAGTGTGGCTGTGGCTTTAAGAGGCTCTCCAGGTAACCTCTGATTGGATAGCAGGCAGCGATGCTCTGCGCCAATCGCAAACAGAACTGTACAAAGAGATCCCTTCTCTGGTCCGTAGCCTTGGCAATACAACAGTTATGGTGCACAGTATTAGAAGAGAGTAAGGCAGTCGATATCCTCTGGGAAAAATGATTAATATACAGACATCGCTGGATCCCATCATGCATGGATATATTAGAATATGTTTTTGTGGAATATAATTTTGCCGCGACATGTTTGCAATGCGGTGAATCGGTTGCTATGATAAATATACACATTTGGAACAATGTCGTCTAACAGACCGGGAATGACAAAGGGAAGGCGATACCGGGACTGGAGGTGGCAGGCTCTGTGGTGGCTTCACTTCTTTCTCTTGTGGGATACAATAGACGGACAGACTCGCTACACCATCCCGGAGGAACTCAAACAGGGCTCCGTGGTCGGACATTTAGCCAAAGATCTGGGTTTGGGATTATCAGAGATTTTCGACCGTAAACTGCGCGTCGCCTCCGAGGCTGGTGAGCAGTATTTCAACGTGGACACGGGGAAGGGAGAGCTGGTGGTGAACGAGAGGATAGACAGAGAGGCGTTATGTGGACAAAGCGTGAGCTGTGTTTTACCGCTTCAGGTTGTCATTGAAGACCCCTTACAGCTCCATCGGGTCGAAGTTGAAATACAGGATATTAACGATAATTCTCCCAGGTTTCCGTCAAACGAGGTGACGTTAGATATAGCAGAATCCACCGCGACAGGGATACGGTTTCCTTTAGAAAGCGCATTAGACCCCGACGTTGGGATTAATTCGTTGAAGTCGTATACTCTCAGTAAGGACGATTGCTTTAGTATAAAAGTGAACGATGTCGCTGGCGGAAGGAAAGTTCCCGAGTTGATCCTTGCGAAACAATTGGACAGAGAACGAAAACCTTTACACACACTCGTATTAACGGCGCTCGACGGAGGTAATCCTGTAAGATCTGGCTCAGCGCAAATCACTATAAGAGTGCTAGACAACAATGACAACGTGCCGGTTTTTGAGAAAACGATTTACAAATTATCTATAAGCGAAGATGCGGTAGAAGGCACGATGATAGCACAGACTAAAGCGACAGACATTGACGACGGACAAAATGGAGAAATTGAATATTCATTCGGAACACACACACAAGACGACGTGTTGTCTGTATTCGGCATCGATGCTATTTCGGGCAAAATATTCCTTAAAGGGAAATTAGATTACGAATCCAAATCAAACTATGCAATTGACGTTACCGCCAAAGATAAAGGTAACCCTAGAATGGAAGGACACTGCAGTGTACACGTGGACATTTTAGACGTTAATGACAACGCCCCCGAGATTATTTCACCTCTCAGCCGAAGCCTGTGCGTGAAGACGCGGCCGCTGGCACTGTTGTAGCGTTGCTAAGCGCCAGGGATCTTGATTCTGGTAACAATGGTAAAGTAGTCTTGAATCTTCCTAAATCCTCCCCCTTCAGCCTGCAGCCCTCTTTTTCCAACAGCTATGCACTGGTTACTAACAGTGTTATAGACAGGGAGAGTGTCTCGTTGTATAATCTAGAAATAACAGCAACTGACTCGGGCTCCCCTCCTCTGACTAATAAGACAATAATAACAGTCAGCATCACTGATGTAAATGATAATCCTCCTATTTTCTCCGAGCCGTCCTATAGTGTTTACGCAAAAGAAAACGGGATACCAGGCTCTATACTGTACTCTGTATCAGCAACTGATCTAGACTATGGAGAGAACGCCAAGATCTCCTACTCCATCCTGGAGTCTAAAGTCCAGGAGGTGTCGGTGTCCTCCTATGTGTACATCAACTCTGATAACGGCAGCATCTACAGCATGCACTCCTTTGACTATGAGAAGCTGAAGGTGTTTCAGATTCAGGTGCAGGCTAAGGACCACGGCTCTCCGTCTCTGAGCACCAACGCTACCGTCCATGTTTTTATTCTGGACCAGAACGATAACGCCCCCGCTGTTATTTACCCCTCCCCCGCTGTCCACGGCTCACTCTCTCAACAGAGGACGTCCCGCTCTTCCAAAGCGGGCCACTTGGTTACCAAGGTAACGGCCGTAGACGCCGACTCGGGGCATAACGCCTGGATCTCTTACAGACTGGCAGAGGCCACAGACGCCTCTCTGTTCGCCGTCAACCTTTACACAGGGGAGGTGAGGACTAAACGTGTGGTGTCTGAGCAGGACGACTCCTCTCAGAGACTGCTCATAGAGATTAAGGACGACGGGGATCCCGTTCAGTCCACCACCGTCACAGTGTCCGTCCTTCTAGAGGACGGCCTTCACGAGCCCATTTTGGACCTCAGACAGAAAACGGACGATTCCAACAAGAAGAGCGGGAGAATGGCTCTTTATTTGATTCTCTCTCTGTCCTCGGTGTCTGTGCTCTCTCTGGTGACCTTTCTCATTCTAGCTGTTAAGTGTATTAAGAGCAGCAGGAGCGGCGGTACTTGCTGCATGAGACAGAGCGACAGTGAGGACTTCAAGAACCCCAACAGAAACCTCCAGCTCCAGCTCAACACAGACGGGCCTATTAAGTACGTGGAGGTCCTGGGAGGAGACATGATGTCTCAGAGTCAGTCCTTCAGGTCCTGTCTCTCTCCCATGTCAGAGTACAGTGATTTCACCTTCGTTAAACCCAGCAGCACCACAGACTTTAAAGACATGATCAACGTCTTAGACGCCTCTTTACCTGACAGCGCCTGGACCTTTGAGAGCCAGCAGGTGAGCATCAATTAAGTGCAAAAGTCCCCTTGTGATTTTATACCAGGTATTTTTATTGCAGATTTGGGTGTTGGGCCATTCGAGGCTAGCATGCACCTTACCTTTTTTGATACATTGTATTCTTCATTAAGGTTTATTTTGTCTTTACTTTGTCTTTACAAAATTCCTTTGTCTTTACACAAAGAATTACTATGAAGTTCTAATATTTATAACAATAACAATTAATAATACAAATACTAAAGACATCTGTATTGTTAGATAACTACAGAACTGCATATTGTAATTATGTCTTCTGATTTTCGTACAGACTTTGCACGAATACCTATATGACAGCTGCTCACTGACTCATTTAAAGTTTTTTAGTATATTAGAGTATATTATATAAAGTACAATTTAAGTATAGAGGTTCTATGATGTAGACTTAGACTTTACTTGAGATGTCCTGTGCCTCTAGGCCACGGGTGAATAGGCCTAAAGGCTTCAGCACTAGTGTGTTGGACAGCGACACACGCAGTGCCCTGCACGGTGGCGTGAAAGAGTAGCCTCCTTTGCATTAAATGACTTGATAGTCTTCTTGATCGTCAATAATGCCATGCCATTTTAAATCAGTATTCCTTTGTAACATGATCGTGTATTCTGAATAAATTTAGGATAATTTAGGCATTGTACATATAGGTCATATAGGTGCCATATTGAATGCATTTTTTTGGTGGGGAAAGAGTTGTGTTTTCGTTTACAATGTCGATTGAAAATAATTGTGTTTATATTTGAATATTTTGTAGTCTGTTCGTTTGAGTTACAAAAATATATGAGTTTCATCATTGTGCGATAACTACGAGCAGGCCTGTGCCTGCTGTATGGGGGTTATTATTATGGCATAAGCCTATACACGATAACGCACATGCGCGCACTGTTCCTTTAAAAGCAATGGCTGGCTCCAATTGGTTGTGAGGGAGAGTTTATGTGCGCCAATAGCATACAGAACTGTACAAAGAGATCTACTCCGGACCCCCGCTGCCTTGCTATACCATCACCGTTAACATGGCAATCGCTCGAGGAGAGGATATACGCTCATATGCGCTATGAGACATAATATTCAAGGATGTATTTCAAGAATTCAGTAAATGATCCCGGAATATGTTGTGTAAACGTGCAATGGATCTAAACATGGAGCGGGTTTTGAACAGCATATCGAAAGGAAATACTGCAATATAGGGCATCAAGGATGACAAAGAGACCGAGGTACCGGGACTGGAGGTGGCAGGCTCTGTGGTGGCTTCACTTCTTTCTCTTGTGGGATACAATAGACGGACAGACTCGCTACACCATCCCGGAGGAACTCAAACAGGGCTCCGTGGTCGGACCTTTAGCCAAAGATCTGGGTTTGGGATTATCAGAGATTTTTGACCGTAAACTGCGCGTCGCCTCCGAGGCTGGTGAGCAGTATTTCAACGTGGACACGGGGAAGGGAGAGCTGGTGGTGAACGAGAGGATAGACAGAGAGGCGTTATGCGGACAGCGAGTCAGCTGTGTTTTACCACAGCAAATTATTATTGACAATCCATTGCAGATATTTAGTGTTCACGTCGAAATACAGGATATCAATGACAATGGACCCGTATTTCTAAAGGCGGAGCATGTTTTGAATATTGCCGAGTCCACCGTTACGGGCACGCGTTTTCCACTCAAAAGTGCTGTAGATCCAGATGTAGGAGCGAATGCATTAAAATCGTATCAACTTAGTCAGAACGACCAATTTTCGTTGAATATCAAAACTAACAAGGATGGAAGCAAAGTTCCAGAATTGGTCTTGCAAAAAGGTTTGGACAGAGAAAAGCAACCGCTTTATAAACTCGTTCTCACTGCATTAGATGGGGGCAGTCCGGTAAAAACGGGCACCTCAGATATCATCGTTAACGTGTTAGACATAAATGATAATGCACCTCAGTTCGATAAATCCCTCTATGAAGTCCCTCTCAACGAGGACACGTCAAAGGGAAGCGTCATTTTGAAGGTTAGAGCCGTGGATCATGACGATGGTGAAAACGGAGAGATTGTTTATTCTTTCGCTGAAGACACATTAGAAACAATACTTGACACATTCACGATAGATACTGAGACCGGGGAGATATCTATAAACAATGGGCTGGACTATGAACAATCCAGGGAATATAAATTCGACATCAGAGCAACGGATAGGGGAACGCCAGCGATGGATGGTCATTCTACAGTGCAGGTGGAGGTTTTGGACGTTAATGACAACCCGCCTGAAATTCACATAACGTCTCTGTCTTCTCCCGTCAGGGAGGACTCTCCGATAGGCACCGTAATTGCTCTAATAAACGCGAGAGATGTTGATTCAGGTAAAAATGGGAAAACTAATTTAAGTTTAGGCAAGGAATGCCCCTTTAAATTAAAACCATCATTCCTTGACCATTACACTGTGGTTACAGATACGAAATTGGATCGGGAAAAATATCCACAATATAAGATTAGAATTTTAGCCTCTGATACTGGGTCACCGCCACTAACAGCTGAAAAAGAAATTTTAGTTGATATCTTAGATGTAAATGACAACTCTCCTGTGTTTGTACAGCCACTTTATGTCATTTATGTAAAAGAGAATTGTCCGCCCGGTAAAGTGTTAGGCACAGTGTCAGCGACGGACCCTGATTTAGGGGAGAACGCCAAGATCTCCTACTCCATCCTGGAGTCTAAAGTCCAGGAGGTGTCGGTGTCCTCCTATGTGTACATCAACTCTGATAACGGCAGCATCTACAGCATGCACTCCTTTGACTATGAGAAGCTGAAGGTGTTTCAGATTCAGGTGCAGGCTAAGGACCACGGCTCTCCGTCTCTGAGCACCAACGCTACCGTCCATGTTTTTATTCTGGACCAGAACGATAACGCCCCCGCTGTTATTTACCCCTCCCCCGCTGTCCACGGCTCACTTCTCAACAGAGGACGTCCCGCTCTTCCAAAGCGGGCCACTTGGTTACCAAGGTAACGGCCGTAGACGCCGACTCGGGGCATAACGCCTGGATCTCTTACAGACTGGCAGAGGCCACAGACGCCTCTCTGTTCGCCGTCAACCTTTACACAGGGGAGGTGAGGACTAAACGTGTGGTGTCTGAGCAGGACGACTCCTCTCAGAGACTGCTCATAGAGATTAAGGACGACGGGGATCCCGTTCAGTCCACCACCGTCACAGTGTCCGTCCTTCTAGAGGACGGCCTTCACGAGCCCATTTTGGACCTCAGACAGAAAACGGACGATTCCAACAAGAAGAGCGGGAGAATGGCTCTTTATTTGATTCTCTCTCTGGCCTCGGTGTCTGTGCTCTCTCTGGTGACCTTTCTCATTCTAGCTGTTAAGTGTATTAAGAGCAGCAGGAGCGGCGGTACTTGCTGCATGAGACAGAGCGACAGTGAGGACTTCAAGAACCCCAACAGAAACCTCCAGCTCCAGCTCAACACAGACGGGCCTATTAAGTACGTGGAGGTCCTGGGAGGAGACATGATGTCTCAGAGTCAGTCCTTCAGGTCCTGTCTCTCTCCCATGTCAGAGTACAGTGATTTCACCTTCGTTAAACCCAGCAGCACCACAGACTTTAAAGACATGATCAACGTCTTAGACGCCTCTTTACCTGACAGCGCCTGGACCTTTGAGAGCCAGCAGGTGAGAAGAGACTATCTCAGTCTATGTGAAATTAAACAAATAATGTGAAGAGTTGTGTTATAATTGCATGAACTAGGTCTAAGCATAGACTAAACAAAGCAACATCTGCAAGACATGTTTTTCCAATCATCAGTGTTGTATGTCACTATTCTGTTGACCCAGAAAGCATTCACACATTTCAGAAAATATAGACTATTCATAACAGAGCAAATTCAATATTTGGAAAATGTGCAATCGTATTTTGAAAAACAAGATGTCCAATATACAGATGTTTTCCTACCGTTTTGTCATTTACAGTTAAAACACACACACACACACACACACACACACACACACACACACACACACACACACACACACACACACACACACACACACACACACACACACACACACACACACACACACACACACACACACACACACACACATACTTTAGACATCAAGGCTGCAGTACTGGTGAGAACCTGTCAGTCCAATTGGCAGCATGTGTGAGTGAGACCATTAGAAAAAACAGGACCAAGCCAAACATGAAGGGTTATAGTGAAATATCAGCTGAAACGAGTGAGACATGAAAATCCTATAGAGCTTCTGACTGTATTTTTGTATAAATTGCTTGCAGGCGTAACCATGGTATATTGATTTCAATAATTGATTTAAACCTATTTGATTCAAACCGTTCCTTCAAATGGTCATTTAATTTGTTATAAATACTTTTCTATACAGACCTCCTTATAGTGTTCAATAATAATGTATATTCAAGTATTTATGTAGACATATTAATAGGCATAGGCATTACGGTGGAACAACTTAAACACCCTCATTTGTATATGCTCTCACAAATTCTGCATTTAGATATTTTTGTTCATACTAGACAATATCTTTCTTTAATTTTCATTTACATAAAAAAACATAGTTTTTTTATAGGCCTATCGCGTTCTCTAAATGAGTCCGTGCATCCTGCATTGTGTCTCATCCTCGTGAAAGGCCATTGGCAGCTATAGGCCTATATCAGTAAGGGATGTGTCTTTGGAGCTCTTCCATCCTATTGGCTAAGAGAAAGATCCTGCTGCACCAACAGCATGCCGAACTGTACAAAGAGATCTACTCACCCTCCCCGTGGTGCGTTACCACCGCCACGGTTACATGGCTCAGAGCTGCAGGAGGAGAGACCGATGCGCTTATAGGACAGAGTACATTACCTATCTTTAAATATACCGTTGCTATATACCGGGGAATTATTTTTGGACATTTTCGGTATGGAAACGAGAATTTGCATATGGACATGCCTGTGGAAATATATTTTGCTTCGAAGAACAATAATTTAAAGCATCAAAGATGACAAAGAGACCGAGGTACCGGGACTGGAGGTGGCAGGCTCTGTGGTGGCTTCACTTCTTTCTCTTGTGGGATACAATAGACGGACAGACTCGCTACACCATCCCGGAGGAACTCAAACAGGGCTCCGTGGTCGGACCTTTAGCCAAAGATCTGGGTTTGGGATTATCAGAGATTTTCGACCGTAAACTGCGCGTCGCCTCCGAGGCTGGTGAGCAGTATTTCAACGTGGACACGGGGAAGGGAGAGCTGGTGGTGAACGAGAGGATAGACAGAGAGGCGTTATGCGGACAGCGAGTCAGCTGTGTTTTACCACAGCAAATTATTATTGACAATCCATTGCAGATATTTAGTGTTCACGTCGAAATACAGGATATCAATGACAATGGACCCGTATTTCTAAAGGCGGAGCATGTTTTGAATATTGCCGAGTCCACCGTTACGGGCACGCGTTTTCCACTCAAAAGTGCTGTAGATCCAGATGTAGGAGCGAATGCATTAAAATCTTATCAACTTAGTCAGAACGACCAGTTTTCGATAAACATTAAAACGAATAAAGATGGAATTAAGATTCCAGAATTGGTTTTACAAAAAGGTTTGGACAGAGAAAAGCAACCGCTTTATAAACTCGTTCTCACTGCATTAGATGGGGGCAGTCCGGTAAAAACGGGCACCTCAGATATCATCGTTAACGTGTTAGACATAAATGATAATGCCCCTCAGTTCGATAAATCCCTCTATGAAGTCCCTCTCAACGAGGACACGTCAAAGGGAAGCGTCATTTTGAAGGTTAGAGCCGTGGATCATGACGATGGTGAAAACGGAGAGATTGTTTATTCTTTCGCTGAAGACACATTAGAAACAATACTTGACACATTCACGATAGATACTGAGACCGGGGAGGTATCTATAAACAATGGGCTGGACTATGAACAATCCAAAAAATATGAATTCGACATCAGAGCAACGGATAGGGGAACGCCAGCGATGGATGGTCATTCTACAGTGCAGGTGGAGGTTTTGGACGTTAATGACAACCCGCCTGAAATTCACATAACGTCTCTGTCTTCTCCCGTCAGGGAGGACTCTCCGATAGGCACCGTAATTGCTCTAATAAACGCGAGAGATGTTGACTCAGGTAAAAATGGGAAAACGAATTTAAGTTTAGGCAAGGAATGCCCCTTTAAATTAAAACCATCGTTCCTTGACCATTACACTGTGGTTACAGATACGAAATTGGATCGGGAAAAATATCCACAATATAAGATTAGAATTTTAGCCTCTGATACTGGGTCACCGCCACTAACAGCTGAAAAAGAAATTTTAGTTGATATCTTAGATGTAAATGACAACTCTCCTGTGTTTGTACAGCCACTTTATGTAATTTATGTAAAAGAGAATTGTCCGCCCGGTAAAGTGTTAGGCACAGTGTCAGCGACGGACCCTGATTTAGGGGAGAACGCCAAGATCTCCTACTCCATCCTGGAGTCTAAAGTCCAGGAGGTGTCGGTGTCCTCCTATGTGTACATCAACTCTGATAACGGCAGCATCTACAGCATGCACTCCTTTGACTATGAGAAGCTGAAGGTGTTTCAGATTCAGGTGCAGGCAAAGGACCACGGCTCTCCGTCTCTGAGCACCAACGCTACCGTCCATGTTTTTATTCTGGACCAGAACGATAACGCCCCCGCTGTTATTTACCCCTCCCCCGCTGTCCACGGCTCTCTCTCTCAACAGAGGACGTCCCGCTCTTCCAAAGCGGGCCACTTGGTTACCAAGGTAACGGCCGTAGACGCCGACTCGGGGCATAACGCCTGGATCTCTTACAGACTGGCAGAGGCCACAGACGCCTCTCTGTTCGCCGTCAACCTTTACACAGGGGAGGTGAGGACTAAACGTGTGGTGTCTGAGCAGGACGACTCCTCTCAGAGACTGCTCATAGAGATTAAGGACGACGGGGATCCCGTTCAGTCCACCACCGTCACAGTGTCCGTCCTTCTAGAGGACGGCCTTCACGAGCCCATTTTGGACCTCAGACAGAAAACGGACGATTCCAACAAGAAGAGCGGGAGAATGGCTCTTTATTTGATTCTTTCTCTGGCCTCGGTGTCTGTGCTCTCTCTGGTGACCTTTCTCATTCTAGCTGTTAAGTGTATTAAGAGCAGCAGGAGCGGCGGTACTTGCTGCATGAGACAGAGCGACAGTGAGGACTTCAAGAACCCCAACAGAAACCTCCAGCTCCAGCTCAACACAGACGGGCCTATTAAGTACGTGGAGGTCCTGGGAGGAGACATGATGTCTCAGAGTCAGTCCTTCAGGTCCTGTCTCTCTCCCATGTCAGAGTACAGTGATTTCACCTTTGTTAAACCCAGCAGCACCACAGACTTTAAAGACATGATCAACGTCTTAGACGCCTCTTTACCTGACAGCGCCTGGACCTTTGAGAGCCAGCAGGTGAGAAGAGACTATCTCAGTCTATGTGAAATTAAACAAATAATGTGAAGAGTTGTGTTATAATTGCATGAACTAGGTCTAAGCATAGACTAAACAAAGCAACATCTGCAAGACATGTTTTTCCAATCATCAGTGTTGTATGTCACTATTCTGTTGACCCAGAAAGCATTCACACATTTCAGAAAATATAGACTATTCATAACAGAGCAAATTCAATATTTGGAAAATGTGCAATCGTATTTTGAAAAACAAGATGTCCAATATACAGATGTTTTCCTACCGTTTTGTCATTTACAGTTAAAACACACACACACACACACACACACAAACACACACACACACACACACACACACACACACACACACACACACACACACACACACACACACACACACACACACACACACACACACACACACACACACACACACACACACACACACACACACACACACACACACACACACACACACATACTTTAGACATCAAGGCTGCAGTACTGGTGAGAACCTGTCAGTCCAATTGGCAGCATGTGTGAGTGAGACCATTAGAAAAAAACAGGACCAAGCCAAACATGAAGGGTTATAGTGAATTATCAGCTGAAACGAGTGAGACATGAAAATCCTATAGAGCTTCTGACTGTATTTTTGTATAAATTGCTTGCAGGCGTAACCATGGTATATTGATTTCAATAATTGATTTAAACCTATTTGATTCAAACCGTTCCTTCAAATGGTCATTTAATTTGTTATAAATACTTTTCTATACAGACCTCCTTATAGTGTTCAATAATAATGTATATTCAAGTATTTATGTAGACATATTAATAGGCATAGGCATTACGGTGGAACAACTTAAACACCCTCATTTGTATATGCTCTCACAAATTCTGCATTTAGATATTTTTGTTCATACTAGACAATATCTTTCTTTAATTTTCATTTACATAAAAAAACATAGTTTTTTTATAGGCCTATCGCGTTCTCTAAATGTGTCCGTGCATCCTGCATTGTGTCTCATCCTCGTGAAAGGCCATTGGCAGCTATAGGCCTATATCAGTAAGGGATGTGTCTTTGGAGCTCTTCCATCCTATTGGCTAAGAGAAAGATCCTGCTGCACCAACAGCATGCCGAACTGTACAAAGAGATCTACTCACCCTCCCCGTGGTGCGTTACCACCGCCACGGTTACATGGCTCAGAGCTGCAGGAGGAGAGACCGATGCGCTTATAGGACAGAGTACATTACCTATCTTTAAATATACCGTTGCTATATACCGGGGAATTATTTTTGGACATTTTCGGTATGGAAACGAGAATTTGCATATGGACATGCCTGTGGAAATATATTTTGCTTCGAAGAACAATAATTTAAAGCATCAAAGATGACAAAGAGACCGAGGTACCGGGACTGGAGGTGGCAGGCTCTGTGGTGGCTTCACTTCTTTCTCTTGTGGGATACAATAGACGGACAGACTCGCTACACCATCCCGGAGGAACTCAAACAGGGATCGGTGGTCGGACATTTAGCCAAAGATCTGGGTTTGGGATTATCAGAGATTTTCGACCGTAAACTGCGCGTCGCCTCCGAGGCTGGTGAGCAGTATTTCAACGTGGACACGGGGAAGGGAGAGCTGGTGGTGAACGAGAGGATAGACAGAGAGGCGTTATGCGGACAGCGAGTCAGCTGTGTTTTACCACAGCAAATTATTATTGACAATCCATTGCAGATATTTAGTGTTCACGTCGAAATACAGGATATCAATGACAATGGACCCGTATTTCTAAAGGCGGAGCATGTTTTGAATATTGCCGAGCACACACTTACGGGCACGCGTTTTCCACTCAAAAGTGCTGTAGATCCAGATGTAGGAGCGAATGCATTAAAATCTTATCAACTTAGTCAGAACGACCAGTTTTCGTTGAATATCAAAACTAACAAGGATGGAAGCAAAGTTCCAGAATTGGTCTTGCAAAAAGGTTTGGACAGAGAAAAGCAACCGCTTTATAAACTCGTTCTCACTGCATTAGATGGGGGCAGTCCGGTAAAAACGGGCACCTCAGATATCATCGTTAACGTGTTAGACATAAATGATAATGCACCTCAGTTCGATAAATCCCTCTATGAAGTCCCTCTCAACGAGGACACGTCAAAGGGAAGCGTCATTTTGAAGGTTAGAGCCGTGGATCATGACGATGGTGAAAACGGAGAGATTGTTTATTCTTTCGCTGAAGACACATTAGAAACAATACTTGACACATTCACGATAGATACTGAGACCGGGGAGATATCTATAAACAATGGGCTGGACTATGAACAATCCAGGGAATATAAATTCGACATCAGAGCAACGGATAGGGGAACGCCAGCGATGGATGGTCATTCTACAGTGCAGGTGGAGGTTTTGGACGTTAATGACAACCCGCCTGAAATTCACATAACGTCTCTGTCTTCTCCCGTCAGGGAGGACTCTCCGATAGGCACCGTAATTGCTCTAATAAACGCGAGAGATGTTGATTCAGGTAAAAATGGGAAAACTAATTTAAGTTTAGGCAAGGAATGCCCCTTTAAATTAAAACCATCGTTCCTTGACCATTACACTGTGGTTACAGATACGAAATTGGATCGGGAAAAATATCCACAATATAAGATTAGAATTTTAGCCTCTGATACTGGGTCACCACCACTAACAGCTGAAAAAGAAATTTTAGTTGATATCTTAGATGTAAATGACAACTCTCCTGTGTTTGTACAGCCACTTTATGTCATTTATGTAAAAGAGAATTGTCCGCCCGGTAAAGTGTTAGGCACAGTGTCAGCGACGGACCCTGATTTAGGGGAGAACGCCAAGATCTCCTACTCCATCCTGGAGTCTAAAGTCCAGGAGGTGTCGGTGTCCTCCTATGTGTACATCAACTCTGATAACGGCAGCATCTACAGCATGCACTCCTTTGACTATGAGAAGCTGAAGGTGTTTCAGATTCAGGTGCAGGCTAAGGACCACGGCTCTCCGTCTCTGAGCACCAACACTACCGTCCATGTTTTTATTCTGGACCAGAACGATAACGCCCCCGCTGTTATTTACCCCTCCCCCGCTGTCCACGGCTCTCTCTCTCAACAGAGGACGTCCCGCTCTTCCAAAGCGGGCCACTTGGTTACCAAGGTAACGGCCGTAGACGCCGACTCGGGGCATAACGCCTGGATCTCTTACAGACTGGCAGAGGCCACAGACGCCTCTCTGTTCGCCGTCAACCTTTACACAGGGGAGGTGAGGACTAAACGTGTGGTGTCTGAGCAGGACGACTCCTCTCAGAGACTGCTCATAGAGATTAAGGACGACGGGGATCCCGTTCAGTCCACCACCGTCACAGTGTCCGTCCTTCTAGAGGACGGCCTTCACGAGCCCATTTTGGACCTCAGACAGAAAACGGACGATTCCAACAAGAAGAGCGGGAGAATGGCTCTTTATTTGATTCTCTCTCTGGCCTCGGTGTCTGTGCTCTCTCTGGTGACCTTTCTCATTCTAGCTGTTAAGTGTATTAAGAGCAGCAGGAGCGGCGGTACTTGCTGCATGAGACAGAGCGACAGTGAGGACTTCAAGAACCCCAACAGAAACCTCCAGCTCCAGCTCAACACAGACGGGCCTATTAAGTACGTGGAGGTCCTGGGAGGAGACATGATGTCTCAGAGTCAGTCCTTCAGGTCCTGTCTCTCTCCCATGTCAGAGTACAGTGATTTCACCTTTGTTAAACCCAGCAGCACCACAGACTTTAAAGACATGATCAACGTCTTAGACGCCTCTTTACCTGACAGCGCCTGGACCTTTGAGAGCCAGCAGGTGAGATAAATAATAATGATGAAAGAAGTTTATTCTCTTTTCTCTCAGATTATAATATCCTAATGTGAGGTAGCAGAACTATATAGTTATTGGGCAGTACTGTAAAACATGTGATACATTGTTCTAAATTATTTCGTTTGAATACAAAACTGCTTATATCACGTTTTAAGGTAAGGTATGCATCTTAATTATATTATAGGGCAATTAATTACTTCAAATGGCTTTTGGATCAATTGTAATTGTGTCCACTGTTTGCAAGCTAACAAAGCAGAGCATTTCAGAACCAAGGCCGGGGACAGCGACACGCGCCAGCGAGAGAGAGCGTGTGTGCGTGCGTGCTTTTGTGTGTGTGTGTGTGTGTGTGTGTGTGTGTGTGTGTGTGTGTGTGTGTGTGTGTGTGTGTGTGTGTGTGTGTGTGTGTGTGTGTGTGTGTGTGTGTGTGTGTGTGTGTGTGTGTGTGTGTGTGTGTGTGTGTGTGTGTGTGCGCTGCGCGCGGCTTTAGGAGCGCTTCTTAGCCCATCTCTCATTGGATGGCAGGGATGATGCTGTGCACCAATAGCAGGCATAACTGTACAAAGAGATCTACTCCCTCCCTCCTCGCAGCCCCGGCACGGTAACCCTTACAATTAGGTGTTGGAGCAGAGAGCGATGCGTACACTCGGACATACACAAATATTCATTTTTTGTTGTCGCTTTTGCCAATAACGAAGGTCGTGTGATGTGTGACGTGCAGTATGTCACAATGGCACGGGAACAACGTTGACATTTGCGATTTCATTTCTCTTGATGGGATATCACGTATTTTAACGCAACATGACAAAGAGACCGAGGTACCGTGACTGGAGGTGGCAGGCTCTGTGGTGGCTTCACTTCTTTCTCTTGTGGGATACAATAGACGGACAGACTCGCTACACCATCCCGGAGGAACTCAAACAGGGCTCCGTGGTCGGACATTTAGCCAAAGATCTGGGTTTGGGATTATCAGAGATTATTGACCGTAAACTGCGCGTCGCCTCCGAGGCTGGTGAGCAGTATTTCAACGTGGACACGGGGAAGGGAGAGCTGGTGGTGAACCAGAGGATAGACAGAGAGGCGTTATGCGGACAGCGAGTCAGCTGTGTGTTACCTCTTCAGGCTGTTTTGGAAAGTCCATTACAACTGCATCGCATTGAGGTGGAAATACGCGATATTAATGATAACGCACCAAGTTTTCCTTCAAATCATTTGTATTTGAAGATATCCGAATTAGCAGCCGTTGGCACACGCCTCCGTTTGGAGAGCGCGTTGGATCCGGATGTTGGGAGCAATTCACTCAAAACCTATACTTTAGGCAACAATGACTGTTTCTCTCTCAAGCTAAAAGAAATCGAGGATGGTAAGACTGCTCCAGAATTGTATTTGGAAAAGCCTCTTGACCGTGAGAAAAAAGCAGTTCATAATATATTATTAACCGCATTAGATGGAGGAAACCCTGTCAGATCGGGAATCTCCGAAATAACTATAAGCGTACTTGACATAAATGATAACATTCCAGTTTTTGAAAAGAATGTCTACAGAGTAACGCTATTTGAGAATAGTCCCAAGGGTACGGTCATCGTTCAACCTAAAGCCAGCGATGTCGACGAGGGGTTAAATGGAGAAATCGAGTTCTCCTTTGAATCTCGGACACCCGACGCAGTTTTAAATATATTTGACATTAATGCTTTGACGGGTGAAATTATTCTAAAAGGTGATCTGGACTATGAGACCACTGCGTTGTACGGCATCGACATCACCGCGAAGGACAAAGGGACTCCGGAGATGGAGGGCCACTGTCGAGTGCAGGTGGAAGTGATTGACGTCAACGATAACGTTCCAGAAATCGTGCTTAATTCTCCGCCCAGCCCCGTGCGGGAGAACGCTCCGAACGGCACGGTAGTGGCTTTAATTAGCGCCAGAGACCTCGATTCGGGGGATAACGGTAAAGTGTCTCTACAACTCCCTAAAGGCTCACCTTTTAGTCTCACCCCCTCATTCTCCAACAACTATGCGCTTGTAACGCGTGGTGCTTTAGACCGAGAGCACTTCTCCGTTTATAACATAGAAATAACGGCCACTGATATGGGTTCCCCTCCTCTTAAAAGTATGAAAGCTATACCAGTGAGCATCACGGATGTAAATGACAACACGCCTATATTCTCTCAGCCATCTTATAATGTGTATATCAAAGAGAATGGCGTTGCAGGCTCTATACTGTACTCAATATCAGCTGCTGACTTGGACTTGGGAGAGAACGCCAAGATCTCCTACTCCATCCTGGAGTCTAAAGTCCAGGAGGTGTCGGTGTCCTCCTATGTGTACATCAACTCCGATAACGGCAGCATCTACAGCATGCACTCCTTTGACTATGAGAAGCTGAAGGTGTTTCAGATTCAGGTGCAGGCTAAGGACCACGGCTCTCCGTCTCTGAGCACCAACGCTACCGTCCATGTTTTTATTCTGGACCAGAACGATAACGCCCCCGCTGTTATTTACCCCTCCTCCGCTGTCCACAGCTCTCTCTCTCAACAGAGGACATCCCGCTCTTCCAAAGCGGGCCACTTGGTTACCAAGGTAACGGCCGTAGACGCCGACTCGGGGCATAACGCCTGGATCTCTTACAGACTGGCAGAGGCCACAGACGCCTCTCTGTTCGCCGTCAACCTTTACACAGGGGAGGTGAGGACTAAACGTGTGGTGTCTGAGCAGGACGACTCCTCTCAGAGACTGCTCATAGAGATTAAGGACGACGGGGATCCCGTTCAGTCCACCACCGTCACAGTGTCCGTCCTTCTAGAGGACGGCCTTCACGAGCCCATTTTGGACCTCAGACAGAAAACGGACGATTCCAACAAGAAGAGCGGGAGAATGGCTCTTTATTTGATTCTCTCTCTGGCCTCGGTGTCTGTGCTCTCTCTGGTGACCTTTCTCATTCTAGCTGTTAAGTGTATTAAGAGCAGCAGGAGCGGCGGTACTTGCTGCATGAGACAGAGCGACAGTGAGGACTTCAAGAACCCCAACAGAAACCTCCAGCTCCAGCTCAACACAGACGGGCCTATTAAGTACGTGGAGGTCCTGGGAGGAGACATGATGTCTCAGAGTCAGTCCTTCAGGTCCTGTCTCTCTCCCATGTCAGAGTACAGTGATTTCACCTTCGTTAAACCCAGCAGCACCACAGACTTTAAAGACATGATCAACGTCTTAGACGCCTCTTTACCTGACAGCGCCTGGACCTTTGAGAGCCAGCAGGTGAGCATCTAACCCGGGTAGCAAATATGACTATTGACTGATGACTTAAAACAAAAGGCAAATGTTCTTAAGCATTATTTTACGTGCAATGTATTTAAGACATATACAAATGACTTTTATAATTATGTGTTTAAAACCAAACATAAATAGACTAACTGGTGATATATTAGATTAGATTAGATTAGATTCAAATATATTGTACAGTACAGTACAGCAAAAATAATTCTAACCATAGTGCAAATGTTGCAGTAAAGTGCATAGCAATATACAATGTACAGTGGTTGAATAGGATGTAAACCACTGCATATTGTATATTACTGTGCAACTACTTACTTTAACATGTGCACTCTGGTTAGATGGATATATGCCTATTAGTTACAGTTACAGCAGCATCTGATTGATAAAGTTATGAAGTTTGATGATTGATGAAGTTAATTCTTCATTCCGCTGAAAGCATAACATTATTACTAAATTAAAAACAATATTTTAAATTGTATACACAATATAATTGTTACAATATATTATATTATATATATACATGTATATATATATTTCGGTATGGCAATCGATTGACATATATGCCAAGTGAGAGATTTGGAGATGTATGTGTGTTCTATCAAGACATGCCCATACACATCACAGGGAAACGGAGAAAGAGAACAGGGGAACATCCATTTGGTAACCGTGCCTCCTTGCGGATACAAAACGCAACGCTGTGAGTGTTGGAACAGAGAGGGAGGGAGGGGGGTGGAGGGGGGGTGCTTTACATACCAATGGGTGCTCATTTTCCTATCTTCTATTCGGCCTTCGTAGTACTTATTGTCTCTCTCACATATTTTCTCACGGCGTGATGACGCTTGTTCTGTGTATGGTGTTAAGGTCAGTATTCGTGTGGAGGACATATAGTGTGTCTTGTTTACCTTACCTTATCTTGTCTCTCTGAATGAATGGGTATAGGCTATCACCCATAGCTGTTAAGAAAGTGTGTGTGTGTAGCCTAGTCTACTCTCTGTGACGGCGGGGCTGTGACGGGGGTGTGAGAGCAGGGCTGGTCCAGCCCCGTCCTCCAATGGGAGGCGGGCCCCTCTCCTCTGTGCCTCGCCCCGCCCACGAGGCGGCCCGAGGCACAGAGGAGAACCAGAGGGGGGGGGCAGGCAGAGTTCCAGCAGGGAAAGTAGAGCGCGTCTAAAGTTTTTTGCGCTGTTCTTTTCCTGCCATTATTTAATCCACCATGATCACATCTAAACTTCCAATAGCTTTATTTTTAAAACGAAGATGTTCACTTATCACGCGACTGAGTCGTTGAATGCGAAAATGGATGTATGACGGTGAACAAAGAACTTTAAACCATCCCCCGTTCCCCGTCCGGGGACCGCAAGCACAATGGAATCCGGAGCGAGGAAGCGCCGCGGAGGACCGCCAGCGCTCGGGCTCTGGTTCTCCCTGGCCTGCCTCTCATGCGCGTCGGCGCAGCTCAGCTATTCCGTATCGGAAGAGCGAAGTCTGGGCTCCGTGGTCGGGAATATCGCAAAAGACCTGGGTCTCACGGCACAGGGGATACTTCAGAGGAAGTTAACGATCTCGGGATCCACGGCGGAGTATTTCAACATCAACCAGGCGACAGGCGAGTTAGTCATTAAACAAAAAATCGATAGGGAACAAATATGTGAATTAAGTTTAGCGTGTTCGTTACATCTTCAAATTCTTCTCCAAAGCCCTTTGGAGATATTTCGCATTGACGTGGACATTTTGGATGTGAACGACAATGCGCCGCAGTTTTCCACTAAGAACATCTCTCTGGAGATATCAGAAGCGGCTGTCGGTACGAAGTTCCGCCTCGAGAGCGCACACGACCCCGACGTGGGTACCAACTCTTTACGCACTTATCACCTCGCACCAAATGACTGCTTTATTTTGAATGTGGAGACACAAAGCGACGGCACTAAATTCCCACAGCTGGTCGTAGACAAAAGTCTCGACAGAGAGAAGCAGGCCTCTTTCCGCCTGTTGCTCACAGCAGTGGATGGGGGGCAGCCCGAGAAGTCGGGCTCAACCCTGCTTCTCATTAACATTCTGGACGTGAATGACAATGAGCCCGTCTTCGACGAGACCGTAAAGAAAGTAAGCCTGCTAGAGAATGTAGCACCGGGCACTTTAGTGATCCAATTGAACGCGACTGACGCGGACTCGGGCAAGAACGGTGAAATATCGTTCATGTACGGTAAGTATACGCCAGAGCACGTGTCCAAGTTGTTTAGTGTGGATTCGAAAAGCGGAGAAATCCGTGTCATTGGCGATGTTGACTACGAGATGTACCGCACGTATGATCTCACGGTGCATGCGAGGGATGCTGGTTCACCCGCCATGGAGGGGACATGCAACGTCATCGTGGAAATAATCGACGTGAACGACAACATGCCTGAAGTGACGCTGACGTCACTGACCACTCCTGTCAAAGAGGACTCGGAACCTCAAACGGTTATAGCGCTCATCAGCGCCAATGACCTGGACTCCGGTAAGAACGGAGAAGTAACTCTACACGTTCAGCCCGGGCTTCCGTTTAAACTCAACTCCGCCTTCGTTGGGCACTACAGCCTCATCACGGACAGGGTGCTGGACCGGGAAAGTGCCTCGGAGTACACGGTGGTTATCGTGGCCACGGACCGGGGCTCCCCTCCTCTGTCCTCCAGCATCACCTTCCTGGTGGAGCTCTCCGACGTCAACGACAACGCCCCCGTCTTCTCGCAGCCGTCCTACTCGGTGGACATCCCGGAGAACAACGCCCTGAGCGCCCCCATCGCCGAGGTGTCGGCCACGGACCCGGACCAGGGGGAGAACGCCCGCGTCTCCTACTCCATCCTGCCCGGCGTGGTCCAGGGCTCCTCCGTCTCCTCCTACGTGTACATCAACCCGGACACGGGTCAGATATTCAGCATGCGCTCGCTGGACTACGAGCAGCTCAACGCCTTCCGGGTGGAGGTGCAGGCCCGGGACGCCGGTTCCCCGCCGCAAGCCACCAACGTGACGGTGCACGTGTTTGTGGTGGACGCCAACGACAACGCGCCGGCGCTGGTCCACCCGGCCACCCCGCAGGACGGCGGGCTGCAGCTCACGGTGCCCCGGTCGGCGGGCCCGGGCCACCTCATTGACAAGCTGGTGGCGGTGGACCCGGACAGCGGCCACAACGCCTGGCTGTTCTACGCCATCGCCCCCGGGCCCCACGCCGGCCTGTTCCGGGTGGGGAGCCACACGGGCGAGCTCCGCACGGCCCGCAAGCTGGCCGAGGAGGAGAAGGGCCTGTCCTACGACTTCGTGGTGATCATCCAGGACAACGGCGAGCCCGTGCGGTCCACCAGCGTGGCGGTGGCCATCACCGTGGAGGAGACGGACACGGCCGACCCGGCCGCGCCCGCCGCCGGCCCCCGCCACACGCCCTTCTCCCGGCGTGTGGGCATGTCGGACGTCACCCTGTACCTGGTCATCTCGCTGGCGTGCGTGTCGGCCGTGTCCTTTATCACCTTCGCCGTGCTGGCCGTCCGCTGCCTGCGGCGCAGGAGCCTGGGGGCGTCCGACCCGGACTGCTGCTTCGACTGCTGCTACGGCCGGCACCCCCGGGCCGGCCGCTACCACCAGAGGCCCGGCAAGGACCTGCACCTGCAGCTCAACACGGACGGGCCCATACGCTACATGGAGGTGGTGGGCGGCAACCAGGACCCCAACACGCGCACCTACAGGCCCGTCTACCCCCCCACCTTGTCCCGCCCCAGCGACTTTGTGTTCGTCAAGACGCCCGGCATGAGTCACAACAACACGCTGAATATGACGCTCAGCAGGAAGCACCTCATGAACTCGACCGGCGAGGTGAGAGCCCGGTGACCACTCGCCGCCCGCGGTTTGGATAACGAATTTCATTCGCAGCCGGCTTTTCGTCTTGTTTTGTTTAGTTTCGCATTTGGCGACCATCATATACTAATGTTGTAGGTTGAAAATATAGTCTTGTGGAGGGTGTATGTTCTGGCATGGAAGCACTGACCTAGATATACGCACAATGTTACGTGGCTCTCTCTTGAGAGCCTCACGCTTTGAAAGAAGAGCGTTGACGAAGGTTAGCCAGTGTGTGACGCAAAACCAAGAGACGTGCGCTAGTTAATCCTACCTGAAGGGTAGGAAAATTTGGGTCCTATTTCTGACTTCCTGAGCCAGCCGCAAAGCACTGCCTTGTACAGAGAGAGAGAGAAAGAGACAGAGAGAGAGGGAGAGAGAGAGAGATAGAAAGAGAGGAGAGGATGTTGGTTGTTGCAGAGGGAAAATATAGAAAGATAGAGGGAGAAAGTAGTTTTGACAGATGGAGAGAAAGGAAACGACAGCAGATGAAAATGGCTTCTCCGAGGCTGATGACGCAGAAGGGAAGGGGGAGAGGGGGCAGGGTCAAAGAAGAAGAAGAAGAAAGGAGGCCAGACTGGGGGGTGAGGAAGAGAGAAGAGGAAAATGTAAGCTTTGCTTTTGGGGACTGGGGGAGGGGGGGGTTAAGTGGTACGAGGAGGTGGTGGCTCCAAAACAGGAATTCAGGGATCACTTCCCTGACTCCCTGCTTCCTGTTGTCTTCTAAACGTATGCTGATTGGTTCCAGGATTGTGCCTATCACACTATGCAGTACATGCTCTCTTTGTAATTCAAGTGCTATGCGTAGCCAATAGCCATATATATTTTTAAAGAAAACCATTCATTTGTGTGTTCTCAGACATATGCTGATACTAGGGGGCATGAACCCGGCTGAAGATAACATCAACACATCGGTGGTTTAGAAAGACGAGCAGGAGTCCCATTGAGTACAGCTGAATAATGTGAAGGCGGGTGACACGATGGACTCTTCTCAGGGAAATATATGGCCATCATGTCTCAAGTGTTACTCACAATCGGTGTGGGACAGCGAGAACAGATCTCTGTTTGTTCATGTTAACATGTTAAGACTTCATGTTAAGGGCTTTCCACCTCTCTTCTCCAGAATAGAATGTGGAGCTCTAGTGTAGTTTCTCAACAGCATGTGTCTAGTTATACCGATGCTAGTATACTAAAATTAGTAATATCACTTTTTGAGCCTGCTGTCTGTGTGTGTGTGTGTGTGTGGGTTGGGGTGTGGGTTTTAAATCACGCCTATCATGTTAGCCCTCCCTCTCTTTGGTAAATGTTCGGAACTTGTGTGTCCCAGAGCTCATGAGGGGACCATCTGTCTCCCTGCTCCAGTGACACGTGTGCGAGGACAAGAGAGAGAGAGATAAAGGAGAGGGAGAGAGAGAGGGATAAAGGAAGGAGAGAGAGAGATAGATAAAGGAGATGGAGAGAGAGATAAAGGACAGAGAGAGTGAGATGGTGAGAAACAGGGTGTGTGTGTGTGTGTGTGTGTGTGTGTGTGTTTACATGTGCATAAACACACAAACACACACACACACACACACACACCCCTCCAGGGCTGTGTAACCTTAGCAGTGCCTGTGGTCCCCATGTTTGTTTATATTGTCAGTTAACTAACTCACTATGGTTGGTCATATGATTTGGTCAGTGCTAATGTGTGTCTGGCCCATGGCCACGTCGTCTTGTCTTGTCATCCCGGTGGTCATCGGCCCAATATTCCTCTTTACTCTCCATCTTCCCCTGCCGCTGTAAGCTGCCCTATATATGGAACATGCCAAAGGTTAAGCTCATCAACTCGTGTGTGTGTGTGTGTGTGTGTGTGTGTGTGTGTGTGTGTGTGTGTGTGTGTGTGTGTGTGTGTGTGTGTGTGTGTGTGTGTGTGTGTGTGTGTGTGTGTGTGTGTGTGTGTGTGTGTGTGTGTGTGTGTGTGTGTGTGTGTGTGTGTGTGTGTGTGTGTGTGTGTGTGTGTGTGTGTGTGTGTGGACAGCACAGATTAAGATCATGTCGGAGGGAGTAAGACGGAATCGGCACCGCAACCTAATGGTTTGGAGTTGGTGTTTCAATATGTCGTTTCCCACACGCCTGATCAAGTTATTCTGCTATTCGTTAAGCAGAAACACAGTGGCTGGCGTTGTGCTGTCAATAAATATGTAGAAGGCGATGAAGGGTAAGAGCACTAGGCACTCCCATCCCTCAGTATATACTGAAGCTAAGGAGAGAACCATGGGAGAAGGATTGCAGAGTTCTGTACTGGTCAGTGAGAGACCGGTCCTAAGGAGAGGATGCTATCTCTGAACAATGACTTCGACAGCTGGGAGAAAAGGTGTGAGGGGGTGTTATTGTAATGGTTTCCATATATTTGTGTGTGTGTGTGTGTGTGTGTGTGTGTGTGTGTGTGTGTGTGTGTGTGTGTGTGTGTGTGTGTGTGTGTGTGTGTGTGTGTGTGTGTGTGTGTGTGTGTGTGTGTGTGTGTGTGTGTGTGTGTGTGTGTGTGTGTGTGTGTGTGTGTGTGTGTTTTTCCCGGCAAATCTTAATGCAACTGCGGAATAGGATGGACTTCCTTCGCTTCAGACTGAGGGCCAGCTGCAGTCTAGACTATTTGTGTGGTGTGTGTGTGTGTCTATACGAGTACATGTAACTAAATCATTTGTAGAAAAGAAAAAAAAACAGACCCAAGAATACCAGATGGAGTTTTGGATTAAATGTAAGGGAGGTCTCTTGTGAGGTGAATGGATGAATTTTCATTGTGGTGTTTGTGAACACATGTGGGAGAGAAGTCTTGTGTGGTACTTAATCGGCCCCCAGGTGTTGACACCTGGTGGACTAGCTGTTAGATGCATGGAGTTGACACGACACCACAGACACTCTGACTCTGAGCCTCACTGAAGAGCGCTACAATAGGAACAAGCTGTGTTTAAACGCTGCCATCATCAAGCTGCTACCAGACGTCTCCATGTCGGATGAGCCACACACACACGCACACGCACACACACACGGATGTACTACAACCTACTACTCTGGGACCATTGCTCAAAATACCACTGCTAAAATACTCTGTCATTTGTGCGCTTAAACAGGCCTCAGTGTGTGATTGAAATGCATATAGAAGCGTTTCACTACCTGAAGTAACATCCGCAGGGAGTGCATTTTTTTCACTTTTACATTTTTTTGCAGGCAGTTGGGGATGAATTGTCAACATGGAATATGCGTTTTATGAGGTTACCGCTCGTTTGAGACATGCACTGCTGACAGGAAAAAGGTTCTGCGTGTCTGTGGGTCTGTTTGACTTGGCTGTGCGCTGTGAACCACTGTGGACGCTTCCAACAGTGACCTAGACGGCCTTTAAAGGTCCCTCCCCCTCACTGGCATGTGCACTGTACTGTCTAACAGCAGCGTAGGAGGGGGGCGGGGCTTAACCTGAAACCTAAAGCAGACACTTTCATATGCCTTTCATGCGTGTGTATGTGTGTGCGTCTGCATGTGTGTGTGTGTGTGTGTGTGTGTGTGTGTGTGTGTGTGGATCTGTGTGTCCCTCACAGCACCACCGTCTTTTCTACTCCAGACACACGCCCACCTACATAGAAAACATTCCAGTCCATTTTTAGACACGAGGTCTCCTCAGAAATGGGAGAAGATTCTAAATTCCTTTCACCCTTCTTCGATCATTAGTCAGCCACTTTTTTTTTCTAATGCCCCTTCAAAATTGTGCATGGCTATCGTGTATTTCTGTCTCCATGCTGAGCATCTGCGTTCGGGTAAAGATGCATGGTTTCTGGAAGCTCTGAAACACCAACCCATGTTTATTATAGGCATCCGTTTGGATAGGCTGCGAAAGGAGGTGTGCAGTATGTATTGTTGGTATGGCTGGGAAGGTAACGGGCGAGCAGAATGTCTCTCTCTCTCTCTCTCTCTCTCTCTCTCTCTCTCTCTCTCTCTCTCTCTCTCTCTCTCTCTCTCTCTCTCTCTCTCTCTCTCTCTCTCTCTCTCTCTCTCTCTCTCTCTTCTCTCTCTCTCTCTCTCTCTCTCTCTCTCTCTCTCTCTCTCTCTCTCTCTCTCTCTCTCTCTCTCTCTCTCTCTCTCTCTCTCTCTCTGGTTCCCCGGGGGCGGAGCACATCTTTTAATAATGCAGCACCTCGTCCTGCTGGCCTCTCCCCAGGGTGTTCTTGTCCGTCGATTAGACGGGAGAGTCTGAAGCTGCGCCTAGGGTCCATTCGCTGCATCACTGCACAGCAAGGGGAAGGGTGGGGTGGGGCTAGTGGCCAGAGAAATGAGGGGAGGAGGGACCACTGACCAGGACTGCTCCTATGTAAGATTCAAGACAGAGAAAGCCAGAAGTGAACAAGGGGACGAATTCCATCTCCCATCGAGTCAGTGGCTTTCCTCGGTTTGATGTTGAAATCACAACAATGGGACTCATGCTCGGCCGACTCCAACAAGAAGGTCTTTGTGAGGGGCCCCAGGGATGACACAGTCACTCAATTAGCAGAACCCGGAAAGCCCCCCCTAGTCACTCCCTCCCCCCCCCCCCCCCTTAACACCACCAGCCACTGACTGCCAGGTCCTGGACTTCTAAGTTGTTGTCATCATAGCCACTACTAACCTTCACTCAGCAGTAAAATAGGAGGTTGTTTGACGTCACTCTTGTGTCTTTGGTGATGCAAAGTGTGTGTGTGTGTGTGTGTGTGTGTGTGTGTGTGTGTGTGTGTGTGTGTGTGTGTGTGTGTGTGTGTGTGTGTGTGTGTGTGTGTGTGTGTGTGTGTGTGTGTGTGTGTGTGTGTGTGTGTGTGTGTGTGTGTGTGTGTGTGTGTGTGTGGCAGTACCTATTCACTCGTTGCTTGGCACCATGAGCCTCTGTGGTGCAGGAATACCCATGTATTGAAAGCAGTTTTTGTTGCAACTTCCTGTGCCTGGTTTAGCCCGGAGGGACTGACTGTGTGAGAGCCTCTTCAGCTCCGCAGCGGCTCTCCTGTGTACCAAAGCTTTATTGTTAACCGCATTTTGGTCGATCCCTTTTTGTACAGCCTCATGGTTATACACCTAGACACACACACACACACACACACACATGTTACAACACGGTTGTCAGACACAAATGGCGAAATGTCCCGCCAAGCATCAGGCCAAGGTCACCAATTGTGTTGATGTCAATCAGTTCATCAACTGTTCTGTTCTCTCCACAGCAAAAGCCTCCTAACAATGACTGGCGCTTCACCCAGGGGGCGAGACCCGGACCTAGCGGGTGAGTACGCTCTCTCTCGCTCACACACACAACACACACATACACACATTAAAAGAGACACACGCACCCAAACACTCACACATTGCATCTTCATGGATGAAGGGGATGCCTTTTTGTGCCATGCAACCTTAATGGAGGCGGGGAGTGATGGAGGAAGAGAAACGAGATAAGAACCCAGCCAAAGCCAGGGAGTGTGGGGATGGTGGTGGGGATGGTGGTGGTGGTGGTGGTGGAGCTACATTCAGACCCACACAGATCACACCACTCTCCAAGCCTGGGGAGCCAGCAGTGTACACATAGCAGATTACATCATACACACACACACACACACACACACACACACACACACACACACACACACACACACACACACACACACCACACACACACACACACACACACACACACACACATACACACACGTACACACACTAATCAGAATCAGCTAAAATCTGGTCTGTGGATATATATATATACAGTGTATAAATATATATATATATATTTATTTGTATATATACATACAAATATATACATACACATATATATAAAAGCTATTGGTTTACAAAATATGTATTTCAATGGATCAGGCTATGATCAGAACATATGAGAGCTGTGATTCTATCCTCTTCTGCAGGATGCTATTTTACAAAATGGCTGCTGCAGTGCTTACCACCAGCACACAGCCCCCTCCCCCTCCCTCCTCCTCCTCCTCCTCCTCTCTCAGCCTGAGCTCGGAGCCTGTGTGCCATCACTCAGGACTGCAGATGAGGGAGGGGAACAGAGCGAGTGGGGGCTGGGAGTCTCTCTCTCTCTCTCTATCTCTCTTGCTCTCTCACCCTCCCTCCTTTTCCTCTTTGATTTTCCTCCATCTGACACATTGATTGATTAAATATCGATTGCTTTAACAGAACCGTGCACGCAGATAGCAACTAACTACACAGGCTTCCTCCAGACTGTGTGTGTGTGTGTGTGAATGTGTGCCTGTGCTGGGATGTGTGTGTGGCTGTGTGTCTGTGTGTGAATGTGTGCCTGTGCTGGATGCATGTGTGTGTGTGTTGGGGTTCTGCCAGCCTTTAAATGCGCGTGCGTCGACAGGGCTGTGCTGCACGGCATGTACTGTTAGCACAACAGCACAACACATTCCAGGAGTCAAGCCTCCTCTGCAGAACTCACTGACTGGGAGCTAGAGACGGGGGAAGGCTAGGCACACGCTCCTACCATGACACACCATCAAACATTAGCTGCGGAACACAAACATGAGCAGCTGCCATTCTGACACATGGAGGACCGGAGCATACACATCGGGCCTCCTCCAACAGGGGGGCGGGGGGGGGGAGAAGAGAGAACCAGCTTCCCGTCGTCCTCCGAATGTTTAGATGGATGTGACAAGAGTCGACGCATTTCCCGCTACGTTTTAACCCCAATTGCATTTTCCTCACCGGGCGAGCGTGTGTGGCTTCGAGCTGGAGGCCCGCGGCTTTGATTCATAACCTGTTGTGTTTCTCCTTTAGTCCTCAAATGCCATACGCTACACACATCCGCTGGACAACCAAGGATGGCACCAGGTATACCAAACATAGAACTTGCTTACTGTGGTCTCTCTCTCCTCTCTCTGCCCTTAACAATTGATCAACATTCAGCCGCCAGTCTCTGCTTAGCAGTGGCTTTCTTTGTGGCAGTCGGTTTTTTTAAAGAGCTAAAAATTGGTAAGGGCAGAGGACAGCTGTTTGGTGTTCTGAGGGTAGAAGTGCTGCCGTGTTGTGCATCCACATGTGGTAGCTGCAGGTCATAGTTCAGCTGTCTCCCCGTCAGTTCCTCCGTGGGACTTGTAGGCCACAATGCTCGCTGTGGCGTTTAGAGAGAGGCCTGTGACTGATCATTTATGTGGTTTTTCTGTTTCCGTGTTCTGGTCTGTTGTTATTGTGGTTGTTGTTGTTGTTGTTGTTTTCTGTGTGCCTCCCCCCCTTACGTCCAGCCATTAGTCAGAGAGCTTTTGTCTTATCTGGTCTTGACCATGTTTCCAGAGGAATGGCTTTCTGTGTGGCGTCGCCTTTTGTGCTGCATCTGTTGACCAGACGTTACCACGTGTGACTTACTGTTCTGTGTGTGATTTAAGGCCTTCTTCCAGGAAAGAGGACCATGAATACGGTCGTTTGACGTTTGATCTGTTCAACTGTACACAAATCAATTGATGCTATTCAAAATGTCTTTTGTTTGCCAACATTGGCGGAAAGAATACACCAGACGGCGTATCGCCTGTCGCCTGGTTGCTGTGGGGTATTGATGGTATAACGTTACAGAGAGAGGAGGCGGATTAGAGCGATAGTGTAGCTCCAGATGAACAAGGATACCGCTGCCCACAACGCACATGTTTACACACAGGAAGTGATAATCCTGACCAAAGGAAGCATTTAGCCAGACCACAGGATGTGATAAATGTGACAAGGACACGGCAATTTGGAATAAGCTAAGCGTTCCCTGTTATCTCTGAGTGCTGTGAAGAACAACAAAATGGCTTCCCTAGCTACATTACGTTGACCGGACTCCTGCCCCGTCTGTGTCTAATTGGCTGCCTGGCCTTCTGGGCAAGTATCTCGCCCTTTCGCTTTAGTAGAAAGAAGAAAAACACCTCAGGACATGTTGCCCGATAGTTGTTGGAAACCAGCATGGGCGCAGAAATGTTATTCCTTGGGGTTTCTCTGGCCAGAGACTATTTCGGTTAGAGAAAAAAAGCCAAAGGATAGGTTGTCGACGGGCACATTCCCTCCGTGTTGCTGTAGCTGCAGGCTCTCTGAGTCAGGAAGCAGGATGGGAGACCTCGGTGCCCATTTAACCCTTCGATTAACCCCTTAGTTTCCCCTTTTCTCTGAAAGTAACGCACTGGACCGGAACCTCCTTTACCCACAACCCCCCTTCTATTGGCTACCTTCTAAAACGGACACACATGCATGCAGGAGTGTCCGCACGCACACACCGGAAACTAAAGAAAGCTGACATTCAGGAGCAATAGTCTGGTGGTTGTTTGGTGTTCTCAGACCGCCTGTGGGTTTGTTGACTTTAATGAGAAGACTTTGAAATCTTAAATTACAGTGGCCTGGTTTATTCAATATTGATGTCCTGCCAATTTTTTCCCCAAGCAATGCCATGGGGTTATAATAGTCTGCTAGCAAAAAATAACCTACATTTGCAAGGAAGTTGTTTTTTTGGGTTGCTTATTGCCATGGACACAAGATGTTACTGTGTGAGTGGGTGTTAGTGTAAGAGGTCTGGGCATGGTTATAACTAGGGGATGGTAATAGATTACTGTGTGAGTGTAAGAGGTATGGGTATGGTTATAACTAGGTGGTGGTAATAGATTACTGTGTGAGTGGGTGTTAGTGTAAGAGGTCTGGGCATGGTTATAACTAGGGGATGGTAATAGATTACTGTGTGAGTGTAAGAGGTATGGGTATGGTTATAACTAGGTGGTGGTAATATATTACTGTGTGAGTGGGTGTTAGTGTAAGAGGTCTGGGCATGGTTATAACTAGGGGATAGTAATAGATTACTGTGTGAGTGGGTGTTAGTGTAAGAGGTCTGGGCATGGTTATAACTAGGGGATAGTAATAGATTATTGTGTGAGAGGGTGTTAGTGTAAGAGGTATGGGCATGGTTATAACTAGGGGATAGTAATAGATTATTCTGTGAGAGGGTGTTAGTGTAAGAGGTCTGGGCATGGTTATAACTAGGGGATAGTAATAGATTATTGTGTGAGAGGGTGTTAGTGTAAGAGGTATGGGTATGGTTATAACTAGGGGATAGTAATAGATTACTGTGTGAGTGGGTGTTAGTGTAAGAGGTATGGGTATGGTTATAACTAGGGGATAGTAATAGATTATTGTGTGAGAGGGTGTTAGTGTAAGAGGTCTGGGCATGGTTATAACTAGTTGATAGTTGACTAGTTGGTAATAGAGATTGCTGCTCTGCTTTTTCCTCTGTTCTCTTCACATGCAAATTTCCAGGTTAACACAAACAAGCCTTTGAAGGTTTTTGTTCCCCCAGATGGAAATGTTTTCTTCAGTTGTTCGTTAAGCAAGTGTGTGTGTGTGTGTGTGTGTGTGTGTGTGTGTGTGTGTGTGTGTGTGTGTGTGTGTGTGTGTGTGTGTGTGTGTGTGTGTGTGTGTGTGTGTGTGTGTGTGTGTGTGTGTGTGTGTGTGTGTGTGTGTGTGTGTGTGTGTGTCTGGTGTGTGTGTGTGTGTGTGTGTGGTGTGTGTCTGGTGTGTGTGTGTGTGTCTATGGGCAGCTGTTTCTTTTAAAAGCTGTACCAACAGATGATTTACTACATACACTATTGGCTGTAGTAATGCAATAGTAGTGTGTTGTGTGTGGGTGTGCGTGTGTGCCTGTGACGTCTGTATGCGTACACAAGTTTACATACAAGCTACAAGCTCCTTTCGTTTTGTATATGTATATATATGTATTTAAATGTGTGTGTATATACGTATGTACATTATGGTTGTTAGCCATGTTGCATTCCCCGGGGGCTGTTTGCCTCGTCAGTCACAGCTTTACATCGTTTCTCCACCAACTGTCAAACCCAGAACACACTCAAGCACACGCACACACACACACACACACACACACACACACACACAACAGGGCTCCCCGGAGCTTCTAGAAAATGGCTGCCGGTTATTGACGTCTTCTTCCTTCGGCTGCAGGGCAACCGGAGGACCCGAGGTCGCCATGGGAACCGGACCCTGGCCCCAGCCCCCGACTGAGGCCGAGCAGCTCCAGGCCCTGATGGCGGCCGCCAACGGTGAGTCCAAAACCTCCCTCCCTCCCTCCCTCCCTCCCTCCCTCCCTCTCATTCCATGTGACCATCCTCCTCCACCTCCTGTGTGTGTGTGATTGATTATGAATGCTTCCCCATCCCCCTGCGTCAGACCCTCATGTCCTCCTGTGTAGTCAATTGCTCCTCATAGTCAAATCCAAAGGGGGGGGGGGGTCAGGGGTCAGGCAGTCCTATGACACACACACGCACACACACATACACATACACATACACACACACACACACACACAGCTCCATGTTCCGCGGATGAGCCACGGGATAGTAGTGGTCAGAAGTCATCAAGCGTGTAGAGCTATTTACGGCTCCTTACCCTGTGGTTGCTTTTTGCTGCAGTTTTCTGCACAGGCACGCACACACACACACACACACACACACACACACACACACACACACACACACACACACACACCACACACACACACACACACACACACACACACACACACACACACACACACACACACACACACACACACACACACCACACACACACGCCCACACACGCACGCACATGCATGCACATACACAGCAAATCAGGCACACACACACACAGCAAATCGTACATACATACAGACACACAGTGACTCCTCCGCCGGCTGTTGCTATGGAGGGCCATTGGTCATTTTGACCAAGGAAAAACCACACCAGTGAAATATGGTGGCCTTGAGAACGTAGGAAACACAACAAGTGCTAAGAGACAGACTAAATAAGACTCTTCACCACACCAGCTCAAGTCATTGTTTCCATTGTTGTGCAAAACATTGACACATCGCTGCTCCCCTCCCTACTGGAGTGCAAGAGCACGCTCATACACACAGCACGCACGCACGCACGCACGCACGCATACACACACACACAATCCCCCCTCTTGGATACTGCGGCAGAAGTGATGTTGAATTTTCCATCTGAGTTAACACAGAGGGAGAGGACGAGGACGAGGGAGAGAGAGGAGGGAGGGAGAGGGAACGAGAGAGAGAGAGAAAGAGGGATAGAGAGAGAGAGAGAGAGGGATAGAGAGAGAGCGAGAGAGAGAGATGGCTCCCATTTTGTCTCAGAGATAACCTGTGCCTTAGCGTAGAGCTGAATCACAGGACACGCCGTACAGCCCAGGGAACAGACAGGCACACTGTGTGCTGTTATGTACGCTGAAGGTCATTCCTCTGCCATAGAGATATACTAGCTTGGTCGTCACATTCTGGAGGATCTATAGCTGATGAGCAACGCACACGCTTCTCTCCTTCACCAGTTCAGTGCAGTGCAGTATCTCACCTTTATGGCTATCGATGGGGGTGGGGTGTGTGTGTGTGTGCGTGTGTGGGGGGGTTGACAGCAGCCAGTGGGTGGGGGAGGGTCCTTGTGTGTGTGTTCTGCAATGCAGGGGCAGTGGTGAGTAGAGTGAGATGGGGGTGTTGCGTCATACACTACAGTCAGGGCACATTCTAACAGAGACACACACATGCACACACTTAGGAGCCGCATGGGTAGTCATCCATTAGGAAGAGGCCTCATGTGAACGCACCACTACGTTCCCCGTTGCCTGCTCACTAGTGAACCACGGACGGGGTCCTTTGACTCAGCTTAGTTAAATGAGCGTTGCATAACCATCTATTCAGCCTCCAGAAGCCCTGGAGAAGCCTTGTCTTCCAATCAGTGGCTGTCCTAGATCCACTCCTCCCTTTAGCCTGTGTGTGTGTGTGTGTGTGTGTGTGTCTCTGTGTTTGGTCCTCTAGGACGTATCTGAATCCATCTCCGTCCCACTCATCCTGTTTCCTCTCTTTCTGTACAATTACTCTGTAACACGCTCAAACAACGCCATGTCGCTTAACAAGTTCCCACCTTCCCTCTCTCTCTCCGTCTCCGTCTCCTCCCCCTTTCTATCACCCCGCCCGACCCTGTACCAACCCTCCCCCCTCCCCCCGCTCTGCCCCTGTTCTCCCCAGAAGTGAGTGAGGCCACCGGAGGTACCCTGGGACCGGGCACCATGGGCCTGAGCACCCGCTACAGCCCGCAGTTCACCCTGCAGCACGTCCCCGACTACCGGCAGAACGTGTACATCCCCGGGAGCACCGCCACCCTCACCTCCAACCCCCAGCAGCAGCAGCAGCAGCAGCAGCAGCAGCAGCAGCAGCAGCAGCAGCAGCAGCTGATGCAGCAGCAGCAGCAGCAGCAGCAACAACAGCAGCAACAACAACACAGCAGCAGCAGCAGCAGCAGCAGCAGCTGCAGCAGCAGGCCGCCATGCAGGCTGCCCAGCAGGCCAGCCAGCAGGCCCTGGCCCCGGGGCCCCAGGCCTCCGCCCAGGTGGAGCCCCCCAAGGCCGCCCAGACCCCCGCTTCCAAGAAGAAGTCCACCAAGAAGGAGAAGAAGTAAAAAGGGGTGGTGGAAAACAGGCGGACGCCGAGGAAAAAAGGAGGGATGGATGGATGGATGGAGGACGTGGGGGATAGGTTGAGAGTGCCCCCCCCCCCCCCGCCTCCCTGACCTCTGATGAGATGGAATTACAAAAAAACAACAAAAAAATATAAAAAATGATCTATCCTCATCACTCCCAAACACATCCCTACCCCCCCAACCCCCACACTTCAGGCCAGCCAGGGCAGGTAATCGCTCTGCTGTCCTCCCCCCCCACCCTCACCTCAACCACCGTTTTACAGACCACTCCGACGGCGTTTGGGTGGGTTCTTTGTAAAGTTTCTCTGGAAGAGCCTTGAAGAAGTTGAATGTCGCTGAAGGCTGTCGTGTGTATTTACTTGTAAGAAGGAACGCCGTCTCTTTGGCGCCCGGTTCCTCATCGTATTGCTCGTGTAATCATTGATGGTAAATAAGTCGATTTATTTTGTGTTGGGGGTGAGGGAGGGAGGGGGGGGAGAGAGGGAGAGAGGGAGGGAGGGAGGGGGATGTTGGTGTATTCTATGTCCCGATTCAGAAGAGCTCGCTTGGTTAACAAAGAGACGAGGTGTGAGGGGTCCCGGTGACGTATTCGGGAACATTGACAGGTGTGCCGTGGTTTCATGTTCCTCCTTTTCCCAAGACCAGAAAAAAATAACAGCAGTCTATTGTAAACTACGCTAGATCAACTTAGTAGGATCGGGGGGGGAACACAGCTCAACTGCTATATACTTGCTATGGTTTCAACAGGTATTACGTACTCTACTGCATGCTCTTTTTAGGTTCAAACCACACGTATTGTAACGGTTGCAAAACTATGCAGCGCAAACGCAAGGGAGGACCTCGTCAGTCTTACGGCCGTCCGTCTAAAGCGCGGGTCGATACGATGCTCACGCCGCGTTTACTTGACTTAAAAAATAGGGAAGGAGGGAGGGAGGGGGTGGGATACACTTTTGTAAGCATAGTGGAAAAAAATACGATTTTGAATCTCACGCGATTTCCTTACGATGACCTACGATGAGCATGCGTCCCCCCCCCCGAGGAACGTCCCGGTGGCAGGGTGTCGGCGTTGTTAGCATCAGCCCCGGACGACCACCTGCACCCGCACCACCTGCACCACCACCACCACCACGCTGTAGCTGAACCTCTCTCTCCGTCAGCCAGCTTCCACCCCCCCCCTCCATCATTACCCCCCCCCCCTCTCTCTAAACACTTGGAGAGAGCCCAGCGGTAAAACACATGCACTGTTTGTATGCTAAAAGAGGAGACGACATACAGTAGGGGTCGTAATCACTTAAGTCTTTAGGGAGATAAACAACAACAACAACAACAACAACATTAACAACAACTTAGAACATGGCAAAAATGAAGAAACACAATGCACGCGCTTAGAACGTTTCTAGAGCTCTCGCGGGCCGCTAGGTTCCCAACTGAGTACCCCCCTGCCTCCCTGCCCTGACCCCCCCCCCCCCCCGCCCTGCTGTCCTAAAGTGCTGGTGATATTTCTTGACGTGAGGCGATGTTTCTTTGTGTTTTAATTTTCAACAACAAAAAAAAAAGATAAGCTTGATAGCGTCGAGGCGTCGTTTATACAAAACAGACCTGAAGTCGTTCCACCGAACTCATCTGTCTACCCTCCAGGGAGGAGACTGGGCCACTGGGACGTCCCACTGCATGACTACACCAACGAGGGTAGAGTAGAGAGGGTTGAGTTGCCGGGAGGAGGGGTTAAACATTGTGGAGTATTATGGTGAAAGAGTGAAGGGGTGTGGGGGTGGGGGGGGGGAGACTGGTTCAGTGCAGAGACACCACAGCTCATCCCCTGACCTACCGCCCCCCCCCCCTTTGCTTCTTTAAATGGGCCGAGCCACATGGAGCTAAGCACACCCATGGCCTATGTTGGAGAGGAGGATAAACCACTTAAGAAATGGAGGAGGAGAGGGGGGGGGGTTTCAGGCCTTCTTTTTAAGATCCACTCTTATTTTTTTTTCTTCTTATAATGCCAACCTCAGGCTGGTCACCACTTACTCTAAACCTCTGCTCTCTGGTTCTGCCGAAAGCTCTTTGTAAATAAACACACGTCCTGGCAATGGTATGAGCCAGTTGTTTGTATAGTCGGGACCACATCCAGCGTTTTCAAAATAAGAGTCTCCCCCCCCCCCCCACTCATCCACAAGTCGTGGCTTACTACTGGAATGTGTTGCTTTTTTCTTTTTTCATGGTAAAAATAAAAATGAAAACCGCAGTAAAAAAAATTAAATAAATAAAAAAGCTAATAAAAAATTTGAGATGTTCTTAAAAAAAAAAACAGTTTGTGTTGCGATGTAGTAACTAAGCGCCATGGAAGCCAACTAACTCTTCAGTGTAAATAAATGAATTTAAATGACGATAACTTTAGATGATAAGTATACAAAGTGACCCGCGTAGAATAGTTAACTCTTGGTATGTGTTGCGCATATTTTTGTGTTCATTTTCTCTCTCTCTCTCGCTCTCTCTCTCTCTACTACTCTATTTTATCACCCTGTAAAGAAAAGAAACCACAAAAAAAAAGATATATATTGGACATGTTTCTATCCCTCTGTAACCTCTTTTACGTTATCTTTTGCTGTGATTTTACCCTGTGCATTTTTGTGAAAGAATGCCTCTCTTTCTGTCCATATGAACAAACCATTATAAATATTATACGTGTGTGTTCGTCCGCTGCTGAATTAACCCTATCCTGCTGTATTATCTCTCTTCTAAACGCTTCTCCCCCCACTCTATTCCCCTGTGTTACTCTCTTCCTTTGATGCTAATATTTATATTGCCGTTTTATTTTCTCTTGAACACTGACATTTCAAATAAAATATTCATTCAAAAAGCTAACATTTTGCCTCTGGAACTCTTTGTGTGTTTGGCGTTTTCATTTCCTGTTCAGGGTGCGCGTTTTGTATAGCGTTAATGTTATTGTAACGCAAATCACTCTGAACCAATGTATGTTATGAATGGGTTTCTTACATTTCAGTTCTCATTGTTACAAAGCAACCCCCCTTTAACGTGAATAGTTTATTCATTTAGGAATAAGGTCAAAGAGGTCTAATCTCTTTCATTTTCTATGGAACCTAAGTCTGACAAATAATAATCTTTAAGTGTGTGTGTGTGACCTGCCAGCCTCGAGGCATCCAACACAGAACACTATCCCCCAGAATGCTTTGCTCCATCCTAGTTCTCTTTGATGTGACCAAGTGACAAAACGAGAGGAGAGATGCTGAGAAGTCCTGTTTCTTTAGTAAACAGTGAATATATTTGTCTGCTCATCGTCAAAGTTAACCCAAACAATAGGACCCCATTCAGGTGGCTGGGTATCATTGCTCAATATTTATAAATTATTGAACAAGCAGAAAGATGTATATTCTTTGAATATTTAAAACAAGTTACCGCACATCCGTGATATACTATATCACTTCAAATCATTGTACATTTGTCAAATGTTTCCATCATTGTTGAGACAAACGTCTTTAGCTTCATAAAATACCATTCTCCCAAGATCCCCCCCCCCCCCCCTGTTGATGATAGATTGACCTCAACCAATCAGCTGGTCCCTACGCATCGGGGCAGTCAGGGGTGGTGATGACGTCCGGGGCCACGTTTCTGCCTAGTAACTCACCTTGATTGGCCGATCCTTCTGCTAAGCAGATTCCAGTAAATTAGATTATGCTGACGCTGGCCCTTAATTCTGTTGTGCCTGCTGCTGCTGTTGTGTTCAGCGCACAAACACACACACACACACACACACACACACACACACACACACACAGACACACACACACACACACACACACACACACACACACACACACACACACACACACACACAGCATAACAAGTCTCCACAGAGGTCCAGGTGGCCTGTTGTGGTGGTTGTAGTCGTAGCTGTAGCCGGGTCTCCTTCCGTTGTACTCCATGTTATTGGTACACAATCTTGTTGATGTGAGATCACTGAGCAAGGAGGTTAGTGGGTGGGAGGGAGAACACAGGGTACATGTCCTCACTCCACAAATACTCTCTTGATAGCCAAAACGGAACGTCACTAAGTAAAACAAAGGGAGCCAGGGGGAGTTTCCTCCCTGGATGACAGCTTGTGTAGGTAAGCATGGTGAGTAAGAGAGATGCAGTGCAGACAGTCTGTGTCTGTCGACTGAGAGAGAGAGAGAGAGAGAGAGAGAGAGAGAGAGAGAGAGAGTGAGAGAGAGAGTGAGAGAGAGAGCGAGAGAGAGAGAGAGAGAGAGAGAGACGATAGAAAATAAAAGATAAAAGACGATAGATACAGTATATGCTCTCCATCTCACGGAGCATCGTACATGTATGTAGTATTATATTATATTATTGTATTATATTTAACAATGAATCCT
>CM051001.1:31149505-31152005 GCA_027704905.1 Muraenolepis orangiensis
TGGCTTCGTTCACATTGAACCAACGGACCACCTTCAGCCGCCACAGGCCGAGGGGTGGGCCACCAGGGAGAGTAAATCATAACTTAAAACATTTAGAGAAGTGTTTTGATTTTGATTCATACTTGAGGTTTGAAGTGCTTTATTAACAATACACTTATTGAAAATAATGTGAATAGATTGAACTCATGAACTGCAAAACATTCCTGGCACACCCCAACTGCTGTTTGGATCCTCTTGTCTCTCCCACGTCTCTCTGAAGATAAACAGAAAAGGCATTAGAAATATGTTAAATACAACTTCTAGTAACAGTTGATGATGAAAATGGCTTTTGCCAACAATCAAAATATCAAATATCACAAGACAACAGTCATGGTGTAGTATACAGTCTGCTAGGTCTACAGTTCTATACAATGAATAGCATTTTACAATACTGGGAAAAATGGTTAAATAGTTGATGACATGAATGAATCGAAACCATCACAAGACTACACTGACATGGAAAAACATTCTGAATAGAAGGTGAATAATACAGCTTTAACTAAGATAAACAGGGCTAAAAATTGCAATAAATTAGTTTCATAACCAAATTCTAACTAGCTATAACTTTGAAACCTTTTATCCAGAAGATAAATATGGGTTAATATATGGGTAGATAGCAAGTATGCAAATACCACACATTTAGAACACTGTGAAAAGACCAAAGCGGTCATTACACATGGGTATTTAGGCGAAGTTCAGTCAGTGCTAGAGACCTGTGGATCATAAATGGGTGTTTTAGTCTAAGTGTCTCAGACTGGTGAGGGAATGGATTGTAATATAAATGAATACCACTGACCAAATCATAGGAGTTGTGGTGATAGATGTTAGATGTTAGATGTTAGATGTTAGATGTTAACGGCTTTGGAGACGTTAGTTCAAGTCCTGCTAATAACACTCCTTGGTTAAACTTCAGCAAGTGTCTTGGTGGCGCAGTTGTGAGAGCTGCAGCTTAGCAGTTTGGGGACCTGTGTTCGATTCCCACTGAGGTTGGTATTGTGAATGATGATGTGGAAATGACAGTACGACAGTATGAGAATGTGTTAATCGTGACAATTTGTGATGACGGTTTGAGTGTGTTTTGGTTAGGATTTTCCTTCCAAAAAAAATAACTAGTAATATATTCATCAGTCCACAACGACACCAGGACTTGAACAGGGGTGTACAGAGCAGAAAGTGTTGAAGCGTTCCCCTGCGCCACCATGGTGATAAAACTGATCCACTCAGAGTTTATCATTCACATAACATTGTTAATTTTGCAAAACTTCAAGACTCCGTTTAGTTCCTATGGAGAGAACATTCAGCAGAACTTGATAATGTGTAAGGTATGATAGATAATGTGTAAGGTATGATAGATAATGTGTAAGGTATGATGTGCTGAGTATAATAATGTGTAAGGTATGATAATGTGTCAAATAATGCAAAGTATTACAATGTAGATTGTATGGTGGTTCCACACTCAACCTAACCTGTGTATGCATATAGGCAAGGTGTTTTTTAGGATTTTCTTTAAAATATATATTTAAAGTCATAAAACACCAGAGACCCACTAATTCATCAGTCCACAGCCCCACACCTCGCCGCCATTCATACTCACGCCATTCATACTCACGCCATTCATACTCACGCCACCGCCATTCATACCCACGCCAAAGCAAACCAAACCCACACCTACACCAGGACCAGGACTTGAACAGGGGTCTCCAGAGCAGAGAGCATGGCGGCTCTCCACTGCGCCACCGTGGCACCAACTGTGAACCACTCAGAGTTTATAATTGATATTACAATTCAGATGACATTGATCATTTCCAAAAAATTTGAAATTAGCCGCCCAAGGAGAGAACTTGAAGCCGGGTTTCCAGCGCTGAGGAGCAGAGATCAGAGATCACTCCGTTGTACCACAGAGACATGACCTGAGTTCATCATTCACCTCGGTAGTGCCTTCCAGAGAGCTGCTCTGGAGCCAGGGGTTCAACTTGTGGAGCGTGTTCTTCATGGAAATGTGATTTAAGAAACAATAACAATGTCTTGTTAATTGTAATGTCAATTAATTCCTCAGACCAAATCAGAGCACTTGTCTCTGCGGTGCTGTTGACAGATTAATTGGTCAACAGCTATAAAGATGTTGGTTCAAGTCCCGATTATTAACGCTCTCCTTGGAAACCCAACAACATTTTGGAAACAATGTCATGTCAATTGTTATGTGATAAACTCAGAGCAGGTCTTAACCAGGGTCTCTTTGGCGTAGTTGTGAGAGCTGCAGGTTAGCTATACTGGAGACCTGGATTCGATTCCCGCAGTGGTGGGTGTATTGAAGGATGATGTGGTAAGGTTAGTATGACAATAGTAATAATAATAGTTTCTTCGTAAGCTGTTATATTTCTAGTTTGTTGTAATATTTCGTCATTAATTGTTGTATTTCTAGTTAGTTGATAGTAGTATGGCGCTGTTTTCTTTTGTGGTT
>CM051001.1:31162005-31174505 GCA_027704905.1 Muraenolepis orangiensis
ACACACACCACACACACACACACACACACACACACACACACACACACACACACACACACTTTACTAAGACATTAAGAATAGACAAATAAACACGAGTCGGCGCTAAGTGAAGACACACAACCCAGAGCGACACGGACAGTTGAGAAGATGTGTGTTTTATGAACAGCTGAGCAACAGGAGAGCTATTGACAGGCTCATTGAGAATGAAACAGGCCTTTAACAGACAAACATTTACACAATCATCAATTACACACACACACACACACACACACACACAGGGATGTAGGGCTCGTGGGGTGCAGTGTGGGTGATGCATGCTTAACACAGTGTAAACAAACTAACAAACAAACATAATATGTCATTTACTTTTGATTGATTTGATTTGAGTGGACACACGTCTCAAAAAGGTGTGTCACATTTGTCCAAAGCATACTCCATGACCTATCGGAGGAGGTCCTGACCTCCATCATCCAAATTGTATGCATGCTACTGCTTTTAGGAATCAATAAACAGACAGAATAACACGCAGGGTGGAGAGAAGTACAAGAGATACAAGATATTTTTATTGGCCAATTGCAAGGTACATTGGAATGCTTACTCCCCATTCCCTCCCGCAGAATACATCTCCCAAACAATACCATAAAAATAATATATACAATAAAAATAAACCAAAAAAGAACAGCAAAGTGACTGATAAATTATATGTACATGTGTTGTTTTTAGTTTTTTTACAAAAATCTTTAAAAGCATTTAAAGTGCCAGTAGTGCAGCAGCATCATGAATACAGTGCAGTACAGTGATGAGGCCAGACAGTCCAGCAAAGTATGACAGTGTAATGTTAATGACATGTTATGAAGTGTAAGTGGCAGCACTCCTAGCAGTTCAGTAGGTCACTGACTGTGGATAAAAGGCAACAGTAAAGTGGGTAAAAAAGGATGAAGAAACCACACACAGATGTATGAGTAGAGAGGCAGTAGCTTCATAGACAAAACAAAATCATATTGGAAACACTATCTTATCGGATGTACATTGCGTTGTGATTATCTTCCACAGCTGGGGTCACAGCTCCTCCCACCCATCCCCCTCTCCCCCTCCTCTCGTTTCTCCCCTTCCAAGACGTTTTTTGCTACCTGGAGACCGACAGCCTCCGCGGGCCCCGGCCAATGGGCTGCACTGACACGCAGCCTCCTGCTGCCACGCCATTGGTCCACTGCTCCCTCCGGGTGACTGGCGCGTCGGTATTGCCGCGTCGTCGTCGTGTCGTCTGGCGGCCCAATTACCACGCGCTCGATCTCTCTGACGCTGTCCGCTGCTGGCGGTCGTGCATGCGTAAGCGCGCGTCCGTGTGCGGGTCTATTGCCCCCCCCCCCGACTCCCGCTAGACCCGCACGCACACGGACGCGCGCTTATGCACACATGCACACGCCTTGTTGTTTTGTTTTGCAGCGAGCGAGTGAGGAGGGAGAGGGAGAGGATGCGGGGCGATGATATGGTTTGATTATTGATTAGGCAGGGCGGGGATCGATAGCCTAGTATAGTGGTACGGGCTACTCGCTAATCAACGACAACGGAAACCTCGGAACAGACCAGTGAAAAGCAGCCGTCTGCTGAAATGAAACGAGTTGTAATAATGCGTTCTCGTTCAACTCGGAACAACAACAGCCTATTGTTGTCTGGAGGCTCAGCCGGCCAGTCTGGATACAAGATACAACATATAAGATGTTCTTATTTGCCATTTGTAACAAGTAGGAACGCTTACTCCCCATTCCCTCCCGCAGTATACATCTCCAAAACCATACCATAAAATATAAATAATAATACAATAAAAATAAACAATTTTTTTAATTTTTTTTACAAAAATCTGAGAAGGCGAGTGTTCGTGGAAAACTACCGAACTACCATTGAGTGAGATGTTCCATTGGTCCATCTCATGTATGTTTTGAATGTTCTTACTTTACTAAGACATTAAGAATAGACAAATAAACACGAGTCGGCGCTAAGTGAAGACACAACCCGGAGCGACACGGACAGTTGAGAAGATGTGTTTTATGAACAGCTGAGCAACAGGAGAGCTATTGACAGGCTCATTGAGAATGAAACAGGCCTTTAACAGACAAACATTTACACAATCATCAATTACACACACACACACACACACTGTGTGAACCAAGCCCCCAGCCTTTTAAAACACCACCCCTCTTCTGCCTGTGAGGGAATCACTTCATCACATTCAACATTGTCTCCTCTCTCTCTCTCTCTCTCTCTCTCTCTCTCTCTCTCTCTCTCTCTCTCTCTCTCTCTCTCTCTCTCTCTCTCTCTCTCTCTCTCTCTCTCTCTCTCTCTCTCTCTCTCCCCTACCCTGCTTTATAATCCCCTTCACTGCACCCATTTTGGTAAGGTTTCAATCACCCCTTTGTACTTCTCTGTGAATCATAGCCTAAAGTTGTGTTATAAGATCTCGCCTTCTCCAAAATGTAGTAAAAGCTCTCACTCTGTCATTTCCTCTCGGTTGTTTTGGTCAATCGGCCCCATCTCTCACACACACACACACACACACACACACACACACACACACACACACACACACACACACACACACACACACACACACCACACACACACACACACACACACACACACACACACACACACACACACACACACACACACACACACACACACACACACACACACAGCTGTTCTCATAACGATACGTAGGATTGATTCCCTACAAAAAGCAGTGCACTTTGTTTCGTAGGAAATCCTGCGTATCAACCCGGTGCGCAGCTATGACGTCAAGCAAAGTCACGTGTCCTTGTATTCTCGGTGAAAATGTAATAGATAGGAATTATAATATGTTTTGATAACATTTCTAGCAAGAAATGTGTGTTTTAGTCTCACACGCTTTGTTCAGTTCAATTTATACGATCTTTAGTTTTTGAGTTATTACGAAGATTAGTTCCTGTTTCTATCGTTGCTATGGACGCTGACATCACTGCCGCCTTATTGTTTGTTCCATTGTTACGTTTATGATTTAAGTTTATTATTTTTACGTGTATTACTAATCCATCGGATTGCACCGTCTCGTTCGGAAACCACATTAAATGTTTAAAAATATATATAAACCACATTATATGTTTACAAATAGATCGAGGGACGAGACCCGGACGTGTGCAAAGAACTACAATTTGCAGCGTCCCGGGTCACACTTTTTGTAGTTCTATGTGTTTTCCCTATAGACCTATATCACGGCACAGTTGAAAGCCGGAAGTACCCGTTAAAAATCGCTGAAGCAGTGTATCCCAAGTTCCGGTTAATGCATTCACCATGGCGGACAGTTATCGCTGGACAACATCGCTGCATAACCTTCCAAAAGTCGGTCAAGACGATGTGGTTCAACTAGTGAATGAACACTACAGTGAAGAAGTCTAAATCCAAATCATACAATTCCCCGACATTGTGTCTTGTGGCTCTATCTGGATATATCGCCATATAACGAAGGCGATTTTGTGTAGGAGCAGAGGTATGCCTATGTATTTAATATAGGATTTGGATTATTTCAATGTACCTTTTCATTTACGTGTTAATATGTAGTGTGCAGCTGTATATTTTCTAAAGGGAATGCCTGTTATTCTTGTGAATATGAGAAAATAAGTGCTTGTGACATACTTGGTGTGTGTGGGGGTCAGGACCAGTGCTTTTAATCATACACATACCCGACATTATTAGCCTATTCTGCCCACCTTTCGAGACGTATATACTCTCCTTGTCAAAGTGCAAACTGCAGACATACGCGCTACCCCTGAGAACATGAAACGAGGGACCTTCATCCGCCTTATCAGCCTCACACAAGACTTGCGGAGGAGTTTGTCTTTCGGGAAGTTGTGTAAACTGAGATACGGCTGTCTTTGTTTAGACGTTGAGCAGCCGGTACACTACAATAACAGTTAGAGGAGGCAGACACAGTTTGTCACGTATCTGGGGTAACTACAGGAAGTAAGAGTACACTGCTCTGCGATTTTTAACGTTCCGGAAGCAGGACATGTGACATAGGCATGTGAAATTGTGACTGAATGAGAATCTTGCCATCTTATTATAGGGTTTACTGGTCGAGAAACACACTGGCGTGGTCAGATTTGATCTTTCTTATTTTTAAGAGGGTGAAATCATGTTTTTTACAAGTTGTGACCCTGCTGAGTGACGCCCCCAATTGTTTTGCCCTTGCTTATGGTAGTAGAGGTCAAGATCTTTCCAAAACTGTTGATCCCAGCCTGCAAAGGTGGCACAGGTTCCAGGTTCAAAAGGCACCCCTGAAGAGAAGGACCCCCCCACACCTTTCATACTGACATAAGTTACTCTCTGGATCAAGACCTTTCCAATGATGTCTTCATGGCTGTCTTACGACTAAGTTAAATTTGCATCTTGCTTCAAGCCAAGGCTACTTGCAGGTGTACTTTCTCTGAGCCTTTTAGGGCCAAGCTGGATCAAATCAGTCAAACTGATGTTTAAAGGGGTATGAAGTAGCCAAATGTGTTCAAGATATGGATGCTTGCCTTATGCACGTCATACTTTTCAATTTGGACCGGTTTAGACTCGATTTTATTGTTTAACATACATATTTTGCAATTCAACTTAATATTATCACGTCTCAACCAGCTGCTGCAGAGGGCGCTAAAATCCCAACCTAGATCTAACGTAGAATCTAAACCTAAACATGTAAATAATAAGAATCAAATAATTGATCAGAACAAACTATTTCACAGAATAAAAGGAGAGCTGATGACTTAAACCAGTGGTCCCCAAACTTGAGGGGGGGGGGGGGGGGGGAGGGGGTGCGCGACACTCGACTCGCGTGTCACCATAGCAACGGATATACGTGTTGCAGAATCTTCGCCATAACTAACAAACTAAAGATTGTATGCATTCATTGAACAAATATTTTTAAACTTAAGTGCATATTTCTCACTCGAAATGTTATCAAACCGTATTTTAGAGTAACCTTAACATGTTTGTATCGGGAGAAAAAAGAAAGTTGGCGTGCGTGCGTGTGTGTGCGTGCGTGCGTGCGTGTGAAGGGGGGGTCATTCAACATGCAAATGACTGCATTGAGAAGCAAAGCAGGCTTAGTTAATAGGAGATGTGTGTGTGTTCACACAAGGGGCCACTGATGGACAGAAACTAAGGTTTGTGTTAATGTTCTAATGGGACGTCCCCACTGAGGAGAATGAACCCGGTGACCTCAGGGCTGTCATGGTTGCCATGACGCCATTACGCCATTACGCCGGCTGTCATGGTTGCCATGACAGCCGGCGTAACACACAGTACACTTCAATGGAACACCCCACTGAACTGAAATATTTCTATGTGTGGAATTCTTCACTCTGAACCACATATTGAGAATCAAAACCCACTGGTGGAATATTGGAAGACTTGCGAAGAATGGTCTAATTCCACACCATTCTGTGTATTTATTTAATTAAAGCAGAACAACGTAGTAAAACTAAAGGTAACTGGATTAACACCAACCAGAAGCATGAGGTAAGCGTCCCTCCTCTTAAAGGCCCTGTAGTGTTGTAGTGTCTCTACACCATGACCCGTAGGGCTCACACACATAAGGTGAATTATGTCATGACAATAGCCCTCAATACAATAATATACAATAGATACACTATACATGCATCCACCATGCGGACACAATGGTTTTAGGTCGTTTGCGCAAGCAAATTAATTTTTGTACAGACAAATTTAACTAAAATAAACCGAAATTACACGTTGATGTTGACGTTAAATTATCATCATATCTCCCATTGAATGGGAGATATGATTTTTTTGATATTCAACTCAAATTATTTATGGCAGCAGCCGAACAGAACGATCGTGATTCGGATATCGAACGTTTGTGGAAGGTTCGTTACTTTTCACTAGTTAACTATTTAATGGCTTCACATTCTAGTAGTTCACCATACGTTCATCAATGACGTCACCACCCATGTCTTCGCATACATCGTAGTGGTCGAGTCGCCATGCTGCAAGCCATATAAAAAGGTAGATGGAGAAATCATTAGCCAAACAATCACATAAACGCACTACAATGGACATCTATATTTGAAGTCAAATAAATCAATAAATCAATAAAATATAATAAAATAAAACAAAACCAGTGTGACTCAGAGAAGCTTAAACTAACTTTCAAGTCGCTAAATTTGTCGCTATAGTCGCTTAAAAATAAAAAAGTATTAATAAAGTCACTTAAGGGTCTGGAAAGTCGTCTAATCGAGTAGCGAGAAAGTCGATCGAACGTCAATGAGAGGATTATCTCAGTTATGTTTTTGCACAATTCAACACATGTTCATACCATCTATCAGTCACTTGGTGGTTCTTTTTGTGTTTATTTTTATTGTATATATAATTGTTATGGTATTGTTTTGGAGATTTATACTGCGGGAGGGAATGGGGAGTAAGCATTCCTATGTATTTGTTACAAATGGCCAATACATATATTGTATCTTGTATCATAAAATAAAAAGCTTAAACCATAAATAGGCCGTATCGAATATCACCTATTTGTTTGACATATATTGTATGTCCTCTTGTAACTTTAGGATTAATTGACCCCCTTTTAACTGGGTTACACCGACATCTGCGGCTGGCCATGGCGTGTTCTAGTGGGTTCTGCTGAGATGGAAGTTCTTTGAGTCAGCGACCGTATGGGATATAAATCACAGCTTTTACAGCTCAGAAATAACAAACACACCTGGGCCACTGCTAATACACACATATAAGGAGGAGAGAGAGAGGAACAGAGAACCAGAACATGTGTGACAGATCGCACCCTGAGGATGCTGTCTTCTTTATTCTTTTACCTGCTTATTCCGTATTTTCTCTCACTTCCCTTCCCCCCCCCAACACACACACACACACACACACACACACACACACACACACACACACACACACACACACACACACACACACACACACACACACACACACACACACCACACACACACACACACACACACACACACACACACACACACACACACACACACACACACACACACACACACACACACAATCTATTGCTGATTCAGAATTTGCACCATGGATTTTACAAGCATGTGTCCATGCATCACTGTGAACCCCAATAAGTTAACAGAACTTAAACCATTTTTTAAAGTTTATGAACTTCAAAGTGAAATGTTTCCAGAGCTTAAATATTTTAGTTACATGTTACACGTACCTGTTGTTTTCTACCGATACAAACACATGTTAAGGTTACTCTAAAATACGGTTTGATAACATTTCTAGTGAGAAATATGCACTTAAGTTTAAAAATATTTGTTCAATGAATGTATACAATCTTTAGTTTGTTATATCCGTAAAATATATTGGAGCTAAATGAATATAAGCCCTTAATGAGGTCATATTGTAAAGCTGCTAGTGTTAGCCAGCCTACTGCTTACTGCTGTAGCAACAACATAACGGGTCATTGAACATGTAAAGACATACACCAGAATGACGACTTAAAAAATAGATCTGATGCCAATTCTCAAACTTAAAAACCTGTTTCTGTTGTTTGGGTCCTGGTGTGGGACTAGCCCAACGCTTTGCGGCGCACACACACACACACACACACTTTGATAAACAGCTGAGACGCAACTTGGATGGAGAAGTTTCAAGACAAACATGAAACAGTTGATGTGTCATCTATTTCGAACTGTGAATGAGGAACGCTCGACTTCACCAATTTGGCGGCAGAAAGGAGCTTTTTATTGGCCGCGTCTGATGGAGCAAAAACATTTACGACACTGCTGGAACATTTGATGAACACTTAAGAGAGATGTGTGTACACTGGGCTCTCAATCACAACACAGAAAGGACAGAGCGTGTGGTGCTCAACGACATGTGATTGCACACAGCCTACGTGTTTTTAGCAGAGAGTGTTGTTGACATTAGCTTAAAGGAACATCCTGGTTCAGCCATGAGGAGTTATCTTATAGGTAAAACGTATACACAACGGCTCGTGTTGCAAGTAAGAAGCGTGCATTCAGCTAGCTACGCACCGCTAGCTACACAACATGGGAAAACTGGCACTCATTGGTGGAAAAACTTGACAGACTGGAGCAGAGAATGAGAACATGTACCAAAACACAGGGATTCAGGTTTTATGGATGTATGCATCGATAACCGTTTATGCATTCTTGTGACACACATACACACGAGCTGACCACTGTTTATGCATTCCTGTGCTACTCTGCCAATTCTACTTTCACAAAATATGTTTTCAGCCCAGTGTGTTTACGCGCGCGAGAGCGAGCGAGCGAGAGCGAGAGAGAGAGAGATGCTGGTGAGAGAAAACTCAGCTGTTAAAACTCTCTGTTGAGGAATTCCTTTTGGGACCAAAAATAAAAGTTTGACATCACACACACACACATTCTGACTGACATTTTATTACAACCAAAAGTCAAACTCATTCTGTAACAGATGTGTACATTATGCAACAGATGTGTACATTATGCAAGAGCCTTCCACACACGACAAGATACATGGGGACGCATTTCAGACGGAAGCAACTTTGACGACATTCTGAACAGTTCTGAAAAAAACCTATTTGGTGTACAATTCTCTGTCGCTCCAAAAAAAAAATCATCACATACATTAAAATAAACTGTAAAAAAAGAAGAAAATTGGATAAAAAATCTCTCTTAAAAAAAAAAAATCAAAAAAAAAAATACATTGTCAAAAAGGAATGATATCTTAAGATATTTCGATCGCCCCACTCTGACCTCAGCCTTCACAAACGCTCCCTTGGATGTTCCCATCCGGGGATCAAACGTGAGGAACCGATTAAAAGACCAGCAGAGGATCAGTCACATGTGGGTGACTCACTAGTGTGCCTTCGGGAGGATCGACCAAAAATAAACACTCAATTTCAGGGCAACCAGAGTTCAGTTTCCTCCTCGTTGAATCATGCCGCTCTCCATGGATCATTATGATTATGAATATTATTATTAGTCTTCTAAGTGCGGATGGGTCCCTGTGCGTAGGATCACACTATTCCCGGTCCCTTCTTCACTAAACAGTGAAATCTGCACACACATCGTCGCAACCATCGCAGGCGGTTTGGCTGCCATCTTGTGCCGCTGTGTAAATGTTATATATTTCCGTTTTAATGGCGATGTGCTCCTGGCTCCTTCCATCCGCAGTCAGTTTGCATAGGAATAAATATTGCATTGGATTAAATGAACATTGGTCCACCGTATCTCTCTCTAAATTCCTGTTTGGATTTGGACACCAAGACATCATGGCGACATTCGTGCTGATGGTTTGGGGAATAGGAAACATCAAAGCCAGACGCTCGGGAAACAGTGGTCATGGTGTGTCTGTCTCACACACACACACACACTTCCAGTTTTGCCATTTCTGAAAACTATCATTTATGACAACAGTCTGTACTGTACAGTAGTTACAGATGGCGGGGACACACACACACACACACACACACATACAGCCACCCAACTGACCTCAACACAAACATACGGCAACTCTCACCAACACAACCCAAACACACCGCCATGCTAAACCCGTTCAGGCTCCGGGCCGTTGAGAGGGACCCATGGGTGGAGATGGTAAACCACCGTCTGGGCGACTGGCTGACTGGTGAAAGACTTTATAGTATCCTACTATCCTACGCAACGTTCTATATGGGGTTGAAGACGTCCTCATCATGTATGTGTATTTATATATATATATATATATGTGCATTAAGACTTACTTTTCAACATGTGTGGGTACAGTGCTCTTGTGTGTGTGTGCTTGTGTGTGTAGGAGTACATTTAAAGGGTGAACACGCGTGTACAGAAAACAACCCATCAACCGAACAACCGAACAACCCCTCCCTTCACCGCGACACAACAAACAACTGGGGGGGGTGACCACCGTTTGTGAGGGAAAAGGTTTGATTGGTCCACACAAACCTCCAAGCCTGATTGGACCGAAAAGAGTGTATGGATTGGCACATAGTCGTTCTTTAAAACAGTAATAACGATGCACATTCAGGTGAAGCATAAGTGACACTCATCTAGAAGCACTGAAGCGCGGTGAGGTGAGGTGAGGTGTGGGGGGGGGGGGTGTGTGGGGGAGAGAAGAGCGTGCGGGGGTGGGAATATAACCGTCGACATACGGGACAAACATGTGATCAAACGTCTCAAATACAACACATCAACTGAAGCACGGCGATGTAGGACACCGGCAGACCTTGTCAATTAAGTGGGGGGTGGGGATGGTTTGATCCTGAGTTTAGTCTTTGGATTCCCCTCCAGTGAGGAGGGAGAGACAGAATTATGAATGAATTGATACGGACAGGGGGGGGAAAAAACAAACAAGGAGAAAAGAACAGGAAAGAAACCCACACAACAGAGCAGGTGGGCTTGTGTGTGGGCTCACCGGTGGCTGACCGCGAGGGACGCTCAGGGTGCCAAGCGGGGGGGGAGGAACCCCCTCCAACCCGTCAGTCAGCCCCGGTCCTTCCAACAGCACACAGTGTGGTCCAGGGGGCAGACATACATCTTTATGGATAAGCAAAGCTTAAAAGTGGCCGTTGTGTTTGGCTCCGGCCGACCCCAGCTCTCTGAGTCAGGGGCGACTCCGCGGGGAGGGGAGGGGGAAGGGGGGTGGGGGGGGTAGTTCTAATTGGCCCGAGTGAGACTTTCGTCCAACAGCTCTTCCAAAGAGCCCGCCCCCTCCAGCAGAGACCCTTGCTCCATCTTCTTCTTTTTAGCAAATCCGGCCGGGGGCGTGTCCTCCTGCAACAGCTCTTTGGCCAGGAGATTGGTCACTGCGTGTCCGGCTCGCCTGTGATTGGCTGTAAAAGACGGGGGACGGGGGACGGGGGGAAACAAAGAGAGGAGAGGTTAGAGGTCAGATTTACATCATGCCATTTTTATTTTTATTTTGATATAGCCATGTGTCATGCTGTGAGGTAGCACACATAATGACCGGCATGCAGGAGGGCAGTTTGGGACATGCATGCCGTCCTGTAAACAAAAACACACACTGAAGTCATGTCAGTGAACAGGCAGTGTGTGTTGCACAGGACACAACGCACAGCGGATGCTCTCTGAGCTATAGTAGTATATACATACGCCTGCACACACACACACATGCACCGGCAGACAGGGAATGAGTGGGCAGATGCTTGTGTGTGTGTGTGTGTGTGTTATGTGTGTGTGTGTGTGTGTTATGTGTGTGTATTATGTGATGGCTAAAGTGTCTCACTGCTCATGTCATGTTAGATTAGACCACGGTTGAAGGAGTAGAACAACACAATAAAGGTTAAGAGGAGAGAGAGAGAGAGAGCGAGCGAGAGAGAGAGAGAGAGAGAGATCATACTGTGGGAGGACAAAAAAGGAGGTGGGGAATGTGAGCTGGCTAAAATAGGAAGAAGGAAGTGAAAGAAGGAAGTGAACCAGATGGAGATATTATATAAGGAGGAGAGAGAGAGAGGAACAGAGAACCAGAACATGTGTGACAGATTGCACCCTGAGGATGCGGTCTTCTTTATTCTTTTACCTGCTTATTCCGTATTTTCTCTCACTTCCCTTCCCCCCCCCCCCCCAACACACACACACACACACACACACACACACACACACACACACACACACACACACACACACACACACACACACACACACACACACACACACACACACACACACACACACACACACACACACACACACACACACACACACACACACACACACACACACACACACACACACACACACACACACACCTCCCCTCTGCTTCCTCTCTATATTCTCGTGTGTAAGACGACAAGCTGTGCAGCAGCGGCCATTTTGAAGTATATAGGTCAGTGGGAGATGGTGTGTGTGTGTGTGTACGCTTGGTGTTGTCGTGCCATTAGCTACGCAGCTATTTGTAGGTGACTATGGTCCGTGTGTGTGTGTGTGTGTGTGTGTGTTTGAACATTGAGTTGATGTTCAAAACTCAACACAAATTACACAGCAAACCAAAGATTAAAAAAAAAAAACACACACTTTGAGCATATGGTTATGGGGATCACGTGTGTGAAGCACGACCGCAGGCGGCACTTACTGGTGTTAACGCACCGCAGTACGATAGGGACACACACCGCAGTACGATAGGGACACACACCGCAGTACGATAGGGACACACACCGCAGTACGATAGGGACACACCGCAGTACGATAGGGACACACACACACACGTCAGGATGCAAACACACACACACACCGCAACATGCAAACATGGCCGGTGGATGCACATTATGTGGGACATCAGCACACAACTCAAATGACGGCAAACCAAAAGTGCACACAAACTGTATATCTTGCTTGCACACACACACACACACACACACACACACACACACACACACACACACACACACACACACACACACCACACACACACACACACACACACACACACACACACACACACACACA
>CM051001.1:31184505-31202005 GCA_027704905.1 Muraenolepis orangiensis
ATCTGCTGCCCTACTGCTCTTCAGTGTGTGTGTGATTCTCTCTCTCTCTCTCTCCCCTCCCCCTCGGCCTGCTCTGCTTAAAGATTTCCACCGTGGAGCAAGAGTGCCCCCGATGGCCGTTCCCATACTCGCAGAGATGAAGCGTTCGCTGACACGCCCCACGCAAAGGACTAGCGCTCTCTGGGTAAGCATCAACACCACCTAGTTGTAGGGACGGGGAACTGCTCAGTGTTCTCGGTTCGGGGGCCGTGTGCAAAGTCACAGAGGAGCCACGACGGATGAGGTCGTACGGGAATAGCTTGGAGGTCTGCTGTCTCCATGAGTCAGCCGGGGGGTGGAGAAGAGATACAAAACCAAAATAATAATAATAACAATAATGAGGTTATTAGCTAGTCAGGTCTAGTGTGGCACTTCCCACAACATGACCATGTTGTCTTTTTACAAGGCCCTAAAAACACAATTTCTCCCCATGTCTTCTGTATCATGTTCAGAGCATGTGGTAACCGAGGGCTAGGGTGGTGAAAGGGGGGTTGGGTGTGGGTGTGTGTGTGTGTGTGTGTGTGTGTGTGTGAACATGCTGATGTGAATCTCCCATATTCCCATGGGAATGGCAAGGCCACAAAGTGCAAACACTCGCTGACCTTGCACATTCTACCCAACCTCTGGGATTGTGTGTGTGTGTGTGCGTGTGTGCGTGCGTGCGTGCGTGCGTGCGTGCGTGCGTGCGTGCGTGCGTGCGGGCGGGCGGAGGGGCACCGGTTCTAACAAGTTCTAACAATAAAGAATGAACAGCAGTGTACGGGACCGTGATGGTGCGAAAACGGCAGGCGCAGGAACAGAGCATTTGTGAACTCAATCACAATGGAGAGGGCCTTCCAAACGCCAGTGAAAGCCCAGGTGTGAGTTCCCCCAGGTGTGAGCACTCGGGCTTTGAACTCGAGCGAGGCTGGCGCCCAACTGCCGGAGGGCTACAGCAAAAAAAACAAATAATGCCACCTGTATGTAAATGACACCCCCCCCCCCCCCACACACACACACACACACACACTCTGAGGCAGTATTGTGTTTCCATAACACATGCCTATAGTGGGCTGCCTGGTCATGAAATTTGACTACCTTCCGTCTCTGGGCTGTGGGTCGGGAGAGGGGGTGTGACGCCCTCCCCAGCCAACCAACCATGTGTTACTGGGTCGGTGGACAAAGCAATATGTCGGAGTGTCTTTAAACTGTCCACAGGACAGGGAGGACAGAGCAGGGGGGAGAGTGAGAGGACACGCCATAGAGGAGGGAGAGGGTAGAAGCCAGCGAGCGAGAGAGAGAGAGCGAGCAAGAGAGAGCGAGTGAGAGAGAGAGAGCGAGCGAGAGAGAGAGAGCGAGCAAGAGAGAGCGAGCGAGAAAGAGAGCGAGCAAGAGAGAGCGAGCGAGCGAGAGCGAGAGAGAGAAAGACACTTTCTGGGAAAAACAAGTTGATCACTAACCCTTGTGAGGCACACAAAAGCACACACTGAACAAGGACATTGAGATGCGCACTGACACACACCAATGGAAAAACACAGAACATGCACACAGATAAATGGAAAAACACATTAGTCACACAAGTCTCTCTCTCTCTCTCGCTCTCTCTCGCTCTCTCTCTCTCCCGCTCTCTCAACGTGGGGTTGCAGAGGAATTCTGATGACCACAGAGGAGAGGAGGATGGAAACTAGGTCACCCCCGAGGAAGGGGGAACTACACTGCTGTGTGTGTGTGTGTGTGTGTGCATTAAGAATTACAGATTGTAGGGACTGTATGTCTCCAAACTGCATGTGTGTGTATTGTAACCATTTTTTGGAGAAAGGTTCTAGGTTCGAGCCTTGTGAAAAGAAGTGGAAGCATGTTCTTAAGTGATCACCGAATTCAGCATTTCCTCCTCTGCTCTATTAGAGACAGCCAAATACCCCCCCCCCCTTTCACAAGACATGAATAGACGGGACTTTCTCTCTCTCTTTCTATCTCTAATAAATCCTCTCTTCCCTCTCTGTGTGACTTGATTGTGGCTCTCTGCAGACAGAGGTCATCACCATTAGATTAACTTTGGTTAACAAAGGGACACCGTGTTCCTGCTTGCACACACAATTTCACGGTCATAAATGCAAATGCACGCACACACACAGTAAAATGCACACGCACACACACAAGAACTCAAGCGCACACACCAAACAAGAAGAACAGATTCAGTGCAAGTGTGGGCTCTGAGTGCCCCCAACTGGTGTCTGTGAGAAATGCCAAAGAGAAAATGAGTAGTGAATATCTGGCTCTCTGTGTCTCTCACACACACACACACACACACACACACACACACACACACACACACACACACACACACACACACACACACACACACACACACACACACACACACACACACACACACACACACACACACACACACACACACACACACACACACACACACACACACACACACACACACACACACACACGTCAGGAAGCAAAGCATGACCTGCGTTGATGTCGAGGAGCTGGTTCTTCTTGAGCTTCTCCTCTTTCTCCTTGTCAGCCTTCTCCCGCGCCAGCTTGGCCCTCTTGATCTTCTCCTCCGACTCCCTCCTCTTCTGGTTCTCCTTCACCGCTTGCTGGAGCAGAGACGACAGAGAGAGAGCATAAGAAATGGGGCGGTAGTGGGGGGTATACACACACCTGTACCCCTTACATGAAACCAATAGCTTTGTGATTATGTACTAAGACTCCTGAGGCAGGTGGTGTTTGGCACGGTAACCTGGTGGAACATGTGAACACCTGGCACCAACCCTGCATTGGTTGATGTGTTAACACACAATACAGCTGGGTCCACACACCCACACACACAATATTGTGTCAATACAGACGTAGACTTCCCCCCCACCGCAATCCACTAGGTTTGATCATCTCAAGAAAAGTGGACAAATATGAAAGGAGCACACCGGGACGAGGGGACCGTGACCAGAACATCACGCACCACAGGGCTGGTGATGTGGCATTACACTATGTTCCAAAGAACTAACTACACTAACTATGTTCCACTGCTTTTAAGCATACTGTTTTTCGAGTCGTCAAGGACGTTGTCGTGAATGTTAAGATTCGTAGCGTATCGACGCAGCACTGGTAAAAAGCACAGAGGCGTGCCGTTATTGTTAGATAATGAACGTCATTGACTGATCGGAAGCCAAGCGTTACGACGACAGAATGCAGAATGATGTGGAGAAAACACACACAGACCTGGAACATGTTCTTGAAGCTGTTGAGGTCCCCGAAGAACTCCTCCACCGACATCTTGCGGGGGTCGAACACAAAGTAGTCGCCCAGGCCGGTGTACTGCTCCTCCATGTGGTTGTGCATCAGCTGCAGCTTCTCCTGCTGCTCCCTGGCTGTGCTGACGAAGCTGTGAGGAGGCCCCCGGGGGTCAAGGGTCACGCCGGCATGATGTCAACACCGTGAGACGGTTATGTACCGCAATTTTACATTGAATTATACACATGCAACAACCACACCGTCAGTTCAACATATAACATGACCACCACTTTCCCCTGCTGATTATGTAAATGCTCTTGCTTTCAGAGGCGTCGTACGGAGGTGCGTGAAGACGGAGGCATGAAGACAAAAAGGCAGAAAGCGTAAAGGATATCGACATCTTTTCTGAGAACAGGTCCTTGTCGTTCTGGGGAGGGGGGAATGTTTCCAGATCCTTCTCCAGGGTCTTGATTTGACGAGCCATCTGCTCAATGCTCTTCTGAAGCATCTCGGCCGACACTGTTTGGCGGGCGGGCAAAGAAAGTGTTGATTAGCGTTACACTGGGTCAAATGAATGTCAACTCTTGTGAAGGTAATGAATTCTCAGCTGTAAATGCAGGCGCTGAAGACGTGGGGATACGACATTAACAGCGACCACCAGGCTGGGGAGAGACAATAGACCAAGTACCTCGGCTGGCCTTCTCCACGTGGACCAGCTCATCGGGGAAGCCCATGACCTCCGGGTACTGTTCCTGACACACGTCCGCCAGGAAGTGCAGTAGGGTCTGCTTCTGGTCCGCAGACTTGGTGTCGCGCAGCTGACAGGATGGAACAAAACAAGAGGCTTGGTCTGATTCACCTGGGGCCACATGTTCATCTGGACTACCACTTTGTTTAGGAGGACCAGGTTCAAGGACACTTTTTATCCACAGGCAGAGCGCCTACTGAACTGCTAGGAGTGCTGCCACTATCATAACATTGTCATTAACATTACACTATCATTCTTTTGCTGGACTTTCTGAACTCATTACGGTTACTGCACTGTTCTGCACTGGATTCATGATGCTGCTGCACTACTGGCACTTTAAAATGCTTTTATATGCGTTTTGCACAATTCAACACATCCATAAGCCACTTTATTGTTCTTTTATTGTTGTTTTTTTATTGTGTACAGTATCTTTATTTTATAGTATAGTGTTTTAGGAAAATGGGGAGTAAGCATTCCATTGTACTTGTTGCGAATGGCCAATAAATATCTTATATCCTATAATAATGTGCACCCTGGAGGAGGTGTGCCAAGCCTGACATGGTAGAACAGCGTAGAGCCAGGGGATGCTGTGCTATACACGTGAGAGAGGTGGAAAGTGTTCGCACCTTTTGTACGCGGTTTCTTACTGCGTAGACAGTATTAGTTTTGCAGATCTAGCACTATGACAGATGGCACTGGGCTAGCTTTCTGTATGCCTGCGAGTCAGCAGAAACTTTCCATTTTCTACCTCACTGAAAACCTTGACACGGTTACCCGAGTGCATCTCTGTCGCATTCCCGCATAAATAAACTTAAAAACTCTCACACACAAAAAAAACAAACATCCCTTTCAATACTACTGAGGGCCGAGGCCTAGAGGGGGGGGCTGACTTGAAAACCACAACACAGCAGGTTGTATTGAAGTGTGTAGTCATCCGTCGGCTGTTATTGAAATGCGTAGTGAGAATATCCATGAGACAGATTTAGACTGCTCCTTTCTGAAGGATTGGATCCTCTTTATTGGTCATATGCATGTACACCCACAGTGAGATTGGTTCCTCTGCATTTAACCCATCCTAGTTTTAGGAGCAGTGGGCAGCCAGTGCAGGGTGTCTGGTGACTTGCTCAACCCAAAGGTCGCTGGTTCAAGTCCCCGTTTCGGGGACTTGAACCAGCGACCTTTCGGTTGCCAAGCCAAGTCCCAACAGACTGAGCTACCGCCGCCCCGCCTCTGCCCCCCGGGATCGGTTGCCCGTCGATCAGATTTGCCTGTGTGTGAATGCAACACTCAATGGCGGAAAGAAACTCAGGCAGGCAGGCAGGCAGGGAGGGAGGGACATTTTCTGGTTATTTTGTAGTTCTCAAAATTCCTTTACAACCGTCACGACTACAATACCGGGGCGGGCCTTTACCTTGCAGAGGTAGGATATGCTGAAGCCGAAGGCCTTGCCGTTGCGGGAGCCCGAGTTCATGTAGTTCCCCACCAGCAGGATGATCTGCAGCAGCTGGGCGAAGGTCTGGCTCTCGCTGAGCTCCTGGCAGGCCGCCGTCACAGACACCACGTCAGGCTTCACGTTGTTCACCTGCTCCTCGAACTGCAGACGGAACAGGATGGCCTGCAGGCGCGTCTTCAGGCGCTTCACGCCCGACATCTGGGGTGGGCGGGAGGGAGGGGAGAAGAGACAGGAGTCATGTCGGACACGGGGACTCTTTGTATTGTGTGTACGTGTGTGTGTGTGTGTATGTGTGTGTGTGCGTTCCTCCACCAATGTTATTAAGGACACAGACAACAAACAAAAACGTCGCCTTGAGGGACCGTTGCAATTGGTCACATCATGCGTGGAACCATCCGGCTTCACAGATCACTTCCTGTGAAGTCATTATCTCCATCGCGCACACACACACTCATTTCCACCACGGGGGTTTTCCTCCTCCTCCTCCTGGTCACTTCCAGGAGGGCGGCACGTCTCTCCGCAGGTTACAGCCTTGTGTTTCCTGTGTGTGTGTGTGTGCGCACGTGTGTGTGTGTGTGTGTGTGTGTGTGTGTGTGTGTGTGTCTTCCTCACCACCACCCCAAACTGTTCTGCCTCGGCCAGGTCTTCATACTCGTCCTTCATGTCGGCCAGTGTGCCCAGCTGCTCGTCGGTGGGCATCTGCTTGATCAGGTTCTACAGAACAGAAGCCCGGAGTCACGTGGTCAGCGCCATGAAGGAGAACTGTACTTACACAGAGAGTGTGTGTGTGTGTGTGTGTGTGTGTGTGTGTGTGTGTGTGTGTGTGTGTGTGTGTGTGTGTGTGTACTGGAACTACAGGATTGGATTCTCCTTTAAGGCCAAGGTCCAGAGGACACATTCATAACAAGCAGCAGAACACCAACCCAGGGAATAACACTTTGTGTTATGAATTGTTGTATAGTATCTATATGCAATTTGCATTCACGATCATTCTGAAACTGAAATCTGTATATTTTGTACCTGGACCATGGACTCAGTTAGGACCTTCTCGTTCACCTCCAGGATCATCATCTTGATTTCTTCATACGGCATACGGAACGACCCCAGGAAGATGGCTATTGTGCGCACACACACACACACACACACACACACACACACACACACACACACACACACACACACACACACACACACACACACACACACACACACACACACACACACACACACACACACACACACACACACACACACACACACACACACACACACACACACACGTCACTCCAGTCCACCATGAGAATAAGTGCATGTCTGACTTTCGGGAAGTCTTAAAACAATAGTCACAATGACAACCAAGCTCATCAACCAACTAGAAGTCACCCTCATCACAAAACGAAGATCACAGGACAAGGAATCGAAATGAAAGGGGAGCGTTTCCACACAGCATCTCCGGGGGTGAGAGATGGACACCGTCGGTGTGTGGGCGAGGGGGGGGGGGGGGTTCTCTCTGTGGGTAGACTTACAGAGGTTCTGGGAGGTCTTGCTGTCCAGAACCTTCAGCTCCTTCACTTTTTTCTTCTGCACCTGCCTCTTCTCCTCACCTCCCTCCTGCTCCTTCTTGGCTGAAGAGGCAACAAAGAGACAGAGAGAGACAGAGACAGAGACAGAGAGAGAGAGAGAGCAGAGAGAGAGAGAGAGAGAGAGAGAGAGAGAAATGGGGGGCGAGAGAGAGAGAGAGCGGTTAACGATGTCATTTTCTGAAGACCTAATGAGGTGTGAGACAGCAGCAGCCGGTGTATGGATGGATAGTGGTGCTGACGACAGTGAAATGGATGCACATGTGCAGGAGGTGATGATGTGCAAATTGGGGTAGAGCCGGGCACTCAAGTTTTTGAGGAAGCACACACGCGCACACACACAGGAAAAATACTCGACGATACACATTGCTCCACAATTAAGAAACACAGGATTGCTTGTGTTTACGATGTGATGTTGGTATCCCGTTGTGAAACACTGGGCTCCCCGACACCCAGACGGCAGCACAGGGATGACATGTCTGGCCTCTGTGGTCAGCAACTCGCCTTCAGCCAATTAAAAACACACAGTACTGTATGCACTGTCTGGAATACTACACTCCCTGGTTGGATTACTATATACACACACACACACTTGACTCCCTCTGGTTTCTCTCCCTGATTATATATACACTCTGCTGCCTCTGGTCTCACTCCCTGGTTATACTGGATATACAAACTCTACTCCCTGGCATTCTACTGTCTGCCTTTTGTGTTTTCTTCTGCAAAGAAGCAGACAGAACAGGAAGCTGGGTTCACACGCACGGCCTGCAGAACAGTCAGTCAGACCGGGGGGGTGTGTGTGTGTGTGGCGCGTACACACATGCTGAATTACTCCGTCACACACACACACACACACACACACACACACACACACACACACACACACACACACACACACACACACACACACACACACACACACACACACACACACACACACACACACACACACACACACACACACACACACACACACACACACACACACACACACACACACGCCAGGGCCCACAACATTAACTAGAGCACCTGTTTCCATTGGCTGTTGATCTCACGTTACAATGATATTATGGGCTGAGCTTAAAGAGTCAGACTTTCAGAGGCCTTCCTGGGGGGGGGGGGGGGGGGGGGGGGCGGAGGGGGGGTGGGACACAAAGAAAACGTGACTCTCTGAATCTCCCGCCACTGTACGACAACCACACACATTAAGGAGTCTCTACTGGACTTGTCAGGCTGTGCCAGCGGTTGTGAGGACCATTGCGTCAGAGGATAGCTCAAGTCTGTCGGGACTTGGCTTGGGAACCGGAAGGTCACCGGTTCGAGTCCCCGAAACACCTGGGGCACTGCCGAGGTGCCCTTGAGCAAGGCACCCCGACCAGAGGATGGGTTAAATGCAGAGAAACACATTTCACTGTGTGTGTTATCATGTATGTGAGCAATAAAGAGGATTCAATCCTCCAGATTAAGATTTGGATTTTATTTCCATTTTGATGAATCCAATCCTCGTGGGCTGCTTTAGGTCTCCGGTCAGCGCTTTGAAACGTAGCTCATCATGGTGTGTGTGTCTCGCTCTCTGTCTGTGTGTCTCTCACTCTCTCAAACCGGCCGGCCATCATCCCTCAGCGCGGGTCATTCTGTCACGCGGCTCTCCATCAGACCGCCGAGGCATATGCCGGCCGTCCCGGGTCCTTCACGCCGTGTCTCGGGGGGGGGGCGAGGGGGCTTCATTATGCGCTCCCTGTGTGTACTTTATCTACTGGCCCGGCCAGACACGGGGGCCGCCAGCGGAGGAGTACACAACAAACAAGTAAGTCCGTCTGTCTGATGGACAGAGCGGGGATTGTCCATCCAGTCAAGCGGGCCTTTGTCTGAAATTGGGCCTGCCACACTATTGCCCGCAGCCCCGTTTCACACAAGCCTCTCATCCTCCACACACACACACACACACACACACACACACACACACACACACACACACACACACACACACACACACACACACACACACACACACACACACACACACACACACACACACACACACACACACACACACACACACACACACACAGCTGATGTCCTGTGTGCCACACACACACACACACACACACACACACACACACACACACAAACTTTCGCCAAGTTTGAAGACAGACTACAGAGGTACTTTCTAGTGTTATCTGCAGACGGTGATGATGATGGTTCCCACTCTGCTTGAACAGCTCTGTTCAGCAATCAAGTAGTTGGATAAGTGTGGTCACGCGCTGCCGTGTGTAGCAGCAGCATGATCATGGACACTAGTGTAAGTCCCCACACTCCCCGACTAAGGGCGCTAAATCTACCATGACACACACCATCCAATCACAGTTAAGCGGAAGCTGAAATGGTCCGAAGGGAAATTGGCTGAGAGAGAGAGAGAGAGAGAGAGAGAGAGAGAGAGAGAGAGAGAGAGAGAGAGAGAGAGAGAGAGAGAGAGATCGACCCACAGATCAATATAGGTCAGACTGACAGAAACACACTCTTCCTAGTGTATCCTGTAGAGTATTAGTTGGAAGTAGGAAACTGAATAAGAAAAAAAAAAAAAGGAAAATAAACAAGTAAGTGATTGCCATCTAAGATGAGAACCCAGTAGAAGCCCTATTCCTATCTGGGTCTAATCCCAGTGAGTCGATCCAGTTAGACTGAGCCATGAGCCCAGCAGCATGTCACTGGGTCAGTGTCCATGTGTGTGTGTGTGTGGCTTACTGTAGCATGGAGACAGTAAGCCGGCAATGACATGCCTGCCTACATGCGTGTGTGAGAGAGAGAGAGAGAGAGGTTACAGTACCGCTCTCTCTCTCTCTATCTGGATTTTTCAACCAATCATGTGAGGCCTAGCTCTGTTGACATCATAGCTGATTCATAAAATGGGGGTCTGGTGTGCGGATTGTAAAATGGCTGCTCGGGTATTTTTGTACACGCAGCCCGTTCATTTGTGAGCCTGTGGCACCCCCGGTGGCAGAGACACGGCACTGCACCACAGACACTGTGGGGGAGGGAGGCGACGGCAGAGGAAAAACACATGGTAGAGCTATGATGAGACATGGGAGGCAAGAAACACACATACAGCCAACACACCAAAACCATGTTCATCTCTCACACACACACACACACACACACACACACACACACACACACACACACACACACACACACACACACACACACACACACACACACACACACACACACACACACACACACACACACACACACACACACACACACACACACACACACACACACACAGAAAGTTTGTGTGTGTGCTTCTTGAGAGAGTGAGTGTGTGGGTGATCCTATGAGTGAGCGAGAGAGAGTCAGAGAGTTCTTGTGAAAAGCCGACTATTCGTAAAATAATGCATCTTCAGACCGTCAGCCTCCTCTCTGTGTGTGTGTGTGTGTGTGTGTGTGTGTGTGTGTGTATGGGGACCCGTCTACAGCCTTCTGTTTTTAATTAAAGCGTATGGGGGGAGGGTGGGCAGACAGACATCATGTGAAGCATCGTGAGTCATGCACAGAGCCCTGTTAATATGTAACCAAGGATATACACGCGTGTGTGTGTGTGTGTGTGTGAGCACATGTGTCCCTGTCCTTCTAAACTAGAGACAAAGAGAGTCTGTTTATCAGTCAGCAGACATGAGTGTCCTTCACCCCCCCCCCCCACCCACCCACCTCTCTCTCTCTCTCCCCCCCCCCCCTCCCTCTCCCTTTAACTTCCCTCTCTTTCGTTCTACCGCTCCTTAAAAGGAAGAAAATGTGGGGTTTGTGAGGCGATGGCGTGCCAGGAAAGAGGAAAGCGGAGACTGGAGGAACGCAGGAGCGTGAAGCGAGGCCAGTAGAGAAACTAAAAAGAAAGTTGAAACACTGTAGAGAGAGAGAGAGAGAGAGAGAGAGAGAGAGAGAGAGAGAGAGAGAGAGAGAGAGAGAGAGAGAGAGAGAGAGAGAGAGAGAGAGAGAGAGAGAGAGAGAGAGACGAGAGAGAGACGAGAGAGACGAGAGAGACGAGAGCATGTGCTTTCATCCCTCTCCAAATTCACTGTAACCGTGCGTTCAAAGCTGAAAGGACTCAGCTCTGTATGAACAAAGCACGGGCGCTCCCTCTCCTGATTCTGCCCCAATCACCCTCTCATCACCACCACTCCATGCACCATGAAGCAGTTTATTTTTAACCCAAGCTAAAAGCTTACAGATGACAGCTTTCATTGTGTGCGTCCGCAGCCCCTGGGGGACAGGCTCTTTGTTGGGCGCCCTCTAGTGGGGAGACGGCGTCACAACAGCATTCAAACTAACTTTGAACCAACTTTTATCCCATAGATTCCTTTGTTAATAATTGAAAACGGAGTAACCGCATCAATGCCTTAACAGGGTAACACCCGACTGTGTGGGATTTTAACGATCCGAGATTTTAAAAGAGAGTTTAAAGTTGTTTAAGACTGAAAGAGACACACAAAGAGATGTTAGTATTCACTGTGAGTCTTGTTAAAAGTATTTAGGACAAACCCGATGAGGTCTCATGCTTTTCATTAAGTTAACTATATTGAGCATTTAGTTAACTTCAAGACTAGAGGAAAGGAGTAAGCATGTGAGTGTTGGAAAAGCGAGAGAGAGATGGGGGGGGGGGGGTTCTTTGTCTAAACTTAGCAGAAGGCCAACAACTATGCAGGCCACAGAGACAGCTGGAAGCTTGGTCCCTTTAAACTTTAAATGTCCAACATTCTGTCAGTCTGTGCGCTAGCATGTGCGCGTGCTACAAAGTGAGTCAAGTCAGACAAAGGGGAGAATAAGGGGGGGGGGGGGGGGGTTTCCACGGTAACTTCTCCACTGAAAGAGCCCCCTTCATCCTGTTTTTCCACTGTGAAAGGAAGCAGCGAGAGAAAAGATTCCTGGCTCTGTGTGTGTGTTTGTGTAAAGCGGACCAGATGGCAGGGTGGGGCGGGGGGGGAGGCGGGGGAGGCAGGATGTGGGAGGGCCAAGGGGCCAGGGGGAAGCTTCAGGGGGAGGGGCCTGAGGCCTGCTCACTTGCGCACCCCTGGTGCATGAGGACCGCCACTGCGGCTCACATTTCAATTGCAGGGAAGAACATTTAACTTTTAACACATTTAAAGTGTTTTAAAAGTTGGGAAAAAAATATTGCAGACCACCTTAATTAAGTGCACACCCGGGGTCATGTGAACGAGTGGTTGTTTCATATACTGAGCTCTGGTGTCGTCTGCTAGCTATTTTCAAACATCTCAATGACTTGGGGAATTTACTGCTGAATTAATTCCCAAACATGATTGGAACATAAAAACAACAACATTCACATTTAATTATGAAATACAATCAAACATTATCAGTGATGATAAAAACCCCACCATAAAAAAAAAAATCATTAAATCGTGTTACAAAGATGAATATACATACATTTATATTTACCGTCTCAAATACATAGCGACACCAATATATATTTAATATAAACGTATACCCCTAGTTTTCTCTGCAGTCGATTAACATCTCAAACATCATTAGTGGTCAAAAATAAGTTTAAAGACAACGCCCCAGGCTCTATAGTAACTTCAACTCGACATCAACAACACAGAACAGGAACCTTTGAGATCTAATATAAATGACTATGTCTTGGCACGAAATTACAATTTAAAAACGTTTTTTAAGCATTAACTAATTACTTTTTGTATTCACAATGTACTACTTCCCGTGAGTTTTCCACCAAAAAAGAGACCAAAAGTGTGTGTGCTTCCAGGAACAGCACTATTTATCCGTAGAGTCACAGTGCCCTCTAGTGGCCATATTGAGAAACTGCCGTTGGCAGTTGCATCGTTCACCTCCAGTTTACCTCACATCAACCCTCTTTTGTGTCTTTGGTTGGTTGTGTGAGTCAACACGTGCGCTTGAGGACACAGCCCAAGACAACAGATTGTCCCTAGATATATATATATATATATATATATATATATATACACATATGGGGTAGAAAGCGCTTGTGTTTGTGTGTGTGTGACTGTACGTGCGTGTGTGTATTTCTAAAGTCGTTCTCCGAGGGCCATGCTGACCTCTCCCTACTCCCCGGACCAAGTCTGTTGCGATGCAGTGTGTGAGCGCCCTGGAGCGTGCGTGTGCGTGTGTGTGTGTGTGTGTGCGTGTGTGTGCGTGCGTGCGAGTGCGGACACGCGGACCCCAGTGCAGTCTATACCACCCGCATCCCTGATGAGCAGCAGCGCTACACAGACACGCCGTCACCTTGAACTCATATTCACTGCCGCCCCAAACTGCACAAACAGCCCATAAATCGCAACAGCAAACAACAGAGGACACACACGGACGTACACGCTTAAGTGCGCGCGCGCACGCACACAAACACACACACACACACACACACACGCGCACTTGTGCGACAGAGCTAGAGGTGAGCTGCGCCGGCGTGCTTATTAAATCAGTCCTATATCAGCCAGTCTCCTTGGGAGCGCAGCCAAGATTTACTACAGCAATTACACCAGCTAATTACAACAAGGAGAGGAGGGGGGGGGGAAGGAGAGGGGGAAATCACATCTAGACCAGCGAGCGAGGGAGGGAGCGAGGGAAGGAGGGAGACAGGGAGAGAAAGAGGGAACAAATAGAGATGGATGAAACAGAGGAGCAGCCAGAGAACAAATAGGAGAGAGAGAGAGAGAGAGAGAGAGAGAGAGAGAGAGAGAGAGAGAGAGAGAGAGAGAGAGAGAGAGAGAGAGAGAGAGAGAGAGAGAGAGAGAGAGAGAGAGACATAAGGAAGTTCGTATGAAGGGTGTAGATGGGGAGAGAACATTACAGCCAAATGCAACAAGAGAGGTGACATTAAAAAAGAAATAGAGAGAAACTGGAGGCCAGACTATAAAGGCTGAGGAAGAAGTGAAGGGGGCCAGAGGGGAGGGAGGGAGGGCTGGTGACAGGAAGGGCAATGGACAGAGGACAGAGATGGGACCAGAGGAAAAAGGTGAAAGCCGGCAAGCCATGTTTCACCCTGGAGGTGACTTTGGGATGCGCCATCGCATCAGCCCGAGACTACAACAGGCACACACACACACACGTTCACCCACGTGCACGGACGTTCACACACGTGCACGGACGTTCACACACGTGCACGGACGTACACACACACACACACAGGAGTGCATACCCTTGCACATACACACAAAGACCTGAGTCAGGAGTTTTGACTTAATCCGTCCCAGGTTGTTGATGTAGAGGCCAAATGTGGGAGATATTTGGGGGCATTTCAAACTTACAGTAACAGACCTGCTTCTCCCCCCCCACTGAACGTCCACCTCGCCACCTTCAGCACCTCCTGTGCACACAACAGAGCTGACCGCTGGCTACACCGCCACTGTTGGCGAGTCGACACCGTCTCGGGGGGCAGAGAGGAGAGAGGGGGGGGGGGGGGGGGAGGTTGGAAGCAACTCACCGACCACCTTGTTTACCTGGTATTAATACGAGGTTGACAAGGGGACGATCAAATTAAGAGCGCGACCCGAGCACGACACGAAGGTTGGGTCTAGCTTTTAATGTAAAGAGTGATTACAGGTGAGAGTGGGGGGGGATGAGAGAGAGAGAGAGAGGTGGGCAGTACAACTGGGAGATGGTTGTGGTACCCTATGCAGTGCTCTTTATTTGCTCTTGTTATTCCCAATGAGAATGTCCTTGACATTATGAATTTGGCCTTCACCACACACACACACACACACACACACACACACACACACACACACACACACACACACACACACACACACACACACACACACACACACACACACACACACACACACACACACACACACACACACACACACACACACACACACACACACACACACACACACACACACACCTCCCTCTAGGGGGAGGAGAGAGGAATTACATCAAGGACACAGACACCAATCAAATCAATGTTGCCTTGGAAGATGTGTTGCCACACAAGGGATTGTCTCCCCCCCCCCCCCCCCCCCCGGCGGGTCCATACTGTGTGTGTGTAGGAGTGTGTGTGTGCGTGCAAGGGCATTACAAGTCTGATGAGATCAGAATGACAACGGTGTGCGTCGCTTGTCATCTCTTAAAGACAAATGATGAATAATAAGGTGCTTCTTCATTCACCCGGCGGGTGGGGGTGGTGGGGGGTCTTGTGCCCAGCCTCTGCGGGGAGGTCAGCGCCAAGGAGCAGGGGGGGGGGGGGGGGGGGGGGGGTCAGCTCTGGAGATTAGAGGCACTCGCTGTGCGATAGTTGTTCCAGGCAGGACAAATAAGTCGCTCGTATATCAACTAAAGCTCTTCATTACCCCGCGCCGCATCGACAAGCACGGCTAGGCCACCACGCACGGAGTGTGTGTGTGTGTGTGTGTGTGTGTGTGTAACCTCGTTGGCATGCAGGCGAAGTCGTCGGCAGTTATTTTACATGCAAAACACAAAGCTGAGGGCGAAAGCGCCGTAAATTGGGCCTCTAACCCAATCAAATAGGTAGATGAACTGAGAAGCACACTCTGCTAGCATACAGCGCACGCACACACATGCACGCTCACAAGGACGCTCGCACACTCACACACTCACGCATGCACCCCTGAGGCCCATTCCGCCTCTGGCGAGAAGGATTAGGAGCCACACTCATGTCAGCCTTAAAATATTCATTATTCCCTTATGGAGATAGCAGAGAAGTGAGCGAGACAGACAGAAGGGGAGAGAGAGAGAGAGAGAGAGAGAGAGAGAGAGAGAGAGAGAGAGAGAGAGAGAGAGAGAGAGAGAGAGAGAGAGAGAGAGAGAGAGAGAGAGAGAGAGAGAGAGAGAGAGAGCGAGAGCGAGAGAGAAAAGTGAGCGAGAGAGAGAGAGAAAAGTGAGCGAGAGAGAGAGAAGGGGGGGGGGGGTGGGTGGATTGAGAGGTTCGTGAGCATTATAGCGAAACTCATACACTCCTTCATAACAGCCGGTCTGCGCTATAGAATATGAGAGAGACGAAGATTGATGGGTGGAGGGAAGGTAGAGATAGTTGAACACGGTGTCATGCCACAGAGGACATCTCAGATCCTTCCTCTGGTAATCCCCCCTCCACCCACGCTCACCCCCCCCCCCCCCCAAACAGCCTTTATTCTCTCTCGCTCCATCCACCCGTAGCTTCATCTCTTCTATGGAACGCACTCACTCACATTCTCCCTCAATCCATCTTGCTCCAGTTTCTCTCCCTCCCTCTTCAGGCCAACCTTGCAGGCCTGACTAGTTATTGTGACTTGACCGCACGGTGGAAAGATTGGCATGTGTTCACACACACACACACACACACACACACACACACACACACACACACACACACACACACACACACACACACACACACACACACACACACACACACACACACACACACACACACACACACACACACACACACACACACACACACACACACACACACACACACGGAAAGGGAGGCCAGCAGGGCGCAGTGTTGCTGGGTTCCATCACTTCACCTTGGGCTAGGCCTGGAGGTGAGGGGGGGAAGGGGATGGGCATTTTGGTCTTTTAAATGTCATCTTGTGCTTACGGGGGCATGAGTGTGGGCACGCGTGGGCACGCGCACACGCACACAGCATTTGACTTGAGGCACAGAAGTGGAGGATTCAGGATCCTACGAGCATGTCCTCTGTTGCCAACAGCCCCCGGCTGACAAAGCCAATCACAACCACCCAGAGAGGAAAAGACGAGAGAGAGAAGTGAAACAAGAGGAGAGACTCCGGGAAAGAAAGTGGGAAGAGAGCGGAGCAGAGAGGAAGGAGGGAAAAGGAGGAAAGTAGAACGAGAAAGAAGAGAACAGAAAACAACACGAGAGCAAGCACAACCAATACCTAAATGACCACGCAAGAAGACCAGGCGGAGGGAAGCCATCGGGTCTAGGAGGGGAGGGGGAAGGAGAGGCGGAGGGAAGCCATCGGGTCTAGGAGGGGAGGGGGAAGGAGAGGCGGTGGCAGCCGGGTGACGGAGCAGGTGGGGCTGTGGCGTGCAAGGCGGAGTGGAGGATAGATGGAGAAGATGAAGGAGACCATGAGATGACGGAGGACAGGCTGGCGTCATTGAAATCAAAGCGATAACGCTCGCTGATGCGCGCGCGCACGCGCACACACACACACACACACACACACACACACACACACCACACACACACACACACACCACACACCACACACACACCACACACACACACCACACACACACACACACACACACACACACACACCACACACACACACACACACACACACACCACACACACACACACACACACACACACACACACACACCACCACAATTTGGTTAGTTACGTCAAACAAAGTAAACCGAATTACAAGATGAAAATACACAACATCAGGGGATGCCACCACGGTAGATGAAGTGCTT
>CM051001.1:31204505-31207005 GCA_027704905.1 Muraenolepis orangiensis
TGTGCAAAAGTAAGTGAACCCCCAGCTGTATTGGTAAAGTCAAGGAGGTAACAGATTCAGGTGAAACACTTTTGGGTGCTTAATTAGTCAATTAAGCAAACCAATCAAATGAGACATCATTAGGAAAAGGGTTGGACAACACAGATTAAAAGAGAGAGAAAAACAACCAAACGACTGCAGTGCCAGGGTGTACCCATACGAATCAACCATGCCAAGAGGAAAGGAGATACCCGAGGAAATCAAGAAAATGGTACTGACAGCCCATCAGTCTAGAGAAGGCTACAAGACAATCTCCAAACGATTCCAGCTCCATCCATCCACGGTGAGGCAAATAATTTACAAATGGAGGGCGTCCAAGATGACCGCATCTTTGCCTAGAAGTGGACGCCCATTAAAACTAACATCAAGAAGCACCCGTAGAATAATAAATCAGGTAAAGGACAACCCACACATCACCTCTAAAGAGTTGCAGAGCTCTCTGGCAGCGTCAGGTGTAAATGTACATGCGTCTACAATTAGACGAAAATTGAACCAACACGACATTCATGGGAGGGTTGCTAGAAGGAAGCCTCTGCTCTCCAAAAAGAACAAAGCTGCCCGTTTAAACTTTGCCAGAGAGAACTTGGACAAACCAGAGGCCTTCTGGAAGTCCATTCTCTGGACAGATGAGTCCAAAATAGAATTATTTGGTCATAATCGTAAGCGCTTTGTTTGGAGAAAAACCAACACAGCACATGAAGAAAAGAACCTCATCCCAACAGTGAAGCATGGTGGTGGAAATGTTAAGGTATGGGGCTGCTTCTCTGCTTCTGGACCTGGACAACTCCATATCATCCAGGGAAACATGAATTCTGAAGTGTATCAGCAAATTCTTGATAAGAATCTCCAGCCATCAGTCAGGAAGTTGAAACTGGGCCGTAAATGGGTTTTTCAACAAGACAACGACCCAAAACATACCAGCAAATCTACCAAGGAATGGTTCAGAAAAAAGAGGATTCGTACTCTGGATTGGCCAAGTCAAAGTCCGGACCTCAATCCAATTGAAATGTTGTGGCTAGACCTGAAGCGGGGGGTACATGCCAGATGTCCCTCCAACCTTTCTCAACTGGCTGAGTTCTGCAAGGAAGAGTGGGCAAAAATCCCCCACAGCAGATGCGAGAGACTGGTCAGTGGCTATAGAAAACGTTTGATTGCAGTAATGGCTGCAAAAGGAGGTGCCACACGCTATTAACCAAAAGGGTTCACATACTTTTGCACAAGTCATATTTTCAGTTTTTGTGGGAGAAACCACTTTTTTTGAATAAATAATGAAAATACATCATTTTTCTTTGTTTGTGTCCATTATTTGGAAAGTCCTGCTTTACAAATTGGTGTTTGGATATACATTTAATAAGGTTATTTTACATTTTTGTACAATTACAATGACCATGTCTAGGGGGTTCACATACTTTCGAGCAGCACTGTGTATATATATATATATATATATATATATATATATATATATGACAAATAAAGTTCTTGAGTCTTGAATCTACTCATGTGGAAGCCGAGCAGCTTTGGGGAGGGCAATCGTACCTAATGCCAAAGCGCCTCAACATTTAGGCGTATACACACACACAAACTGATATACACACACACAAACTGATATACACACACACAACTGATATACACACACAAACTGATATACACACACACACAAACTGATATACACACACGCACCTGCGCGCACACATGTGGTGAAAGTCAATCAGACGTGGTGGTGGTGCTGGAATGCGATGGAGCAAGAGGTGGTACACGGGCGGCGAGCGGAGGAGATGGAACAGATTACAGCGCCGGATGCACGCACACACACACACACACACGCACACGCACGCACGCACACACACGCACGCATCTCTCAGCCCTCGCGTTTATGGAAATGAGTGGCGTCCGTTGGGCAGGGGGAAATGAAGGTCGTGTCTGAGCCACATGCTTTGCCTTTCCAACCACCCTCCCCCTCCCCACCCCTTCTCTCTCTCTACCTATTTGTTTGTCTTTGCCTGTTGTGATGTTAGCCTTTACTGCCAAGAACATTTTGTCAAACCCACTCCTTTTAATCACTCACCTTCATCCTGTTCCACACTGCCTCTCTCTGTGCCTCTCTCTGCCTCTCTCGCCTCTCTCTGCCCCTCACACTGACAAACACACTTTTCACTGCCAATACAACTGTTTCTTTCTGCCCCAGTGCATTGTGGGATGGGATAGCCGGGCCATGCGAGGAGGCCCGGTTCTCTTAATTAAGAACCGGGTCGGAACCAGGCTGTGGCTAACGAGGTCAAACATGAACACACACAATCACACACACACACACACACAGATTACGGACAAAGAAGCTGAAAAACAGACACATGGAGACTAATGTTCTTTGGGCCACACACACGCTACTTTTTTGCCCCTCTCCAGACACATCACACGCAGCCAATCAGAGCAGAGTACAGGGACCAGGGTGGGCAGCACCTGT
>CM051001.1:31209505-31284505 GCA_027704905.1 Muraenolepis orangiensis
GAGAGAAAAAAGGTGACTGCAGCAGGGACCTTAGAAAGAGAGAGAGAGAAGTAAAGGAAAAGGTGGAACTGACCTTTAAAAACGCTAAGGAGGAGGAGAAAAGGGAGGGAGGGAGGAAGGGCAGGAGAGAGAGAGAGAGAGAGGAGAGAGAGAGAGAGAGAGAGAGAGAGAGAGAAATCAGAGGTGCAATAGGGGATGGAATATTGGGGAGATGAAACAAACCGGATTATGCTGAATTGAATGCGGCAAAAAAAAAAAAAAGAAAAGACTAAATAATTGTTCACACACACACACACACACACACACACACACACACACACACACACACACACACACACACACACACACACACACACACACACACACACACACACACACACACACACACACACACACACACACACACACACACACACACACACACACACACACACACACACACACACACACACACACACACACACAGAGAGCATTATTAGACTGGGCTTGTATATGGTGGAGGACACTGAAGACTGAGAGAGAGATCCTAATCAGAAATCTGCAGGGACACAATAATAAGGCTGCCTGACAGCAAATGTCAGCTCAGAGAGGGAAGGCAGATGGTGGGGGGGGGAAGAGAGAGAGAGAGAGAGGCGTGTTGGTGGTGGTGGTGGTGGAGGGCGGGTCAGTGTGGGCACAGGACGGCAGAAAGACAATCATCTCGATGCAAAAGAAGTAACATATAGACAGGAAATATATTCTTCCCCGTCTCCCCCTGAGACCAACACAGCCACAGGTCATGCAGGTGAAATACACCTTGCGTGTGTGTGTGTGTGTGTGTGTGTGTGTGTGTGTGTGTGTGTGTGTACGTGCCCACCTCCGAGCATGCCGAGCACGGAGGAGGTGGTTCCCCTTGAGTCAACCTTGACTGCAGTTTCACTCCGACTAAGCCCTGCTTTTAATTCCCAAATCAAAAGCCATCTCTTTCTCCCATTTATTCCCTCTCTCTTCCTCTGTCTTACAGACAAGTAGACACGCACACACGCACGTGCACGCACACACACACGCGCGTGTGCACGCACACACACACACACACGCGCGTGTGCACGCACACACACACACACGCGCGTGTGCACGCACACAGACAGAGAGCAGTGAGAACGGAGGCGCTTGGTTTCCCAGTGCTTTCGTCTTCCGTGGCTCATTACAGACCCTGCATCTTCACTGGGGCGGCAGATAGGAAGTCAGGGAGAGGACACGGAGACCAAAGGAGAACCAGCTACCCGTATTCCAGCCCTCACAGCCGCAGCCCCGTTATCACAGAGAGAGCGCAATTAAGAATCAGCAGGGGAAAGGCAGACAAAACCCTCATTAAAAATAATTATAAAGACATTTTGGCAGAATCCGAGGGGTAAAGACAATGTCAAGAGGTAGAGGTCAATGCAGAAAGGTCCCTTCCGGCTTCACAAAAGGAGATAATTGTGTTTTGGGCAGTCTGGGTATTTAGTTTTATTTTTTTCCTTCTTCAATCTGGCGGAGGATTTTGAAAGGAAAGTGGGGTTAATGAAGAGGGCGCATGGGGAGAGTCATCCTGCCATTTTGCACCAACACCTTTTTATTATCAGGCTGTCACGACTTGAAAAGTTTCACGTTGCTCTCGCTACAGAGAGAGCGAGAGCGAGAGCGAGAGCGAGAGCGAGAGACAGAGACGAGACAGAGACGAGAGAGACAGAGAGAGAGAGAGAGAGAGAGAGAGAGAGAGAGAGAGAGAGAGAGAGACAGACAGAGGCGCAAAAGCCAAAAGTGAATGGAGTGATAGGATCGAGGCCGTCTGGGAGGTGGACGGATCGAGGTGCATTTAAATGGCTCACTTAAGACCCACAATTGAGGAGTAAAGGTGCTTCGGTGTTCCAGCCTTTCCGAGACGCCCTTATCAACCGAATATATTCGATCATATATATATATATATATATATATATATATACATATATACATATATATACATATACATACACGTATACATACATATATATATATACACATATATATACACACACATATATATATATACATATACGTATATATATATATACATATATATATACACATACATATATATAAACACATATACATATATGCATATACATATACGTATATACATATATACATATATGTATATATGTATATACGTATATATATATATATATATATGTATATACACACATATATATATACATATATGTATATACATATTTACATATTTTTATATATATTCATAGTTTGTATAGCGCCATATAGGCAGGTGGAATCAGGCATACAGCATCTCTGTGTTGGCTTTGAAACACATCATGCAGTGTAAACTACTTACAAGAAAACTTATGAGCCAGGGGGAGGCACAACAACAACACACACTAAAAATGTATAATGGTGGATCCACAATTACCCAAAAATAAATAAATAAAAATTTACTTGATGGGGGGGAAGGAAGACAATATGATCTGCTTTTATGAGAGCCAACTTCAGAGGAACGTGATATTAAAGAAGTCTCTGAACAAGAGGACAATGAAATCAAAATCCACGGCGATGATCAATCAATCACACCGCAAGTTTGTTTCACGGAGACTTAATCATTAAGATGATGGTAACAAAAACTCGACAAAAAAATAGATATACAAAAACATACCAAATTTGGTTTTGTTCCCGATAAGATAAACGTTCGGCCCCCGAGACTTAACCACGTTCCTCCGTGGCGTTCCTTCCCCTTAACAGCAAAAATCAACGGCGATCAATCAATCAATCAGACCGCAAATTTGTTTCACGGCGAGTTCGTCATCATTTAGATGATGGTGAAAAAAACGAAAAAACACACCAAAAAAACTAACCTAATTTGGTTTTGTTCCCGATAAGATAAACGTTTGGCCCGAGACTTAACCACGTTCCTCCGTGGCGTTCCTCCATGGCGTTCCTCCTCCCCCCCCTTTCTGAGCTCTTCGACAAAACTCTATTTGTGCCACAGGTCAATTACATGCACATAATTAGCCCCTCATTTTGTGCTTGGCGCTGGGTGGCGAGGCGTACATATTAATGAGGGGCTGGGTCCGTGTTGCCGTGGCGTTACATCAGCGGCGCCGTTACAAATGGAGGACGATGTCTGGGAGAAGCACATTAGCCCTCCTTTTCGACCGAGAGCTGCAATAGCATATACAGTATTTTTATATATATGCTATACAACCACCCCAGTGCAGCACATCAATGTCAAAGGGCTGGAGTGGAGAGTCCACTCCGGGCGAGAGAGGTTCCCCATTAACGAGCTCACCAGCACCACCCCTCCGCCCACTAGCCTCTATTTCTGGCGTCCTCCCAGTCACACCGTCCACCGAAGCCGTCTTTCTCCAGCTCTTCCTCCCTCGTCCACCACCCCCCCCCCCTCGTCCACCACCCCCCCCCCCCCCCCCACACACACACACACCCGCCGCCCGGAACCACACACCACACACCTCCGTCTTCGTGGCGGTGAGTAATGGCGGCGGCGAGGGACGCTGGCAGAGGGCTATAAAAGTGTAATTTGCTTCGCTTCCCCCCCCGGTGAAACCAAATTCACTTTTACAATCTGTTAGCATTCATGGGGGTCGCCCTGGCGTCGACGCCGCAAAACACCGCACATTACCCACCAGCCGCCGCGCGGACCCACACACACACACACACACATCAATTTGGGTTGTAACAGGATCAGGATGGGGACGGGGGAGAGAAGACCGATGGAGAACCAGAAGAAAAGCCGATTTGTGGGGAAAAGTGCAGAGACGGTTGCATGTTTTTCTGTGATTTAAATAAAGTAAACTTGTTTCATCTCAATTTGCTTTGCTGAACAAAAGGAGGAGGGGGGGGGGGGGGGGGGGGATGGTCCTTCTCTGCAACTGGCGAGCCGGAGTGGTCCTCTAATCTCTCCATCTATCCTGCAAAACTCATCCTCATGTCCTTCTCTCTCCCTCTCTCTGAGCTAATAGCCACTGTCCTTTGTTCTCCAGCAAGCAGTGAGGAACAATAGCAGAGTGGAGCTTGTCGTCGTGGCGACAGGCTTGAGAATAGAAACACAGAGCGAGAGAGAGAGGAAGAAAAGGAAGAGAGCGAGCGAGGAGAGCACAGAGGGGATGCTGGTAGTTAGCCGGGCGGCGGGGGAAGAGAGTGCCGGCTAATTACACTCGTTTCTATGCACACCGCAATTAAAGCCCGACGCGCACACACACACCTCCCTCGCGCCAAGAATACCCCCCCACACACACACACACACACACACACACACACACACACACACACACACACACACACACACACACACACACACACACACACACACACACACACACACACACACACACACACACACACACACACACACACACACACACACACACACACACACACACGTCTGAAACATCAAGAGGGAGACAGAGTGGGAGAGATGTGAGTGTGTATGTGTCTAAGTATGAGAAAGAACAGACGAGAAAACTCAGGGCCATTTAAAAAAATAAATACAGAAAGGCTCCCTCTCATATATATATATATATATATATATATATATATATATATATAAACTTTCTTGGTGCAACACGCAATCAGCTCCATCCACTTTCATTCAAAGGGAAGTCGTCGACGCAGGGGATGGAGGAAGCAGCAGGAAGGAGCAACGACTCTGCCCTCATCACCGCCACCACCCCCACCACCAGCTCCACCCAAATGATACACAGCCATAATCTCCCAGCACAATCCGATGAGCAAACATGACTCCGGCTCATTTCATCTTCTTCATCTCTTCAAATCTCTCTCTCTCTCTCTCTGCCTTTCCACTCTACTTGTTTCACTTCACACAAGCTAACACCAAGTGGGACTCGCGTGTGGATGGAAGGGGGGGGGTTAGAGGGGAGAGACAGAGAGAGCGAGAACATGAGAGAGAGAGAGCGAGAGCGAGAGAGAGATGGAGAGAGAGAGAGAGAGACGGATGGAGAGAGCCAGAGAGACGGAGCTTTAATCCAGAATGCACACTGCCCTGCTGGATACCAAACCCCAACCTTGCCTCTCAGTTGAAGGTCCCCCCTCGCCCAACCTCGTAACGTTAACACTCAGGAAACACGTGTGTTTGCGACCCCCCCCCCCCCCCGCCCCCTGTTCGTTGGGCTCATCCATCTTTCATGCCGTTTAGCGCCGGCCGGTCGAAGTACACGGAAAAAGGGTGCATTAAAGTACATGTTTCTGTGAAGGCGCAAATGCATGCTGGCCACACTGGGAGCAGAGGCGGCGGTGGTGGTGAGGGTGGAGGTAGTGAGCGGGGGGGTGAGTGTACACCGGACAAGGCAAGACCAACTGTGTAAGGCACCTTGCAGAGCACTGTGAAACACTGCATAACGCATCAGGAGGTGTATAGGAGTGTGTGTGTGTGTGTGTGTGTGTGTGTGTGTGTGTGTGTGTGTGTGTGTGTGTGTGTGTGTGTGTGTGTGTGTGGGAGGGGGGGAGAAGGGGGGGGGGGGGTCGGGAGCATTGAGGCAGATGCGGAGTGAAGGAAGTCACATTAAAGAGGCGGGCTAACTTCTTGTGTTTGGCATGGCGTAGCCCCCAGTCCATTTTCATAATGCATTAAAGCCACCAGCGAGGAGACAAATGAGAAGGGAGAGGCAGGGCAGGCAGGCACTGTGTGTGGGGGTGGGAGGGAGAGGGAGAGGGAGAGAGGGGAGAGGGAGAGAGGGGGAGAGGGGAGAGGGGGAGAGGGAGAGGGGGGGAGAGGGAGAGGGAGAGGGGGGCAGGCAGGCGCTGTGTGTGAGGGTGGGAGAGAGGGAGAGGGGGGGGAGGCAGGCGCTGTGTGTGAGGGTGGGAGAGGGAGAGGGAGAGGGGGGGGGGTGGAGGGAGAGGGAGAGGGAGAGAGGGGGGAGAGGGGAGAGGAGGGAGAGGGAGAGGGGGGGCAGGCAGGTGCTGTGTGTGAGGGTGGGAGAGAGGGAGAGGGAGAGGGGGGGAGGCAGGCGCTGTGTGTGAGGGTGGGAGAGGGGGAGAGGGAGAGGGAGAGGGGGGGGGGGTGGAGGGAGAGGGAGAGGGAGAGGGGGGGGAGGCAGGCGCTGTGTGTGAGGGTGGGAGAGGGGGAGAGGGAGAGGGGGGGGTGGAGGGAGACGAGGACAACGCAATCAAAAATATAGTGGTGATGTGTGCTGTGATAAGGATGAAGGGGAAGGGAGAGGGAGAGAGAGAGAGAGAGAGAGAGCGAGAGAGAGAGAGAGAGAGAGAGTTGTTTTTGAGATAGGGGGGTAGAGAGACTGGGTGTTGGGGGTGCAGATGAGGGAGGCGGAGGAAGGAAGGTGGGATGCGATCATAAAACAAGTCAGGATGCCGGCGAGAGATGAGGAACCATGATTTAGTCACAACGTTTCAGAGATGCCGTGTGTGTGTGTGTGGTCGTTTGAAGAGGCTGTTCTTTCAAGTGTGTCTGTGTGTTGATCACTTGTATTTGTGTATGTTTGTGTGTGCATCCCTTGTACCAGTGTGTGTGTTTGTGCGGGCACGTGGTAACATACCTCTGTTTCTCGCGCACGCGCGCGCACACACACACACACACACACACACACACACACACACACACACACACACACACACACACACACACACACACACACACACACACACACACACACACACACACACACACACACACACACACACACACACACACACACACACACACACACACACACACACACACACAGTCCCCCTCAGCAAGTGGAAGTTTAAGTCGGTGTTTTGAAACTGCAGCGTGACGAAGAACCACGCCAGCGTCCCGGTGAAATATTAATGGTGGACCTCGCTCCTATTAAGAACAAGCGCTCACAAGAGTGATGATAAGAACACACCAGTACGCCGCATTAACGCGCTCCATCAATTATTAACCAGCGGTGCTTTGGAGACCATTAACAAAGCTGCCATTATCGTGGTGCTGAGGAAAGTCCTCAGCACCACCGCGCTCCGTGGAGAGCTGTTCCCCCCCCCCCCCCCCCCTTAGAAGCACAGGGGGAACAGCAGAAGCCCTGCGTAACGGACATAGTCCCCTATAGACTATATAGTAGAAGAAGCCAGAGAGGGAGACGGCGTGGAAGAGAAACCGAGGTGCAGACGGGTTGGACGGCAAAAGTCCAGGAAGCAAGAGATTGTGGTATGAAGGCGATCGGCGGGACAGACAATAACAGTCGGAGGAATGCGGTTAAAAGCGAGGCCGAGTGGTTGCACGGATGATGTGATGTGTCGGACACACACACACACACAAACACACACAGTGGGCTGTTTTGATTTGGACGGGGGGGGGGGACGACAACAGGAGGGCGAGATGGAGAGAGAGAGAGCAAGCGGGGGAGGGAGGAGGAGATGGAGGAGAGGTATAGGCGCAACTATGTGTGTGTGTGTGTGTGTGTGTGTGTGTGTGTGTGTGTGGTGTGTGTGTGTGTGTGTGTGTGTGTGTGTGTGTGCACATCAAAGTGGAGCTGAATGGAGATGAATCGGGGCACGCTATTGTAGCAACAAGGGGCCTGGTAGCCACGTGCTAAATCTTTAATCAGGCATTAATAAAAACAATATCATTACCGTCGGCCCGCGGAGGGGAGGAACACACACCTCACTGAATCCTGCAGCATGTACGTACGTACGCACACACACACACACACACACACACAAAGACATAAACAAGGCCATTGCGGGCTTTTCATTTTTCCCAGGTTGCTGCATTCAGCGGCCGTCCATCCATCTCCCTCCTCCTTTATTGCCTCTCAACCTCAGCGTGTCTGCGGTGAATCAATATGACCAGTGGCCTTTCTCCTCTTATATCTCTTCATACCAAGCAGCAGCAGCAGCAGCACAGACCCCCGAGAAGGGAGGAGCACAAAGCTTATCGACAACTCCCGCACTGAAGCACGCACAGTCGCACACAAACACACACACACACACACACACACATGCGCGCACACCCCCTGCAAACTAATAACCAATTTTGGATGTCATTGATGGAGATGAGAGAACACACACACACCCTGAATAACACACACACACACACATCAGGCGTCTGGAAACGCGGGTGGGCTGAAAGCAGCGCTGGCAGCACAAAGGTAAACCCACTCAACTGTTGTCTGAAAGCTGCTTTTAGAAATAAATACATGAATAAATAAAAGGGAAAAAAAAAGAAAGAAAGAAAGAAAAGGATAAAAAAAAATATGGACGGTGGAGCGGGTCAAGGTACGGCGGGAACCCGGCACTTTCCCCCCCCCCCGCCAGGGGAAGAGAAGAGGAGAGAAAACAAAAGGGAGGCTGCAAGAGAGAACAGAGCGATGGGGAACAAACAAAAGCAAGAGTGGGGAAAGTGTGTGTGTGTGGGGGGGGGGGGGGGGGGGGGGGGAGGGGGTGAGAGGCTGGAAGACGGACGCCCAGATGGGGCGCCTCGTGGGGAGAAAGAGGTAAAAGCAGGAGGTGGAAAAGAAAGTTCAATAAAAAGAACGACAACAATAACAACAACAGGAGTGGTGGAGCTCTGGAGAGTCTCTCTCTCTCTCTCTCCTCCCTCCCCTCCCCCCCCCACCACCCATCTCTCTCTCTCCTCCCTCCCTCCCTCCCCCACCACCCATCTCTCTCTCTCTCTCCTCCCTCCCTCCCCCACCACCCATCTCTCTCATCCCTCCCTCCTCCCCCACCACCCATCTCTCTCATCTCTCCTCCCTCCCTCCCCACCACCCATCTCTCTCTCTCTCTCCTCCCTCCCTCCCCCACCACCCATCTCTCTCTCTCTCTCTCCCTCCCTCCCTCCCCCACCACCCATCTCTCTCTCAGTCTCCCTCTCTGTGTGTGTGTGTGTGCTGTGTGTGTGTGTGTGCTGTCGTGTGTGTGTGTGTGTGTGTGTGTGTGTGTGTGTGTGTGTGTGTGTGGTGTGTGTGTGTGTGTGTGTGTGTGTGTGTGTGTGTGTGTGTGTGTGTGTGTGTGTGTGTGTGTGTGTGTGTGTGTGTGTGTGTGTGTGTGCGCGCGCGCCAGAGACAGGCAAGAGAAAAGAGAGAGCGAGAGAGAGAGATGATGAAAGAAGGTATGAAAGCATACACTGGGTCCTCAGAAGACAGCCTAATGGTGGTGGAGGATCTCTGGGTGTTCCGTGGAAAAATAAGTATAATATGAACACACAAAAAGAAAAATAACAAACCAAAAAAGTACACAGTTGTGCTGGTGAGCGGCGGGGAGATGGAGGAGGTGCAACAATAGTGTTGAATAATGATCGGGTTGAACAGGTTTTGGAGGGGAGAAGAAGATGGAGCTATGTTGTATATATATTTTTGGGCGGTGTATTAATCCTTGGCCTATATACACACACTCTATTGGAGCGTTTAGCTTTTAGTGTGCGTGAAAGCATGGCTGTGTGTGTGTGTGTGTGTGTGTGTGTGTGTGTGTGTGTGTGTGTGTGTGTTCCGTGCAGGGGGAGGAAAAGAGAAAAGGGATCAGACACTGATAACATTACGCTCCTTAATTCCTAATTAATCCGTCTAAACGGGATTACAGCACGGAGTATGTCGACGCTCAGCCTTGTGCCGCCATTTCCCCCCACTTCTCTACCCGCTCTCTCAGTATGTGTGTGTGTGTGTCCAAGACGTGTGCTTGTGTGTGTGTGTTGTTTTAACGCCACTTGGGCTATGTTTCAGCTGGGGTCTCAGCAGGCCACCTTGTCCTCGGTCACTAGATGTTGGGAAATGAAGCTGACAGAGCAAGAGGTCCCCTATGACAGACACACACACACACATGGCAGCAGTGCTTATGAATTATTGTGCTGAGAGGCAAAGAGTCGTGGCGTTACTTTACACAGTTTAGACAGGGCCTCACGGGGGCACAGATGGGCTTTACACGGCAGACGCTTGTCATCCCATTGCCACACACACGCACACACACACGTATGTATGCATCCCAGCAATGAAAACTGTCAAAGTACTGGGGCCCCCACCTCCCCTCCTGTCCCCAAACCTGATGCAGTGTGACGCACTACCCCTTGTATTGCACCCAGTTGCAGGAAGAAAACTTTGAGACGACACACACGCACACGCACACACACACACACACACACACACACACACACACACACGCGCAAAAACAATTAGCTGATGAACGAGTGCCATTGTGTGTGTCTAGTAAGCTGGGGAAAACACTTGAGCGTGTGAGTACCTCCATTTCCTTTGATTAGCCACTCACGCTACATCTACTGTAACGGTACTCAACCCCCAACCCAAACCTTGATGAACTCACGGAGCAGGAGTCACGGTTAACCTCTTCCCCGCCTCCGCCCGCACCCACCCAACCGGCTGCAGGTGGAGCCTGTATGCTAATAAAAAATTAACAAATATTAACATTTAAATACAGTATGTAATGCTATGAGAGCACTCTCCCCCCCGCGCTCCCTGTGGACGTAGCAGGAGTCGCCCAGCAGTATTAGGGCTATGCACAATCATTACGCATCTGATGCACATTTTGTATTTTATATTATATCAAATGTATTAAAATGAATACATTTGAGCAGTGGCATAACAATCGAGGTAGTGATAATAGTTACAAACCTCATACAGAATGTACTACAGGTACTACATACTACAGGTATGTAGTACTACAGGTACTACATACTACAGGTATGTCCATTCATGGACAATCCCTTTGCCTACTATGTAAAAAGTACAAGCAAAGATTTCCAGAATACTTCCCACAGCCTTCAATCAATAACATAATGGATAGAAATTGATTGGACCAAAAACCAACAACCAATAGCATGATAATTATAATTATAATATTAATAATAATAGTATGAGATGCATTCTGAATAGAAAAAGGCCTTTAAACCTTATTCAAGACACTGTTCACCCGTCACAGTGCGTGTGTGTCTGCTCTGTGGTTCCGTATCCCGCTCGAAAAAACGCCATCATGGCACATGGTCCCAATGCTTGGCCCAGGCGCTGCCTGACCGCAGCCAGCCAAGATCAGAACCCTGGCCAGCTCCACTAGCCGGTAGACTGCTGCACAGCTGAAATACATCTCCATAATCACCAGAGACAGCACACCACACCAGCTCAAGCTGCTTGGACGGACTGACTGACTGCAAAATACACAAATCTCGTTCCCCCGCAGAAGGGCCCGCCACCCCCGCACACACACACACACACACCACCCCCCCCCCCCCCCCCCCACACACCCCTCATAGTAGATGTTGAATTTTTTTTTTTTTGCCCCAGCAAAAACCAAATGATGCATATTAAATATAATACTTAATAAATAAAAAATATGTTGCTTGTTAACAGAAGCTCAGCAGCAAGAAAGTGGTTGGAAGGAGGAGGGGTGCGTGGGTGTGGTGTGTGTGTGTGTGTGTGTGTGTGTGTGTGTGTGTGTGTGTGTGTGTGTGTGTGTGTGTGTGTGTGTGTGTGTGTGTGTGTGTGTGGGGCATGCCTTCCTGCATTCCGTGGCTCAGTGGAGCAATGCGGGGGCTTGTGGATGCCTCCAAGTGTTATGCAGTATTAACCAGCCAGTCTCTAAGGAGGCACGATGTAGTTCTCAGAGTGTGTGTGTGTGCGTGCGTGCGAGTGTGTGTGCGTGTGAATGTGTGTGTGCACGTTGACTGACCGCTAACTGCTCATAGCAAAAGGCCCCCAAGCCCTCTATTCAGAGAGGATAGAGAAAATGAGGGTGAAAGAAAATGGATGTGTGTGTGTGTGTGTGTGTGTGTTTGTGTGTGTGGTGTGTGTGTGTGTGTGTGTGTGTGTGTGTGTGTGTGTGTGTGTGTGTGTGTGTGTGTGTGTGTGTGTGTGTGTGTGTGTGTGTGTGTGTGTGTGTGTGTGTGGAGCTCGCCGAGATATGATTGCATGAAGGGAGGCAGCAGGAGCGTGTTCTATAAGGCTCGAGATTAAAACGAATGCTGGTGATGCTGATGCTGTGGCGCTCCCTGGAAGGGCAGCGGATGCGGAGACAGGCAGAGGGCACGCAGAGAGCACCCGGTGTGACGCAAACAAGCAGAGACGGCCGTAAACAGGACCCGGGAAAGGTCCCCCGTCCTTCCCTCCCCCAATGCACGACATGCCCGACAGATGCTGTCGCTCATACAGGTCCCTCTCATCCCCCCCTTTTACCATGCACGGCGTACACGTGAGCTGTTTAAGTCACCCGTTTTTGCTGTTGTTGTTGTTGATGTTATTGTGTGCCCTGCAGTGTCATTCCCCTCGAGAGCCCTCAGCTGTAATCAGCGCTCACAGCAGCCGACATACGTCAGCGGTCCCCACCCCCCTCCCTCCCCTCCCCTCCCCTCCACCAGCTCACCTCCCTCCCTCCCCGCTCCTCTCCTCTCCGCCAGTCTGCTAGTTCCTCCATCTTGCGCTCTTGCATTTTTTTTGTTACTTTTCCTCGACAGCCAATCACTCTCTGGATCCCTCTCCAGGCGGTGTCAAAACACATCTTTACCATTTTTTTTTTGTTAGCCCCTCTCTCTCTCCCCCCTCTTTCTTTCTTTCTTTCTTTCTTCTCTGTCTCCCTCCCCCTCTCTCTCTCCCCCCTCCCTCCCTCTCTCTCTCTCTCCCCCCATCTCTCTCTCCCCCCCTCCTTCTCTCTCTCTCTCCCCACCTCCATCTCTCTCTCTCTCTCCCCGCCTCCTCTCTCTCTCCCGCCTCCTCTCTCTCTCTCCCCCTCCCTCTCTCCCCCCCTCCCTCTCTCCATCTCTCTCTCCCCCCTCCTCTCTCTCTCTCTCTCCCCGCCTCCATCTCTCTCTCCCCCTCCTCTCTCTCCCCCCTCCTCTCTCTCTCTCTCTCTCTCTCCCCCCTCCATCTCTCTCCCTCTCCCCATCTCTCTCCCCCCCTCCCCTCTCTCTCCCCCCTCCAGCTCTCTCTCCCCCCCCCCCCCTCCCTGCCCTCTCTCTCCCCCTCCCTCTCTCTCCCCCTCCCTCCCTCTCTCTCTCCCCCCCTCCCTGTCCCTCTCTCTCTCCCCCCTCCCTCCCCCTCTCCCCCCTCCCTCCCTCCCTCCCTCTCTCTCTCTCCCCCCCTCCCTGTCCCCTCAAATCACTCAGGGCTCAGTTTCACACAGCGCTGGTATTCATTTGTCTCCACTCCTCATCACGTTCCTTTTCTCCCCCTCTTTTATTTTTTTATTTTTCATTTATTTGTCCCATCTCTCCCGGTCTGATTAATTCCACCTCCTTTTCCCCTCGGTAACGCCATCCGTCTTTGCGTCCGGCTCACGCAGATTAAGTCTTTATCCCGCACCCGTCTCCGTGGCGATAATCACTTCTTCCTTTGTGGTTCCCTTTCTCAATCCGTCTCGTCTGTCTGGCTGGCTGTCTGTAGGTTTCACACTGTCCGCGGTCCATCCCATTTTGGTGCTTTTTGAAGTGCTATGAATCTCTTTTTTCAGGCCCAGGGAACAAGAGGAGAGGAAGCCCAAAGATAGAAGCAAGGGGAGGGGGGCAGCCATGAAGTTGCAGAAGTAGAAACTTCCAGGGGAAAAAATATATACTTTAGTTGTGTGTGTGTAGAGGTGTGTGTAGGTGTGTGTGTGTGGGTGCGCCTGTGTGTGTGTGTGTGTGGGTGCGCCTGTGTAGGTGTGTGTGCGCCTGTGTGTGTGCGCCCCTGTGTGTGTAGGTGTGTGCGCGTGTGTGTGCGCCTGTGTGTGGGTGCCCCTGTGTGTGTGTGTGTGCGCACACTATCTATATTTTGCTCCCTGGCGGAGCAGGCCTAAACCAATTCCTGAAGAGAACTTTAGAAGTCTCGAGGTGTTCCCGGCGCGTTTGCTGCCGACGCGTAGCTAACAAGTGTAGCGCGGCAGCCTAACAACGCTGGATAGGAAATCAAAGACAAACAAACACGAGAAGCTTTCCCCACAACTGCGCTTCACACACACACACACACACACACACACACACACACACACACACACACACACACACACACACACACACACACACACACACACACACACACACACACACACACACACACACACACACACACACACACACACACACACACCCACCCCCCCCCACCCCCCCCCCCCCCCCCCCCCCACTCTGTGTTAGCAAACACTGCGCTGGCTGAAGTAGCTTGTACACAATGTGTCATTCAATTCTTTGTGGAAACAAGTAAAAAAATATATATATTTCAAAACAAAATCTGTATCTAGGATTTGCCCTAGATTCCAAAAGCACGATGTCATTAACGTGGCACCCAAAGAAGCACCAGGGTTCAGGATAAGATGAAGCGGTTGTGGTGGACGTTGCCACATGGTTCCCAGCTCACATATCAAACCCCGACCGCCCCGGGTCGACACCTCGTCACCGGGTCCTTCCATCCAAAGGACGTCCACCCCAACACCAGCCACAACCAACACCACCACCACCACCACCCCTTCCACCCTCCCACCTGGTCTCAGGTTCCCCCCCCCCTGTGAGTCTGCCAGGCTTGGTGATTATGAGCACAGCGGGATGGAGGGGGGGGAGGTAGAGAGGGGAGAGATGTAAAGGCAGAAGGTGGGCGGGGGAGTGGAAGCAGTGGAGGGAGGGTGGTGGTGGTGGTGCTGGTGGAGGTAGGTAGGAACCGCCATGCATTATTGAACAGACCGAGTGGAGTTTTTAAGGATAAATGTGAAAGCGTGGCTAGAGAGACAACCTTCCTCACCCGCTTCCCCCCCCCCCCCCCCCTCACCCGCGGGTGCAGGCTCCATCTCTTATTCAGCAGGTTAAAAATTAAGAAGGGGGAGGAGAATACCAGGACCTGAAAGTGGACAAAATGAAGGCAAATGTCTTGAGGGAATTGACTTGAGTGCTAATCCAGCTCAACGCTCTCCTTGATTGGGGGAGAAAGGGGGGAGAGCAGCAGAGAGGGAGAACATTGGGTGCAGTGACTGATGAAAAATGAAGTTGTCTGGCGGGCTCACAGAGCACCACGTACAGAAACAAAGAGTAATAAAGACGGGAACACGAGGCAGGGCGCCACACACACACACACACACACACACACACACCACACACACACACACACACACACACACACACCACACACACACACACACACACACACACCACACACACACACACACACACACACACACACACACACACACCACACACACACACACACACACACACACACACACACACACACACACACACCATTACTTGAAAGTGCCACAACAACGACAAGCATACACACGCACGCAAACACATGACTGTTGAAGTTCTGCAAATTAAGGTCAGAAAAAGGACCCTGGCCTGGTCCTCCTCGCCTGCTAAATACCACTGGTGTCTGGTTTAAATGCCACCGGGCAGCCACACGGCCCTGGCTCTATACCACTGCAGGCCATGGGCCATAGGGCAAACCACACGGCCCTGGCTCTATACCACTGCAGGCCATGGGCCATAGGTCAAACCACACGGCCCTGGCTCTATACCACTGCAGGCCATGGGCCATAGGGCAAACCACACAGCCCTGGAACTACTACTGCAGGCCAGGGGCCTCAGGAGGCTAGGGGCCGTAAACGTTGGGCACCAGATGGAACACACACACACCCACACCCACACACACACACAGTGGCAGGTTGGGGGACATAATGTGGTTCTTTGGTCATAAAGCATGATAATGTGTGCCGTAGGATGCCCAGGACTGTGCAGAAAGTCTGTGAACGGCGCCTATAAATGTGGAATTGATAGTTTTAATATGTGCAGCTGCCAGAGGACTGCGCGTGTGTGCGTGCGCGCTCACGTGCGTGTGTGGAAATCATTGGTATAACTGCGCTGATAAAGTGTACTAATAGCTCTAAAGCCAGCCAGCCAGTCAGCCAGGCCCCTGCACACCTCGGGTAGCTTTCAACAACTCTGTTCAGAGACAGGGAGTCTTAATAACGTACTGCGGGTGCCGCTGCTAAAATTGGAACTCCCACATCTGTGACACGTTTCTTCTGTTTTGTGATGGGGGGGGGGGGGGGAACTAGACACTCGCCTTCGGTGGCGGGTAAAAAGTAACTATCGTTGACCCCGAAGCAAGATTTGAAAACTACAATAACTTGGTGTTGCTCAACGGGGATGATTTGGGGTTTCTGTGGGTCTCTTGGCTCTCCCACTTCTATCTCCGCCCCTCCTTGGCGTACACAGCACCACCGTCGGCGGCTGGTCTCTCTTTTGACAAGAACCTCCATTAGAAGCCTTTGATATGGAAAATGGGGAGAGACGGTCGGTGGTCCTTGACGTATGCATGTGTGTGTGTGTGTTTGTTTGTGTGGAGGGGGGCTGATGATGACATGGGGGGGGGGGGGGGGGGAGGCAAGGGTTATAGGAAGAGAGCGCTAATGTCGCTATCTTGTCATCTTTACCTTTGAAGCTGTTCCCCCTTTACTGCTTTGATTAGGTTTTTTTAGAATCCCATGCTATGCTGACATCAAAGCCTGGGATAAGACGGCTGTGAGTGCAGTGTGGGGGGGGGGGGGGGGAAGAGAGAGAGAGAGAGAGAGAGAGAGAGGAGAGAGAGAGAGAGAGAGAGAGAGAGAGAGAGAGAGAGAGAGAGAGGAGAGAGAGAGAGAGAGAGAGAGAGAGAGAGAGAGAGAGAGAGAGAGAGAGAGAGAGAGAGAGAGCGCCCTTAGGGAAAGGTGGCTAATAATGTACAATATAAATGGGAGTCTCTACCTCTACCTCCGTCTCTCGCTCCTTATTTGGACACGCTATCCGTATCCATGTTGGCATGTTATTTTCGATTTGCATGCTTTCTAAACATGGAAGACACATAATCCTCCCCAGGGCATAAAGATAATAAAAAAAGTGTTGCTTTGCCAACATCAATAGTTAGTAGGAAGATACATGTGCATACGCTGGCCCTATCGGCATGACTAAAAGCAGAGAGAGAGAGCGAGAGAGAGAGAGAGAGAGAGAGAGAGAGAGCGAGAGAGCGAGAGATCAGGTAAGGAATCAACCAAGACCAGGTGTCTCGTTACTGGAACATAATGAACGAGGGGAGACTGGGGAGGGGGGGTGATGCGCAGGTGAAGTCACCACTGCAGTCGTAGACTAAGCTCCGATACCTCATGTCTACCACAGTTACCATCAATGATTAGATAGGAATTACTGCTTTCATCATTAACAAGATTAGGTTTGTCATTGACTTAATCAGCTGAAATCGAAATCGAGGATGCACATACAAAACAGCGCTACCGAAAGAGGATCAATCGATTTATTTGTATTTGAATTGACTTTATATTATACCTAACATGCACACTAGTGAGCATCACTGTTGTGGAGGTGAGGTCCCAGAGGATAGAGGCTTCTGTTTGATGCTTCTGAGATGCTTCGGTGTTACGCCACAAGTGACATGGTGACAACCCCAGTGATCAAACAATAAAATCTAATGTATAATGTATTTAGTGTCATCACTCATCAGAGAGGTACAAATTATATATTTTGAATTGACACACAATGAATTGACTTATCAATTAATTGACTCAACATCTTTAAGCAGAGTTTGTGTAACAAACACATTTATTCTTTCTAATTTACTGTAATGACCTTTGAGCCTTACTATTTCCACCCATATTTACCAAACTTTAGTTTATCATATGTCATCATCAGACTGACCGTTTGTGTATCTGTGTCTAGAGGTGTCCCGTGACTGACCAATCAGAATCAGGTATCAATGCATAAACTAAGAGATAATACACACCTCTATCCTTCCATCGTTTCAACACCTGCTGCAACTTCAGAAGTTCCCCATTTGGAACATCCTGAACCCAACATCAGAGACGCTCGGAAGACACAGCGTCCCACACAGAGCTGTCTGTGAGAGTGCAGAAGAGAGGTGGCCGAAACATTGGCAGGCTGGCTGGCTTGCAGGCTGGCAGGCTGATTAACTGACTGACTAGAGTGGCTGGCAGGAAACATAGCCGAGCGGAGTGAGAAGATGAGGCCCTTTATTTGAATAAATAAAAAGAGCGGGATAATCTCCGGGAAGGAGAAAAGGCGGCAGGGAGATTAGAAGCACACAGGCGTAATGTGCCGGCAAGACTACACTTATTCCATTTGCATGTAAAACAGAGAGGGAGATGGGCGTCTGCAGAGGGAGTGAGGGAGGGAGGAAGGGAGGCAGCGAAACAGAGAAAGGGAGGAGGACAAAAGCACGCATGGATGTGTGTTCGCGGGCGCTTGTGTGCGGGGAAGGAGCTGTTGGCAGCCAGACCTAGATGCAAGCTCTTGCACAGATGTGTTGCAACCTGATAAGGCCAGATGAATGGCTGGTGTTTGTTTTGGGTTGTTTTTTGGTGTGTTTTCTTATTGCGAAAAGGGCCCTGAGGCGGAAATGGAATAGGCGAGCAAACCCATCGCTGAGCTCCGAATAGGCTCCAGGGACTTGGGCGGGGGGGGGGGGGGGGGGGTAGGGGGTGGAACCTAATGCACTGCTAATGTAGCGTCGTACGCAGTATAGAGAGGTCAGGTACAGCACTGGGAGCTGGTAAACACTCAAAACACACAGGGCATATGTTTCCCGATGCCTTCACATAAACAACCCATCCCTACCTCTTTCAAAAGCCCTGCCGCCCATGCTACTGCTGGCGGTGGTAGCATGGCGCTCGTGGTTAGATGCAAACAATGATTCATCCACCCTCTATGGTCTGTCTGTCTGTTGCAGGCACGCACACGCTGGATAATCCAATCGGACCTGCGTGGTATCCAGGCTTGTGGATATTAAGGATAATTGGCTAATATGCTAAAGAGAGGGTTGTGAACATGTGGGTGCACAGAAAACTGTTGCACGCTGCTTTCCATTTATTTTCCCCAGCATCGCTGGGCCCTTTGGCAGTAGCCTGCCTCTCTGCTGCAGTGGCATCCTATGATTTATTAACAAGGACCGAGACTTCACGAGTAACTTCTAATCCGGCCACAACTCGACGCGGCGATGCGCCAACACGTACCGCCGCACGCTGATCATGGGGAGCGAGACCCGCTACTTAGTTAGTCCACTTTCCTTCTGCGATGGCGTCTTAAGAAGCTCGCTCTCCTGACTGTGACTGTGTTAGTAAACCTAAGCTCCCATTTAAGGGGACACACACACACACACACACACACACACACACACACACACACACACACACACACACACACACACACACACACACACACACACACACACACACACACACACACACACACACACACACACACACACACACACACACACACACACACACACACACACACACACACACACACACAAACACACAAACCCTCAGGCAGCACACATTTTAGCTGGAGAAGAGTGGGGTGCATAGTGCCAGAAAGATAGATGTGTGCATGTGTGTGTGTGTGTGTGTGTGTGGGTGGTGGGACAACAAACAAAACAAACCAACAACAAACAGGATACGGGCATGTGTACACCGCGGTATTTTCCATTCTCGTCTCCTGCAGGACTCCAAAACAATTCTCTGGAGTCGCCTGTCTCCTCCGTCAACACGGGAGCAGCCCGCGGGCGGAGCGGTACAATCGGTCGCTCGCCGAAGACATTTTACACAACAACACAATTTCCTCTCCGGGCTGTCCTATAATCAATTTGGCCCCTGGCCTGCGGAGAACCGTCATGACAAACTGAGCGGAAGCCATTTCATGAACAGCCAACTCTCCCCTGACGGATGGTGTTGACCTTGAGCCAGTGAGGCGGGCAGTGCAAGCAGTCAAATGGGGAGAGATACGTCTAACGACGTGAGCGAATATGTCGCTGGTGCAGCAGTGTGAAACGGAAACGGAATCTCTCATCTCTCGACGGTTGACGAGTCCTCGAGGCTCGGATACCGACGCACGCACTCACACAAATAGTTGGTTGAAGGATAATTAGCGACATGGACACTCGAAAAGCACTCACACAAAACCTCAAATACGTGGGACACACACATGCACACACACTCCTGCTAATTGGGCTTTCTGAGGTACAGACATAAAAAGCCTAAGATATCAAACACAATTGGACAGACGGAGAACAAACATCACACACCAGGATGAAAAAAGATAAACACACACACGCACTTTGAAATTGAGGAGAGCGAGAGAGAGAGAGAGAGTGAAAAAAGAACATGACATTAAAGAGAAGCAGAGTGACCGGCTCCTCCTAGCAAAAACTGTCGAGGTGTCCTTGAGGAAGACCCTAACCCCTAACTGCTCCCCGGGCGCTGTATGAATAGCTGCCCACTGCTCCTAATACTAGGATGGGTTAAATGCAGAGAACACGTTTCACTGTATGTCTTCATGTATGTGACCAATAAAGAGGATTCAATCCTCACGATTTGTTGTTGTTTGTGACATAAGAAATCCAAGGTTCAGGTAGCAAATTGGACCCCTTCTCCCGGGACATCAGGAGTACATGTTCATCCTCATGTTAAGGAGATCGTCGGGGCAACGGCCTGTCCAAGCCAAACCAACATATATCAGGGTTTGAGTTATGAAAGCTGCAATATTATAATAATTTATAATTATATTAAAATAAGTATGAAAGAATAAAAAAATATAAAAAAAGAGATATTGGTTGACTCGAAGCAAACGAGACAAGCGGAATGAAAAGTCTGGGTTAAATGGGCAAACGATTAACTCATCCGACGGGAGACGTCAAGAGAGGCTGAGAGGAGGCTGGCGCCGTGCAGATCGCTGGCTGTAACCGCCGGGCCCCCGCATCAATAAGCACAGCGAGTGGCCCCGCCAAGGAACAAGCGGCGTGTTGACGTTTCGTGACGCGAAGCTGTTAAAAAACACAACTCTGTGACAGGCTAATCACCGCGGACCCCCTGCACACGCCTCGCTTACCGAAGCCACCGCCGGAAACAAAAACAAATATGAGTCTCATAGCTGGAAATGGCCCGACTGCGAGGAACATGCTTTCATCAGAGTAGGGAACATTGCAGGTAGCTTGTTTTGCCGGGGCCACTGGATTAACTGGCAGGAAGCTTACAGAACGCTGGGAGATCGTTTGCCGGGCGCAAAATAGAGGTCCACCGCAGCAGGGGTGTGTGTGTGTGTGTGTGTGTGTGTGTGTGTGTGTGTGTGTGTGTGTGTGTGTGTGTGTTCGTTCTGCCAGCAGGGGAACATAAGGGGGGGGGGGAAAGACTTTTATTATTTTTTCTTCTTCAGCGAGTAACTTCGGCTTTGTGTACTATTTATGAAAAGCAATCAAGGGAAATGACTTCTCCTGCAAGCTCAATATTAATAATGGTGTTCCCTCGCACCAAATCTCCCAGCGACGAGGGTTCTAATATTGTGTGTCCAAAACATATTGCTGTGGCCTCCCAGGGGCTTGGTTGTCAGGCCACTAAGCAAAGCGGGGGGGAAATTAGAGAGGTAGTGGGGAAAGAAAAATACGACTGTCGCCTACTAGAACTGTAACAACAAGGCTCAGCTTAACTTTGTTGGACTCAATTTTGTTCTGCTTCTCAACCACAACCAATTTAGACGTGTGTGATGTGTGACGTCCAAAGGCTGAAACTCTGGAGGAAAAGTGTTTTGTTGTCAAAGCAACAGAGACGCAGCCTCAAACAGACCCTCCTGAAAGGATGCCCAAGTGTCTGCCTGTTAACAAGAGTATTGGACGTAGATATCTGGTGAATATGAATCAAAGTGTCTGCCTGTTAACAAGATTATTGGACGTAGATATCTGGTGAATATGAATCAAAGTGTCTGCCTGTTAACAAGAGTATTGGACCTAGATATCTGGTGAACATGAATCAAATTGTCTGCTTGTTAACAAGAGTATAAGATGTAGGTGCCTTTATAGAAGGCAAATAATGACATATGCAGCACATGTTAAGTATGTCGAGATGTAAACCCATGTTTACAAAGAGTGTTTACAAAGTGTACCGTCAACTAAGCAGGAATGCCAACCATGAACGTCAACACACACACATCAGCCATTTAACCAGACACAAAACATGGAAGAAAAAGCTAGGAGAATGGTTCACAATATATGGACATCCGGAGGAGCTGTGCTCGGCTCCTCTGATCAGAGTTCTGCTCTGCTATAAGGGTTCAGAGGTCACCACCCCACCCACCCCGGCGCCCGGATATACTGGCCTTCTGTGGAGGAGGCGGAGAAGAATGACTGGAAGGGATCGCCTGTAGCTGGCCACCGTGGGACCAGTGGGTGAGTAAGGTAGGTGGAGAGGTCAGAAGGATGTGTCTGGCTTCGGGCACTGTGTGTGTCTGTGTATATGTATGTAAAAGTGGTGGGATGGAGGGTTGAAGAAGCAGCAGATAAGTCAATCTGTATCACATCGAGCTTGAATCCACACACACACACACACACAAGTGAGATAAGTGTTCACCCTTTCGTCCTTTGGTTTGACCTTCTCTTTCGAGCGCCAGAACTTACGCCAGAAGCTACATTCAAGACACACAAATAGAGAATAAAAAAATCCGTGGGCATGGGAAATGGACGATATTAAGTATACGCCAAGCCCACAACCCAATCCCTACCAGGATTTGTCAAGTTTCACAAGCACACCGTTCAAAATGTTTTCCCATTCTGCCTTCAGATGAGTTGGTGAAAATGGTCAATCGGTGCCTGAGCAGCCGGTAATTGGACGCAGACCGGGCCGCCGTGGAGGAAGAGCCTTGAGCTCTGGAGGACGGTGCAGGGCGCTTGGAACCATGTCAAGTGCTCATGTTGTTCTGCCTTTGTGTTCCTCGGAAAGCACTACTATTACTACTACAACAAATGATACTAGTCTGTAGTCCGAGTCTAGTCTACTCAAGTTAGAATTGTATTTGAAGTTGTTCCGCTGCATTGATTCAAAAGGAAAAAACTATCTTTATCGTCGTTCTCAGTTTAAGATAAAGGCTAAATCGACAACTCGTATGTTTTCATCTGAAGTTCGTATACATATACTGTATGTTATCGTGACACCATGACACTGACCACAGTGAATTTAGATTTGATTCAGACAATTAAAGAAAACAGACGGAGCAAGAAATGAATTTGTAAACATTTAAGATGAGGGGTAAAAAGTAAGCTGGACTGCGAGTTGTATGAAGTCCATTGCTATTCACCTCCATTGGGCAGTTTTACTTTCAAAAGAGGGCATAGGGGTAGGCCACTTTAAAAGCAGCCTATAACTCTAGACAGCAAGGCTATAGTTTTTTTTTACAATACCGGCACCTAAACTAAATCTGTGTCTGCTAAGAGAACATGTGAAGAAAGTTACACTCCAGTCTGGCTTCTTGTGGTCTTCACTGATGCTGCCTCGGTCAACTCAACCATGAGGCCATCAGGACTCGCGACAGAGCACTGGTGTGTCCAAATGTTCAGAATTTCGACATTTGACCTGCCAGAGTGCAAAGCTCTACCGTCCACAACCACACCCACCCACACACACACACACACCCACCCACACACACACCCACCCACACCCACACACACACACCCACACACACACACACCCACCCACACACACACCCACCCACACACACACCCACCCACCCACACACACCCACCCACCCACACACACACCACTGTATTCACGATGCTGCTGCACTACTGGCACTTGTTTGTGAAACATTTTTGTAAAAATAAAAAACATGTATATATCTATTAAGTCCCTTTGCTGCTCTTTTTTTGGTTGTTTATTTTATTGTATATATCATTGTTACACACACACACACAACACACACACACACACACACACACACACACACACACACACAGATGGACGTGTTCACTAACGGGCGGAGACATTGAAGCGCCCGTTCGGCCCGGCAGACATGCAGACAGGTGCGGGGCTCGGGGAAAGGCCAGGGTGTCTTCAGAGTCGGCGCCCGGGAAAAGGTTATGAGACATCCAGGGGAACGGGCGGCTGCCACGGCGAATCACAGCGTCGCAGGGGGCAGAGGGGGGGAATCAGCGGCTGACAGGCGGGCGTTAACGTTCCCCCTACGTACAGGTGAATGCAGATGAGACAGCTGCCACCGCTGACATTTCACCGGGGCTGACAGCTGGCGGCCCCACGCGGGCAGAGCGGGGTCGCGTGTGCTTTGTGTATGCAGAGTATGGAGATCGCATCTAAACTGAAGATCAGTCAGAATCCCATGTGCCTGTACACAGGGGAACTCGGAACATGTTTGCGCGCGCGTGCCTGCGCGCAAACACACACACACACACACACACACACACGCACGCACCTTTTTGGCCATGAGCTCTGATTGCCCTGGCTCCGATATGAATATGGAAAGAGTGGAGCAGAAGGCTTAGAGACACCAGGACAAGGTGATAGAGGCGGACAGGTGTGTGTGTGTGTGTGTGTGTGTGTGTGTCTTAACAATGAAAGCAGGTGGCAAGTCAAAGGACATTAGTGACCTTCTCCCTGGTAATCTCTCTCCCTCCATCTCCCTAGCGCTACTGCTATACTGAATATGTCATGGAGGCGCACACACACACACACACACACACACACACACACGTCTGGGGCTGGGAGGTGTGGTCTAAGGCTGGGAGGTGTGGTCTAGGGCTGGGAGGTGTGGTCTAGGGCTGGGAGGTGTGGTCTAGGGCTGGGAGGTGTGGTCTAAGGCTGGGAGGTGTGTTCTGAGGATTGGAAGAGAAAGGTCGTTTTGACACTGCTGCTGCTGCTGAAGGAATGCTAATGTACAGCCTGTCCTCTACAGGGAGAGGGGAAAGGGTGAAAAAGGTTGGCTGTGTGTAGGATTAGAAACTGAAACACGTGTGTGTGTGTGTGTGTGTGTGTGTGTGTGTGTGTGTGTGTGTGTGTGTGTGTGTGTGTGTGTGTGTGTGTGTGTGTGTGTGTGTGTGTGTGTGGGGCCGGAGACGTGCGTAGTATTTTATTCTTACCTTTAGTAGCTGATGGCAGAGTGGAAACATACATGGGAAGGAAAGATAGAAGAACATCATGTTGTTAGTATGGGTGAGGGTATCGAGCTAGTGTGTGTACACACGTTGTAAAGATCTGCAATGGAACTCATGACAAGAAAATGACATTGTGCCGAGAAGAGACTGACTTTTGGTCTGCGAGGAGAACGCCAGCGTGAGCTTGGCGAACAGTTCGTTGTTTTCGAAGCGGCCCTCTTTGGCCTTGGTCCAGAAGCTGTTCTCACTCAGGTCCTCTGATCCAATCTGTCAGACATGAACATTACATGACATTAAGTGAAGAGTACAGACTTCAGTCAGCTGGTGAGAGAGGGGAAGGCGGGTGAGAGAGGGGGGGGGGGGTGATGTGTGAGAGAGAGCTAGAGAGGGCAAAGGGCGAGCGATGGAGATAGGGAGACATAAGTCTGTGACCATAAGGGAGGAGCAGAGTGGAGCAGGTTGTGAGAGAGAGCACAAGTGGTTGCAGCACGAGGGAGAGCAGCAGGGGCCTCGTGCTCTGCTCCCTCCTTTGTGCTCCATCACAATTTTAGATTTCCCCAAATAACGCAACCATAACCCAGTACAGCACAGCCGCAAAGACGGCACACCATTTACACAATTACTTACACAATAGTGTGAACAAAACCAAAAAAAGTAAAAAAGACCACATTACGAAAAGTCAGCATCGGATCGAAGCTTAGGGAATATTGATGGCTAAATGTGGTGCTCTACTGCACCCAAATCAAAACAGATTTGGGAATGGATTCTCCCTCTTTGAATGGCTTTATGCTGCATCTCACACTGCCACTCAAGTGCCCTGCCCCAATTTATACACCGCAACTCCCTCTCAATTTAGAACAAAAACCTACAATTAACTTTGTGTGTGAGTGGTTCATCTTTTGAAGGAAAAAAGAAAAGTGCATCAGAGAGAGAGAGAGAGAGAGAGAGAGAGAGAGAGAGAGAGAGAGAGAGAGAGAGAGAGAGAGAGAGAGAGAGAGAGAGAGAGAGAGAGAGAGAGAGAGAGAGAGAGCGAGAGAGAGAGAGAGAGAGAGAGAGAGAGAGAGAGAGAGAGAGAGAGAGAGAGAGGCGGGGGAAGATGAAAAAGAGGAATATGTGATGCCTGTCATTAGGGACGAAAACCTGAATTATACAGAATGTGTGTGTGTGTGTGTGTGTGTGTGTGTGTGTGTGTGAGTTGAGTGTGCGTCCACAGGGGCTGAAGGGCAATGGAAGACAGAGAGAACAAGAAGAAAAAGAGAAACAAAGCTAGTGCAAAAGAGGGCAACAGTGGTGGTGGTGGTGGTGGTGGTGGTGGTGGTGGTGGTGGTGGTGGTGGTGGTGGTGGTGGTGGTGGTGGTGGTGGTGGTGGTGGTGCGAGGGGGGGGGAAGAAAAGTTAATTTAAATTACAAAAGAATACTGTTTTATTCTAGCAGCAATTTAATTATCTTTCGGTGGTGGGGCTAAAAGAAGCAGCCTTATTAAAAAGCACATTCTGTGACATCCTTGTCAAAAGGCCTCACACCCACCCAACTGGAAGACGGCGCACATATAAATATATATATGAGAGGGAGAGAGAGAGAGAGGGAGAGGGAGAGAGGGACAGAGAGAGAGGGACAGAGAGAGAGAGACTAAATGCTGACAAAGCCGAGTGAAGCCATTAAACAGTAGCTTTAGGCTAAAGGGAGACAGGGCTGTTTTGATGTTTTAACCATCACAGATGAGAGGACGGCAGCATCAATCATATAGTCATGGCACACAAAACTCAAGCTCACACACACACACACACACGCACGCACACGCCACGGCCGCCCCCCCCCCCCAGCAAAACTGTCTAACTCGGTACTATTCAACAACAAACCGCTCAATGTACAAACACTGACATATAATGTAGCACCTTTAATTAGCATTATGTTAAAAAAAAATAGTTTTTTCATATAATGGGCAGTATCCCAATACCAATATCTCTTTTTTTTTTATTATACTTCATACCCCCATCACACCAAACTAGTTTGTGAAAATGTTGTGGAACGGGCTCCAACCGTGTATGAACGGAGTGGACGTAGTAGCAACTATTTAGGAGGGGGCCCTAGCACGGGGAGGGGGCTCTAGCACGGGGAGGGGGCCCTAGCACGGGGAGGGGGCTCTAGCACGGGGAGGGGGCCCTAGCACGGGGAGGGGGCTCTAGCACGGGGAGGGGGCTCTAGCACGGGGAGGGGGCCCTAGCACGGGGAGGGGGCTCTAGCACGGGGAGGGGGCTCTAGCACGGGGAGGGGGCCCTAGCACGGGGAGGGGGCTCTAGCACGGGGAGGGGGCCCTAGCACGGGGCGGGGGCTCTAGCACGGGGCGGGGGCTCTAGCACGGGGAGGGGGCTCTAGCACGGGGAGGGGGCTCTAGCACGGGGAGGGGGCCCTAGCACGGGGAGGGGGCCCTAGCACGGGGAGGGGGCTCTAGCACGGGGCGGGGGCTCTAGCACGGGGAGGGGGCTCTAGCACGGGGAGGGGGCCCTAGCACGGGGAGGGGGCCCTAGCACGGGGAGGGGGCCCTAGCACGGGGAGGGGGCTCTAGCACGGGGAGGGGGCTCTAGAACTTTGAGCCTGCTCCAAATTGTATCCCATCCATCCCGTTCTGCAGTTAGATAGATTGACAACGTACTATGAACGGAATCGCCGCACTCCAAACCTATTAGGGACGTGGCATTGTATCTATGAAGTAAATTGTCCAAGAAACTGGTCATTTTATTATTTGATGTAGAGGGCCCAATAAAGATTATTACACATGTAAATGTGTCACGAAAATGACATGTCTTTCTGAATCGACTCATCTTTGGATTCATGATGACGGGACATTGTAGATGTGTACAGCTCGGAGCCCTGAACCTGAACGAGGACCGGCTACAACGTGCTCTGTATTCATAGCAGTTGGACGTATTGTGAACGAGGTAGAATGAGGTAGAACGAGGTTGAACTGCTTAAGAACGGCTACGGACGAGCTCGGACTGGATCCAAACAGACTGCAGACTGGCTAAGAACGAGATAAGAACCAGATAGACGTATTGAGGACTGCTCATGAACGACCTAGCATCGTATTTAACACCAAACTACGCATTCTACCACGATCACAGCCCGTTCTAGTATATACGGGGTAGAACGGGATAGAACTATATATTTTTCTACAAAAGGAAATTTTTAGTTGGGGGGGGGGGGGAGATCAATAAATATGACTATGGGGATTCTTTGCTTCCGCAATAATCAGGTTGACTCAAAAATGTATTCCTTTGTAAAAATCAATCAAAAATCCAAAATCAAATCAATACAATAACGCCAGAAATGTCAAAGCAATCTTTGTGGAAGGTAATGAAGGGTACCACCTACAGAGGGCACTGTAGTGAATTCACCAATAGACAATTAGTAGCATCATCAACTACGGTCTGTTCTGCTGGGCCACAACCGACAGACCCGTAGAGGCCGAACCCCAGCGTTAAACCCAGCGTCACAGCGTTGTAATATCTCTACATCATCCCCGTTTCCTAATGGCCCGATGGTGTGAGTGCGGGCGCCCGCCGAGACGAGACCCGGGGCGTGCAGCACATGCGTTACCTTGCTCCAGTTGGCCCTCTTCAGCTGCACCTCCGGTTTGTACTCCTTCTTAGGCTGGAGGCCGAACGGGAGGGGAGGAGGGGCCATGTTGGCCCAGCCGCCCATCAAGGGCGGCGGAGGCATGCCCATGCCCGGAGGTGGAGGGGGAATACCCATCCCGGGGAAAGGTGGAGGCGGCGGTGGTCCCCCCATGCCAGGGAGCGGGGGTGGAGGCGGTGGTCCCCCCATGCCTGGTGGAAGAGGGGGTGGAGGCGGTGGACCCCCCATGCCTGGTGGAAGAGGGGGTGGAGGCGGTGGACCCCCCATGCCTGGTGGAAGAGGGGGTGGAGGCGGTGGACCCCCCATGCCTGGTGGAAGAGGGGGTGGAGGCGGTGGACCCCCCATGCCTGCTGGGAGAGGGGGTGGAGGCGGTGGTCCCCAAATGCCTGGAAGCGGCGGTGGAGGACCCCCCATGCTGGGTGGAAGAGGGGGTGGAGGCGGTGGTCCTGGCATTCCAGGGAGAGGGGGAGGAGGGGGCACGCCCGCATTGCCCATCATCTGCGGAGGCATGCCTGTGTTGCCCGGCAACAGAGAGGGCGTAGCGGGCGCATGAACGGTAACTGTGATCACTTTGGTCTTGGCCTCTTCCAGGTCCTTGGATAGCTTCTCAATCTGCAGAGAGAGAGAGCGACAGAGAGATATAAAGAGTGATAGACAGAGAGAGAGAGAGAAATAGAGAGAGACAGACAGTGAGATATACACAGAGGACGAGAGGAATAAAGCGGATGACACGGTTTATGGAAAGGTACCCTACGTTACGAATAGGGTACAATTTGATCTTAGGTAGAACAATTCTATATATATATATATATATATACATATATATATATACACACACACACACACACACACACACACCTGCGTGGCCCATGCATTTGGGCATTTGATTTCTACGGTTGTATTCCAAGTGAATGTGTCTTTGTCTGACAAGTCTCTGCGACACACACACATCCAACTATCCAACTATCGGCGGAGGAATGGCGTGCTGTGAAACGGCTCATCGACCTGCCAAATGCATTGGTCCTCAAAGAGGCTGGCTCTTTGAAAGAGGCAGGCAGGCAGCAGATGAAGCGCTGGACGGACCATCACACGGTGGGGCCGTGACAGACCTCGATGTGTGAAGAAACCTCTGATGGGCAGCTTCTCAAAGTCAGAAAGATGAGAGGCTCTTTTTTTTTTCTTTTTTAAAGGCTTTGATGGAACGGGAAGGCTTTGGGAAAGTGTGTGTGTGTATGTGTATGTGTATGTGTGTGTGTGTGTGTGTGTGTGTCCTCGTGCACAGAGAAGAGGGTCCCTGCTGACATTAGCCACGTGGGTCGGGTTTCGGACCACAATCTGACCACAACAAGACACGCACAAGACAATCCCACCAGACTGTTCTGGGTCAATTGGTGTGTGCGTGTGTGTACTTGTGTGTGTGCGTGTGTGTGTCTGTGTGTGTGAGCAGTACAGTCCAGCTGGTGTGGCAGCAGGATGGTGACAGCCCAGCCAGATCTCTTCATTACACACCAGTCTCATAACGTTGTTCTCAGCCTTCTCTCCTCTCCCTCATTTCCCCCAAACCTCTAATTCAACTCTCCATTCTCAATGCTAGACCACATCATGATGGACCAGGAGGGGGGGGGGGGTTATTTCCCTCTAGTGGAACCTGGTGATTGGAAGCATTCTCAGCACGCCTTTCGTAATATAATGTGTACACGGTCGACTATCGTTCGATAATTGATCATTTCCATGTAGTCCCATTCGGCTAGTACTCTCAGGGCCATTGACAGCTCTAGTATCTATGGTGTGTGTGTGTCTATGGTGCATGTGTGTATCCATGGTGTGTGTGTGTGTGTGTGTGTATCTATGGTATGTGTGTATCCATGGTGTGCGTGTATCCATGGTGTGTGTGTGTGTGTGTGTGTGTGTGTGTGTGTGTGTGTGTGTGTGTGTGTGTGTGTGTGTGTGTGTGTGTGTGTGTGTGTATGGTGTGTGTGTCTATGGTGTGTGTGTGTCTATGGTGTGTGTGTGTGTCTATGTGTGCATGGGAAACTTGAGTGCCATTCCGCTCCTCTGGTGCATCCTAGAGTGCCTTTGTCCTAGAACATCGCTCCCCTATTTATCCGTATCAGCCGGATAGAGGATAGGAGCCGGGGTTTGTTACCGCGCGCGCGCTCAGAGACGGCCGATAAATCCAGCCTCGGAATGGGAGGGGAAAAGTTGAGCGGCTCGGTGGCTAAGTGTTTTCCCTTCACAGAAGTCACCGGAATTGAGCTGATGAAAATGTATCCTGGCTGGGAGGAAGATAACAGCCCCCCTACTCTTCTCTGAGCTTATTCTCCGCAGGGCCATTAACTGTGATTGGAGTACGCTCTTGTCACTCTTAACAGATACGAGTGCTCAGACAATGAGACTGGAGATTGCATGGTAGTACTCGATGAAATGCCTCTGGCTGGTGACATGCTTTTAAGGGGAAAGGGATGGGGGGGGGGGGGGGTGAGGAAGTAAAAGGAGGAAGTCATTTAAAGCTTTAAGCCCGACCAGACGAGGCAAGAGGAGCTCGCAAAGTTGTGACAGTGAGTGCTAAATGAAAATTATAGGTTTTTTCCACCCCGCCCCCCAGCCAGTGACTGTGGAAGATAAGAACTCCCCACGCCGAACACCACTCTCTTTGGAACGAGGCGGTGGTCTTCATGCATGGGGCGAACTCCAGCCGAGTGGAGTCTCATTTATCCCTGTGATGTGACGGTGGAGAGACCGGGGGGGGGGGGGGGGGGGGGGGGTCAACACCGGGAACATGACGTGTTGTGAGCGCTAAAGGGGGCGCGTCTCCGAGAGGGGGCCCGGAGGGGGGGTGCATCGGGGACCGGGGGGCGGGGCATTGGGGATCGGGGGGCGGGGCATCTGGCCCCGGTCAACATGCCGTCACTGCCTTGGTCCAAATCGGTCATTTTCCAAAGCAGATTGCACATTCCAACAGAGCACATGGATTGATATCCATGTGCATTTCATTGATTGGATGCTTTCCGGAAGGTTGTCACAAACATCACTACGGCGACACTGTAAGCACTTTCACGCCCGGGATTTTAATTGTTCGAATGAAGAGAATTCATGAAGTGTAAAAGAAATCTCACTAACCCTCCGTCTCCGCTAAAGCAGAAAATGATATCACAAAAACAGAAGACAGGCGCAGGGGCTGCCTTCGATTTATGATATTGTTCTGTGTGTCTTTGTGTGTGTGTGCATGCGTATACCTGCTGCTGCAGTGTGCCCAGTTTCTGCTGCAGCCCTTGGTTCTCCTTGTCCTTCTCCTGCTTGGAGGAGGAGAGCAGCTCCTTCTCGTTGCTCAGCTCCTGCAAGCGCACCTCATAGTCTGCCTCCAACTTCCTCAGCTCCACCTGCAGCTCGTGGCGTGACGACAACTCGGCGTCCAGCTGGGCACAGACACACACACGCACAGACAGACAGACCGACACACACACTCGATTAATGAGTGACAGAGACTCATTAAAATGGACCTGGATTTATCTGGTCGGTAATGGATGGCGCCACTGTTTGTCAATTTTCCAGACGCACATAGAGGAGGAGAAGTGCACACACACACACATCTGTTCATACATGCCATCAGTACAGCTCAATTAAAACAGTGTTGTTGGACTGTATAGGATATGATGGACTCTGTGAGATGTACACAAGTGGTTTCGGGTTTAGGTTGAAGAAAATCGTTTGCACCATGTGGGCAAAATGCCCTGGTGGGGCCCCAGCAGTACAGAGAGAAACTTTGCTGCTTGTGATGTCAGTGGTGTGCGCCCGGGGATGAGAAAGGTCAAGTCATTCATAAATCATTCATTTCTGAGAAATTATTATTTGGAAAAGTTGACCAATGGTGTGGTGTGACAGCCACCGCCCGACTGCTTAATGAGACCAAGCACCACACCACCCTCCGGGATACGTCCGTGTGCGTGTGAGTTTGTGAATTGCGTGCGTGCGTGAGCACACACACACACACACACACACACACACACACACACACACACACACACACACACACACACACACACACACACACACACACACACACACACACACACACACACACACACACACACACACACACACACACACACACACACACACACACACACACACACACACACACACACACACCCCTTCCCAGTGGGAGCTACAGCAGTCAAAGAGCGGGACAATCCATTTCCCCACAGTTCGGAGCCTTTCGATTTTATTGTATAATTCACACTTTTCCGGGTGCAAGGACACCACGTTGCAGTCAGAGCAGCTCTCCTACTCCACCATTGAGACCGAACTTTATGTTCCTCACCATCATCAACTTGGGAGGATTTCTTTTAAAGGATTCATGACAAGCATCCGTTTGGACCATTTTGGAAAATAAGCTCCAGCAAACAAACACCGCGCACGCGTGCACACACACACACACACACACGCACACACGCACGTCATTTGCTGACAACAAATTATTTCTCCTCTTGCCGTCTCCTTCCTGACAGCCTCATCTCTAATCCCTGCCAAAAAACACGTGCCGCAATTATGGTATCATGCACCACTGTGTGTGTGTGTGTGTGTGTGTGTGTGTGTGTGTGTGTGTGTGTGTGTGTGTGTGTGTGTGTGTGTGTGTGTGTGTGTGTGTGTGTGTGTGTGTGTGTGTGTGTGTGTGTGTGTGTGTGTGTGTGTGTGTGTGTGTGTGTGTGTGTGTGTGGTCAAAGGGCACATCCAAGTCCATACATTTGGTGTGCATATGTGCGACGGTTTGCGAGAGCGAAAGCGTGTGCGTGAGTGTGTGTGCCATGCGTCGGAGAGTGTGCGAGAGCTTAAGACTGGGCCTAGTTTCATCTCGCTTGTCGCAATTATCCTGTCAGTCCTATAATAGGACAGAAGCACCGGGGTGGCGGCACCCCCCCGCCTGCAAGACATTTACCCCCTGTGTGAGCGCTTGGATGTGCACGCATTCACGGACAGAGCAGGGGCGTGAGCGTTCCTCCGTTGGGTCGTTGTCGCAAACGAGCAATGTGCGCGTGTACTCAATTATCTCTGCTCCTCCCTACTCTCCCTACTCTCCCTCCCTCCCTCCCCCCCTCCCCTCCCACTCATTTGAGAATGCTCATCAACTGGGGACCGGAGGGGGTTGGATCTGATTAAAGCCTGCTGTGTCCGGCTGTGTCGAGCCAAGCGCAATTGGCAGTGTATGTAAGTACTAACTATAAATATATATATATATATATATATATATGGATTTTTCCCTTCCTAACTCACAAGGCAGGGCAGGTGCTCATCCAGGCTCTTATCTCCTCCCACCTGGACTACTGCAACTCCCTCCTTGCTGGTGCCTCGGCATCCGCCATCAGAGCTCTTTCAGAAAGCTGCAGCCCAAGTTCTCCCACACATCCACCCTTCCCCGGGTCTCTGCACTTGTTCCCTGTAGCTGTAGCTTGCATCCAGTTCAAGACCCTGGTGCTAGCCTGCTACGGTCAAGCCTTACATCCCCTGCCCGCCCACTTCTGCTCTGCTACCTCGGGTCGTCCGCTCGTCCCGTTGCTCAGGGGCCCCTGGGGCCGATCTACACGGTCACGGCTCTTCTCTGTCCTGGCCCCACGATGGTAGAATGAACTCCCGGCTGAAGTCAGGACAGCAGAGTCGCTGCCCATCTTCCGCCGCTGGCTGTTAAAACCAACCTCTTCAGGAGGCACTACCAGGATCCATTCTCTTAGCACATGCATCTTCTTAACTCTATTTGATGTTTGCCAGCGCTCGTTGACTAGCTTTAGCTAATTAGCGCTGTGTGTCTATTGGCTTCACCATTTGCCACGGTGCCCCTGCTTGATGTGTAACATCTAGGTTTTACCTGAGCACTGGTTCTGCTCTTAGAGGCTTGTTAGCTTGTTAGGAAGGTTCTAGACTCTTGTCTGCCTATGTTGAATGCACTGATTGTAATTTGCTTTGGGCAAAAGTGTCTGCACTGTGAATGTAAGAGTACACTCGGGCACCACACATTGTGCAAAAGTATATATACATGGAAGGGTGTGTGTGTGTGTGTGTGTGTGTGTGTGTGTGTGTTCACCTTCTTCTCCAGCTCCGTGGCCTTGGCCTCGCTGGTCTCCACTTTAGTCTGGTCCACCATGTTGTCTGACAGGTGGAGAGGCGAGGGGGAGAGAGAAAAGTCAGATGAGATGGATTCTCTAGACAACACACCTGCTCATGTCTGGCTGTGAAGACTTCGCGCCCTTCAGTCTGACACACGCCGCCGCCAGAGCTCACACACACACACACACACACACACGGAAATGTATTCAGTCAGACACACTCAGTCAGTGTCCTATCAGTTCTGTGTTTTCCTTATCACACTTCTCAGAGACCAGATTCGTGATTCGATTTGCAGCAGCATCTCATTACAATGGAATCCTATCTGTTGGCCGCTGCTTCTACCAGCCCCCCCAGCCTCCAGCCCCCAGCCCCCCCACACACACACACACTTCGTTTTTCCTCACAGTGGGAGACGACACAGAGCTCATATTTCCAACTCATGACAATAGATTGACTCAACACGGCCAGACTACTGTTTCTCCCCGTCCTCTTTGTCCGGAGACACAACATGTATAGAAAGATGATGATCGGGGGAAGATAACAATAACAACAACAACACCACCACCACCACCACCACCACCACAAAACTGGATGAAGGAAGAGGGGCTCGGGTCTGTGCAATCACAGACGCTCCGGGTTGGCCGAGGATGGGGAGCCGTGGTGGATGAGCCAATGGCTTCTTGGTATTCTTCCAGAGTAATTGCAGGGGGCCACAGGTGGCCGAGGGCCTCGGGGCAGAGTGTGCGCGTGCAGCGAATAAGACGGCTTGGCGCACAGATAAAGGCTGCCGGGTAATTGGACGGAAAAAGACAGTGATGCCCGATGCCAAAGTGCAGCACAGGATTAAAGTTTAACCAAAAGACAGAAGAAAGGGAAACGTGTGAGAAATGACAAGCGTTGGAACTCCATAACGCCATATGTTCCAAGGCTAAATATAATGAAGCTACATTTGCAATTAACGTCAGGGAAGAGGGAGGGGGAGGGGGGAGGGGGGGGGGGGGTAATGAAAACTCTACAACTTGGCATTACGTGTGCATCTGCTAAGTGAGCATTGGCCGGCGAGGAGACAATGAAATGGAAGATGATGAGGAAGATGATGAAGAGGAGGTCCGGGCTGGGATAGCAACGCTGTATTGTGTGTAACTCGTAGTGTGTGTAACTCGTATTAAGTGTAACTTGTATTGAGTGTAACTCAGTGTGTGTAACTCGTAGTTAGTGTGACTCGTAGTGTGTGGTGGGGGGGAGCACGGATTTGGAGGGAGCTTGGGGCTAGGTTCTCTTCTGTCATGGTGGTGGAGTTTAGAATGGAACACGCTCACTACTCCCCGACTACCATTCGGGAGGGGTGGTGGCGTGCGTGTGTGTGTGTGTGTGCGTGTGTGCGTGAAAGCTGGGTGTAAAAAGGAATCTTTTTAAGAGTTCAAAGAAAAACACTAAATAATGCATCCAGGGCACAATTGGACTGCTTTCCACTGATAACTCTGGTTGTGCTAAAGGAGGCCATTTGCGCTCGTATGAGGGTGTGTGTGCGTGTAAGTTTGTTCGTAGTGGGACACATTTAGCAGCGGCACAATTGGAGCCCCCTGCAGTGTGCTGGAGAGGCATGCCATAAAGGGAGTATTGACCTCTTGAGACACCTCCTGTCCTCTGCTCTGGCTTCCTTAGTGGAGAGGAGGCTTATGTTCCATCTCGTCTGCTAGTCCATTGGACTGCACCGTCCACCTGACAGCTTACAGACTTACATCGTCTCAAGTGTACCGGCCGGGAGAGCTACGTGTACCGGCCGGGAGAGCTACGTGTACCGGCCGGGAGAGCTACGTGTACCGGCCGGGAGAGCTACGTGTACCGGCCGGGAGAGCTACGTGTACCGGCCGGGAGAGCTACGTGTACCGGCCGGGAGAGCTACGTGTACCGGCCGGGAGAGCTACGTGTACCGGCCGGGAGAGCTACGTGTACCGGCCGGGAGAGCTACGTGTACCGGCCGGGAGAGCTACGTGTCGCTGGTCTTTGCTTTTTAGATATATGTCACACACTTTTCTGAGGTAGCAACTTTATAGGATATTAAAATAAAATGTGACCGAGTTATGTTCACGGTAGTAATAATAATAATAATAAAGAGGGGTTTTATGGATCTCAAGCTATATGTTTCTGTTGTTGTGTGAAAAGCGGTGACGCTCCGTGAGGCCGTGACAGGCTGGAGAGCTCACAAATGGTTTGATTCCCGCTCTCATGTCACAGTTGAAGACGCAGGTCCACACGGCAGTCTGTCTACACCGGGCAGCCCTGAATACATCCACCGGTCAGCATCAGTAAGCCAGTGAAGCGTGAGATGGAGACGGACAAAAGCTCCAGCTGCATAAGTCACATGGCTACTGTGATTGTGGACATGGCTTTTATGGGCAAATGTCTTAATTTCTCTGAAGTTAATGCTTTGTTGTTTTTTTTAACATTGCATTAGTTGGCTTATGCCGGTAGGCACACCGCCCTCTGTCCCCACCATGTGGCGCCACTGGGGAACTGCACTACTTTTGAAGAGAAACTCTAGAGGGGTGAACATGTTTTTGTGTTATTTCCGTGCCCGTGTGTACACCACTTGGGGGAAACTCAAGGACCCTTTCCCCCCCCCCCTAACAACCCACTCAGCAATCAAAGAGAAGTAATCAGCCTTCAAAGAACAACAAAGATAAGGAAAGCCGTATAAATATATAAATATATGTGTACTCCAATCTATTCAATCACTACAGTCTCAAAGAGAAACAAGTGTGTGTGTGTGTGTGTGTGCGTGTGTGTTCGCTGGAGTGCACAAAGGCGTGCCCGCGCGCTCACTTGCAGCTCACCTATCAATCCCTCGATCTCCAGGCTGAGGTTGCGACACTTGAAGTCTGGGTCGGCTCCGTTCCGGTGAAGCACGATCTGGGCGACGCACTCGTCCATCAGCTTGTAGTACTGGGGCCTGGAGACATGAAGGACGCCAATAAAACAAACACGCCTCTTCCTGGGCTCCTTTGCCCAAGGTTTCTTCCTGGATGATGTCCTTTTTGGGGGAGGGCGGGGGGTGGGGGTGGGGGGGGGGGAGGGGGCCTAGGGTGAGAGTGTCTGGGAGGGGGTGTAGTGTAATTGGGTCCTGTGGAGCTATGAGACTGTAACTGGGATCACAACACGGGTCTGGGTGACCGAACCATCGCTGCCGTCTCTCCTAGCTTCACAGGCGGCAGTTCAGGAGGTAGAGCGGTCGCCTCACAACCGGAAGGTTGCTGGTTCGATCCCCGCCTCCTCCTAGCAAAAACTGTCGAGGTGTCTTTGAGCAAGACACCTTAACCCTAAATGCTCCTGACGTGCTGGCTGTCTCCTTGATGGCTGACTCCGCCGTCAGTGGATGAATGGGTGTATGAATGGCTGAATGTGATGCATGACTTGCATAGCACTTTGGATAAAAGCGCTATATAAAAGCATCCATTACCACTAACACATCAGTTAACAATCTAATTTGGCTAAATGACTTAACTTGATTCTTAATTCCTTGTACCGGAGAGTGTTTAGCATGCACATTAGCAATGGCAATATAGCACTTTGGTCTTTCAGACAAGACTTTTTTGTGAAGTACTTGTATTATTTATTATTATTTTTTTGTCCAAGGAAGTAATGATGAGACAAATGATAATAATGTGGGTTAGGGATAATCTAGTGAAACAGGAGAGACCGCTGGGTGATGATGACCGCCACGGTCTTTCAATCACAGTCAGTGATTCAACTTAAGTGAGTTACCGTCTCAGTCTCTTCATCATACACCCCACCTACCCCCCCACCCACTGCCCAACCCCAGCACCGAGAACAGGTGCATGCAAGTCTTTAAGATTAGATTCAAATGTATTGTCATTGCACAGTACAGCGAAAATCATTTAGCATCTAACCAGAGTGCAAATGTTGCAGTAAAGTGCATGGTAATATACAATTTATAATTGACAGTTTATAGTTGCAAAAAGACAGTCAATACTAGTTATAGAAACTAGTTATAAGATTACTTGTGTGAGATATGAGCATAATAATAATAATAGGTATATATATATATATATATATATATATATATATATATATATATATATATATATATATATAAACAGATAAGTAAGTATAAGTATTTAACAAGTAGTGATCAGGTGTATGCAATTGTGAAAAACAGGATAAATCCATCTAAACGTGTATACACAGCAGGTAGTGAGCAGGGATATGCCGTTCTATCAACAGTTGAAGATCAAAGGGCTTTAGCAATCATATGGACTTGACTCTGGAACTGGACAGACCAGGGCGAGAGGTGTGGAGACATATGAAAGGAGGTAGGGAGCAGGCGTCTGTCACTCTTTCACAGCGGACATATTGTGTGTACAATGTACAAGTGGCTCATGGTTTGTTTTGGCAGAGAAGACATGTCGTCGTGTATGAGATGTGATTCCCTGGGTGTGTGTGTGCGTGACGTGAACACACACACACACACACACACACACACACACACACACAGCTTGATGGCTTGTGTGTGTGTATCGTTCTGTGTCCGATAAAGGCCCTTAGACGCTCAATTTTTAAGGTGTCTGATTCACTGACCCTGTACGAAGCTCCTGGAGCCACAAACACAACACTGAGTTTATTCCCCCTCTCGCTCGCTCGCCCTCTCTCTCTCTCTCTCTCTCTCCCCTTCCTCTAATGCTCACGGCTTCACCTCTTCCCCCCTCCCTTTTCGTACTCCAGGTTTATCCGTGGAGCGAGAGTGCCACCTACTGCGCTTCCGGGGAACAACACTGACATCTGACTACAGCCGGAAGCCCCATTTTAACTGTGGTCCGGCAACAGAATCAATTCTGGTTGGTTATTAAAGTTTGAATGCAGCCAGTTCAATAAAAGGCTAGGTTGCTTTTGTCTGATATGACCATGATGGTGTGAATATAATGTGAAGGATGTAACAGTAAAAAATAAAAATAAAAATAGTCTGACAAAGACCCATGGTCAGTGTGTGTGTGTGTGTGTGTGTGTGTGTGTGTGTGTGTGTGTGTGTGTGTGTGTGTGTGTGTGTGTGTGTGTGTGTGTGTGTGTGTGTGTGTGTGTGTGTGTGTACAGCTTAGCAAATCACATTTCACCATCATGTTCTCACCAACCACAGAAGTTTAATCTAGACGGCTCCCTTCGTTCCCTGCTCCCTTCCTCCCCTCCATCCATCCATCCACCCACCCCACCCTCCCCCCAGCAGACCCTGTGTTTAACAGCAGCCACAATTTCCCGCTTGTCTGATACCATCAAGGCAACATCGGTGACAGGTTGCTGTGTGTGTGTGTGGTGTGTGTGTGTGTGTGTGTGTGTGTGTGTGTGTGTGTGTGTGTGTGTGTGTGCAGTAGGACTGCCTGTGTGTTATTGCTTGCCATTCCCTAGTTGAAGCCATTTCTTCGGTCCCTTTCCTGTAGTCGATCTACAGTGTGTGTGTGTGTGTGTGTGTGTGTGTGTGTGTGTGTGTGTGTGTGTGTGTGTGTGTGTGTGTGTGTGCGTGCACTTCTGAAACACCACCCTCTGGAGCTCTTGACTTGTCCCCTCTATTATTCCACCCCCGTCTCTCAGTCATTGGCTCTCCTCTCGGCCTCCCCCGCCCCTCCCCCGAGGCCCCAGGGAGAGACATTAGCATATTTCGGGCGATAAGGGGGTGGAGGTGCTCATTTCTATTAAAATGAAATTGGACTTCCATTTTGCATGTATTAATTTTTCACAGCTTTGGAACGGTGCGCTTTCAAAAACAAATGCGAAAGCCAGGAGAAAGGGAGGGGGGCGAGGAGGCCAGGGGAGGAGGAGCAGAGCCAGACATCTGGTACCTGGAGGGGGGAATTAATAGAGGAGAAATGTGTTGACTCCTTAATCCAATCAGTCAGAGAAAACTGACTTCTGGGGAACGACTCGGTGGGGGAGATCTGGAGAAAGTGAACGTGACGGCAACGCACGGAACATTTAGAAGTGTGTGTGTGTGTGTGTGTGTGTGTGTGTGTGTGTGTGTGTGTGTGTGTGTGTGTGTGTGTGTGTGTGTGTGTGTGTGTGTGTGTGTGTGTGTGTGTGTGTGTGTGTGTGTGTGTGTGTGTGTGTGTGTGTGTACACCACCTGGCCATGTAGTCATTGCGGACCAGCAGCAGGTGCTGAAGCAGAGACAGGAAGTGGCCTTCAGCCTTGGAGTCCTTCACGGTGTTGAAGAGGATCTCGAACACCTCCCTCACGTCAGTGAACCGCCGTTAAGGACCGCTAGCACAACAGCTGGCTCGACCCCCCTCGCATTGTGCAGAAAAACATGACATCACCCTTCCCCGTCTAATTGACAGTCTGTTAGTAAAACGACACCTCTGCGTTCTGATGCCCCCTGGTTGTGAGGATTACAGCAAGCATCCCATAGTAGTAATGCTACATAATATATTTGGGGAAAAAACACTTTGGATAAAAAAAAAACCTTGGACCTTGGACCTGTTGTTACAACTGCAAAACAATGTATTTTCTTTTTTGTATTTGTATGTTTGTTGTTATTGAACTGCAAAAAGAAACTGGCCACTCGTCATGTTGTGCACCCTTGTGACACCTAGTGTTGAAACTACTGTACAGCAACAAGCCACTAAAATAATGATAATATAATAATAATAATCATAGATGCAACAGATAGTAACATCATGTATATTATATTCCTCCTTTTGGTGGACGCCTTTAATGTCCACACACCATGGATGCCTAGGTACATTCACAGCGTGGGTGGGAATTGAACCCCCTAACCCTGGCTGTGGTCATTGTTCTGTCTAGTTTAACGGTCAACCATCACAGTTCAACTGGTATGCTGATGCTGGGGTACATCCTTCAGCTAGGTCCATTTAAGTGTGGGCGGAAACTTTTAAGGGAATTCTATACTAAAGCTACGAAAAAAAAGCCCAACTTTCCAAGCTGATATAGAAGCTCAAATAAGATCCTGTGATCATCTATATATTTTCCCACAGCAAGTAGAAGCGACATTGAGGGGATGAAGAAATAAAACCTGCCATGTCTAGTAGTTAGACGACCCCTCCCCAGAGAGAGAGAGAGAGAGAGAGAGAGAGAGAGAGAGAGAGAGAGAGAGAGAGAGAGAGAGAGAGAGAGAGAGAGAGAGAGAGAGAGAGAGAGAGAGAGAGAGAGAGAGAGAGAGAGAGAGAGAGAGAGAGAGAGAGGAGAGAGAGAGAGAGAGAGAGAGAGAGAGAGAGAGAGAGAGAGAGAGAGAGAGAGAGAGAGGAGAGAGAGAGAGAGAGAGAGAGAGAGAGAGGAAAGATGAGCGTGCGTGAGAGAAAGAGAGGGTGGGGGATAGAGAGAGAGAGAGAGAGAGAGCACATGCATGAGAAAGAGCAAGAGAGAGAGGGTGGGGGAAAGAGTGAGAGAGCGAGAACAAAAGAGAGCGTGGGTGAGAGAAAGAGAGTGGGAGAGAGAGAGAGAGAGAGAGAGAGAGAGAGGAGAGAGAGAAAGAGAAAGGGTGGGGGAAAGAGAGAGTGAGAGAGAGAGAAAGAGAGCTGCCAGGTGGAAGGATATTCCATCTCAATGCGGATGTCGTCAAGGCGAGCTTTGAGCTCCTCTGAGTCGTCCTCCGCCTGCTCGTCAAACACACTCAACTGCACCCGCATCTCCTCGTTCTCTATGGTCCTGACATCCTACAGAGAGGAGGGAGAGGGGCTTCTGTCAGCTATGTGGAGTTTGGACATGTGGGGAAAGTTTGGAGTGGTGTTGGGTGTGTGTGCTCACTTGTGTGTGCTCACTTGACACGTGTGTCAATCGTTAGAAGAAAAAGTACAGTATGTGTGAAGGAGAGAGTGCCCATGACTGGCAGACTGACTGACTGTGTACGCATACCTTATGACAGTGGGTAGAAGTGACTATAGAAAACGTGTGTGTGTGTGTGTGTGTGTATGCATGTGTGTCATTCCTACCGTCATGAGGTCTCGTAGGCCCAGTCTCAGCAGCTCAGATCGGATGTGAATCCTGAAGTCCAGCTCCTCTCCCCGGCTGATCAAGGCGTTGATCAGCTGCATGCAGCCGCCCTGTCCGACGCCACACACAAGATCAAATGTTACACACGCACACGCGCACACACACACACACACACATCGTAATACCGTGTGTGTCCATGCCCGATGAGACTAGTGTGTAGCCCATCTTCTCATAATGCCCACAATACAGGACAACTGCATATGAAATCAAAGGGACAGTCTGACTAGGGAGAGGAACGACAGTGTACGGCCTTTGCAGAGTTGGTGGTTATGGTGGTGGTAGAGTTGGTGGTGTTGGTAGTGGTAGAGTTGGTGGTGGTGGTGGTAGAGTTGGTGGTGGTAGTGGTGGTGGTAGAGTTGGTGGTGGTAGAGTTGGTGGTGTTGGTAGTGGTGGTGTTGGTAGTGGTGGTGGTGGTGGTGGTAGAGTTGGTGGTGGTAGTAGAGTTGGTGGTGGTAGTAGAGTTGGTGGTGGTAGTAGAGTTGGTGGTGGTGGTAGAGTTGGTGGTGGTAGTGGTGGTGGTGGTAGTGGTGGTGGTAGAGTTGGTGGTGGTAGTGGTGGTGGTAGAGTTGGTGGTGGTGGTAGTGGTAGTGGTGGTGGTAGTGGTGGTGGTAGAGTTGGTGGTGTTGGTAGTGGTGGTGTTGGTGGTGTTGGTGGTGGTGTTGGTAGTGGTGGTGTTGGTGGTGTTGGTGGTGGTGTTGGTGGTGGTGGTGTTGGTGGTGGTGGTGGTGGTGTTGGTGTTTTTGTTTTCGTACCTTGAGAGCCACGTTGGGCTTTTTCATTCCCGTCAATAGAGGCTGAAACCTCTCGATGTCCTTCTTCTCCGCCTCCTCCGTGATGGCCTCCAGGACGCGCTCATGGCTGCCGGAGGAACAGAGAAGCATGGATATCATGTAGACATTAGATACTTTATCTAAATCTCTATTGTAGTATTGATGAATCACGTTTGAGTGGGCTTTGGTTGCATCAGGGTAAACGGTCCATGTGGAGAGAAAGAGGTGGAACGCAATGGCGGAAATGCAATCTTGGAACCCATGGGCTATGGTCTTGGCCCGGCTACATCGTCAACAGACGATAGCCGATGGGCTCAGAGAGCGTAGTGCGTCCAATTGGTTAAGGTTATTGAAAGTGGCGAGTTAAATCGAAACTCATGCCACTACTGTCCTATGCAGGTCTGGAGTTGGTCGTAGTAATAACGATGAGATGCATGGCTTCAAGTTCAAACGTATACAAATGATTTGACCTTTATTCAGACAAGCACCTCTTTTACCAGGGGGACCTGAGCGAGCGATGAGCGTCTGCCGTCTAAACCGCACTGCTTTATGACTGTGACCTTTCAGAGCAAACAGTCATCTGCACTCTCATCCGTTACCTCCCCGGTGAAAGCCGTGAGTGATGCACCGTAACTCACGTGGGAGCCTATATCAATACATCTCGTTGAGAAGACTTATGAGCTACCGAATGAGTTGAAAATGACAGGGAGTGATGTCATGCGGATCGGCCCAGCCTCTGCCCCCCCACCACCCCCCCAGACACCTTCTGCTTCTCAAGGACACGGTGCAGAGAGCAGGGTCATTGGCTCCTAACGACATGACAGCGGGTGGCGTCCTCACCTGGACGGCCATCTGTTCCCCCAACCCCCGCTCTCGTCTGGAGGCCGCGGGGGGTCCGAGCGGACACAGAGCTGCTGCCACTTAACGCAGCTTCTTCATTCGATCTGTCACCACGCTGGAAACTAAACTGCTCTCAAAACAGCCCGAAGACACCCCCGCCCTCCCCGACTGCACCACCACCACCTGCACCACCACCACCACCACCACCCACCTAGCCTATTTTAAACTCACCCTTTGCATGGAGTTAACTTTTGGTGCGTCTAAATATTCTATAGTCACACTTCTAGGATTTGAGATCCTCAGAGAAGTGGATATATTTAGATTGAATTGTTTTCATCTGTATCTAGAGAATAACAATCATGTAATCAAAGTCAATATGTGACCTTGATCATCAGCCAATGTCTTATGTTTCACTGGATTAAAGGACACATTGAGAGAGTGAAACTGGCACATTCTCCTTTTTTCTGGTTTTCACTTGGCAGACATCTCACCAACGCCCACCCATTCCAGTGTGCAGATCTTGCCTGCTATATTATAGATGTATGGCTTCACAGAGAATACTCTACATACATATACTTTCATCCAACCTTCCCCAACTTGAAGGGGGCTACATTAATACGATATACGATCATGTGAAACTATGATTTATCAACCATTTATCAATGATTTACTCCACGGGGACCGAGCAGCATTATCAGATGGCCCATATGGGTCGGGGGGGTTTGTGGAGGACACTCACAGGTTGTCGTTGTTGTCCAGGATGCAGATGGCGGACAGCAGCTTGATGGCGTCCACCATCATGTGAGGAGCCTGGGGGTTCACGGCTCTGACCAGCAGAGGGATTCCCTCGTCGGACGCCAGCATGGCTTTCAGGCCGTACTGCGGGGAGGCAAAAACTGGTTTGAAACCGAAATATAAAAACTAGCCTACCGAGATAAACACGCATGCGACTTTTGGTTAAGATACCTAAAGCATACTTAATATACAAAATGTTGGCTTGAAATACACACATTATAAAGAGAGTTATTATTGAATTGCCTGCTTGTTGCTTGTTGGGTAACTGTTATGTTATGGTTGCTGTTTTGTTTTTATTGTGGCACCACATCACATTGGAAAGATCAAGTCCGACAGTTAACATTCTAATAAACACTTCACCATAATCAATGACATTTCCTCAATGACACAACCACAGAGCAAAGGCAACCCTGTGGGTGTACGCTGACCCCTAGTGGCGCTGGCACTACACTACAACAACAGAAACAAAAACGAATTTGTCTGCCAACATGAAAATGGTTTCTCAGACCAATACATTAACACCACCCGACACTTGACCTATTCCATGTTGGTCATAACTGATGGAGGTGGAGTTCCTTGCATATTAGTCCGATAAAGATCTCACCTTGTTGTTCATGAAAGCTTTGAGGCAGCGGATGATTTCGTGTTGACATTTCCCCGAAACGTTGCTGATATCGGAAAGAAAAAAAACGATATATACAAGGAAATACATTACGAAAAATAACAAAAACCCATTCAGACAGCGAGACACTTTAGTTTCCATGTGGCAGTGCGGGCCGAGCGGCCGTGCGAGGGAGAGAGAGCGTCTCACGGGTAATCCTCTCCTCGCTCCTCCTGCAGTCTCCTCAGCATGCTCAGGAGCAGCGCCAGGCCCTCGCCCCCAAAGGTCTGCACCCAGCTGGACATTATTGTGGAGACACAAGACACGAACCATCAGCTAAACAGACACGCATGTGAACAGCTCAGTGGCCAGACACGGCGTTACATACGCGTGTTCTTAGCGTGTATCGTTTTAAGTGTCGTGCGTCATAAGTATTGGTGTATGCACACTGCCGTGAACACCAGTCCCTCCGGCGGGATGTGATACACAAAAACTTGAATATGAATGTCATGATAAAAAGTATAAAATCATAGTGAGATGTTATAATGGCAGTCACATGTTCTTTCTGAAATGTTTCCCTGTGGAGAGAGGCCATGGGGGAAGGAACACAGGAAGGTGATGTGTGATACAGGCCTTCAGAGGGAGCCCGTGTGCAGAAGACATTGTGTTATAAAAACCACTCCCCATATCCTTGGATCTCTGTCACTCCGTGTCAAGGGTAAAATTCAGTGCTTGGTCATATATGTTGAAGCTTTTCTTTTGGTGAAAAAGATTATGAATTCCATATTGTTATTATACGTTTTTGCTCTTCGTAGTCATTAAACTACACATTCAAATAACTATACAACTGCTGGTCACGTTGCCAGCACTTGATCTATTCCAGAGAGAAATGTATCATCTAAATGTCTGCAACCTATTTATTAGCTTGCTAATGGAAACTTGTTGAAAGCTGATGAGAAGCCAAACTGCAAAAACATGTGTGCGTGCGTGCGTTTCTAGTCTTACCTGACCGGGTTGTTGTTGAGTGAGACTCGTAGAGACTCCAGGCAGCTCAGTAGCTGTGTGTCCCTGATGTCTGACCTCAGCTCATGGATGTACATCAAGGCTGACCTGGTGCTCTCCTTCCGGTTCTGGCTCTACAGATAGAAGAAGACAAGACCGCGAGACAGACAGACAAACAGACGAACATGCATCAAGAGACAGACAGACAAACAGACGAACATGCATCAAGAGACAGACAGACAAACAGACCAACATGCATCAAGAGACAGACAGACAAACAGACCAACATGCATCAAGAGACAGACAGACAAACAGACCAACATGCATCAAGAGACAGACAGACAAACAGACCAACATGCATCAAGAGACAGACAGACAAACAGACCAACATGCATCAAGAGACAGACAGACAAACAGACCAACATGCATCAAGAGACAGACAGACAAACAGACCAACATGCATCAAGAGACAGACAGACAAACAGACCAACATGCATCAAGAGACAGACAGACAGACAGAAAGACAAGATAAGACAGAAAGACAAGATAAGACCGAGACGGAGACAGACTACTTATGGAGAGCAACACACGCTCAGGCTGGCTATAAACATTGTCAATTTAAAAGTGATGAGCCCAATTTAAAACTTGTTAAAAGGTTAGTGCACAGAGTTTATCTCAATGGGCCTATTTGAGTCTATTTCGCTGCCAAATTAGCCGTGATATGGACCATCTGCACATGGCTTTGTTAGCCTTTTTGTCCTCCTCTCCTGGAGCCGTTTAGCATCAGCATATCGGCCTGCTGTTCTTGAAGCACTCACTTAGCCACCGACCACAACGTGAGGCTGACTTATTTCTTGCGGGTGTTGGTGTATTTTGGGAGTAATTGGTCCGTGGGCATGCTCACATGGGGGAGCGCCATATTAAAAATAAATTTTCAAAACAAAACCACGTGTCATGGAATAACGAAAAGGCCCAAGACGAGACGGAAGCCCCTCGAAATGTTTACGCGTCCGCATAAACATTACGAAAACACAAAATGTAGTTTGATCGATTCCCTGGATGTTAACATAAACACTAAAGGCAGAATGCGTCATGTGTATAGTATATGCACACCGCAACCCAGACGTTGGCGTCCTAATTAAAGAATGGGTACTGACAGCTTTGGAGGTGTGGAGGTACTGGGAGACCATCTCCCGCTTGATGCCGATGTTCTTCTGTCTCAGGGGCTTCTGCTTCTCCTCGTTCAGGTTCATGTCCACCTGGAGAGCAAAGTGGGAGAGAGGGCAATACGGCAGAGGGATAGAGGGCGGGCGGGAGGGAGGGAGGGAGGGAGGGAGGGAGGAGGGCGGGCGGGCGGGAGGGATAGAGGGCGGGTGGGAGGGAGGGATAGAGGGCGGGTGGGAGGGAGGGAGGGAGGGGGGGGTGGGGGTTGGACACAGCAGAAGGCAGCACATAATTAATAGAGACAGAAATAGACTGGACAAAGGGGAAGAAAAAAAAAAGGAAAATAGTTCCGACAGTTTAATAGGAATCCATCCTAAAAATACATAATTAATTACATTTAAAATCCAATCATGTGTGGCTTGATAGCGGTGTTGAAACAGTTGCCTCTGAACACTCATAACGGTCATGGGAAAGCCTCATAGATTAAAAGTCTGGGAGCCCACAAGGAGGGCAGATTGCTATTGACTGAAGACGACACTTTGACTGGCTTCTCACATTCTCTATTCTCAAACGGTCAACAATGAAGCCAAACAAAATGTGATATGCGCCGTTTGGTAGACATTTTTATCAACATAATCTAACAATGCTGGAAGGGCATTTAACCATTAGTGCTAGATATATCTATAGCGTACAACATATAGTATATATTTGAACAGGAACTTGGTTCTAACGGATGGCCGGTTCGGCGAGGCAGTTCCTCTCCACCCGTCCCTCGTCCCCCCCTGACCCCGAGGAGAACCCAGACGATCTGTTGGCCCTCACCAGCATCTGTTCGAAGAGCTCCAGCACAGACTCGTCGCTGAGGTCGTACAGCATGGAACTCTGGCCGCTGAGCTCGTAGCTGGCGGCCGAGGAGTGGCGCTGGGCAGGCGGCTGGCCCCCTCGCTCCTTGTCCTTCTTGATCCGCATGCTGGTGAAGCGTTCCAGCTGGAGCCGGGCGGAGGGCGGAAGAGGACAGACACACACATTAGAGAAGCATGTTCCTGGACGGGTTTGGCAGTCAGAAAAAGCAACATCAAGCAGGGAATCCGTAATCATCTCCACAGTTTGAAGTGAGGTGGACCATGTTTAGAGGCTCATCCACCAGGCAGCATGTAACTCTCACAACTAACTGAGGATTGTTACATGCACACGCAGAGACAAAGCAAACTAAATAACAGTTCATAAGGGTTTATATCTCTTTCAAACTAAATGGCAGATGATTAGGGATCAGGCTTTGTTTGTTTTTTACAAACACAACACAACAGCTGGTTGATGTTAGCAGATGGACATAAGGCACGCGGTAGCCTCAAACTATGTCATTGCAGTCCGTAGTGTTGGGCCACAGTGCCACTTGTGTCACTTATGGCCAATAAGCAAAAGACATAACATAAATAACGGTTCTAGAAATTAAAATGAATCTTCCCGGCAAACAGTGCCGTGTGGGCTACTACCTACACAAAGATGTAAGTGTGTGGTTAACAGTTTGTTAACCACACACACACGAGCAGGTGGACATGATGACTCTCAGGGCGTGCCCGGTAAACGTGCTATACATGTCAACGTGCTTCTCGACTACCGCATGCCGAACGGGGGATGTGATGTGATGGGATGGGATGGGATGGGATGTGGTGGGATGGGATGGGATGGGATGGGATGCGGTACACAGACGGACATACACGATAACTGGCACCGAACGGTGGGCGTGGTTAGGGGTTAGTGCCAACAGGTGGGCGGGCGGTGAGGTTAAAGTGTGACGGTGGTGTGCTTTTTGGGGACGCACACGGATGCACATACACATGTATTAGAATGGTAACACCGGAGGGTGGAGGTGGAGGGCGGAGGTGGGGTAGGTGGGGGAGGTGGGGGATGGGGATGGTGGCGGATGTATGTCGCCACCAAACCTACCTCTTCCGGAATCAGCCGTTTGAGTTTCTGTACGGAACGGACGCAAGAAGGAGAGACACAATAAATCAGAATAAGAAACGGGAGAGATTAATCATATCGTGGACGAGAACAACGGAGCAGGCAGAGAGGTGAGGTTGAGAGGGAATACATGGGATGGGATTAAGATCAATCTAGAGGGTGTCCACTAAGGAGTAGTATATTTCTAGGGAGTTCATTACTGATTGATCATGGTAGGACAGAGGGTGGACAACACACTGGCACGCTGGCTAATCGATGGTCTCATTAAAACGGCGATCTATAATCAGCCCAAGGATGCTCTAGGTTGTGGTGTCAATTGAACATTAATCCTCTTTTCCCGGTCTATTGTTGGGATAACCTTTCAGCCGCCACTAGTGATTTTCACTATTCACACACACACATGCAGCTATGTTCTGGAACATGTTCCGTCTCGTGCCCCTTCACACACGGCATAGCAATGGCCAGAATAGATGGGGGATCAGGGACGGTCCCAGCAGGGGGGCGCTAATGCAACATGGAGGTCATTTTCAGCCATTCTTGGAAGAAAATAAAAAAGGCTTGTTTGCACAACAAAAGAAGTTGCACCGTCGCAGTTATCGAATCACCCGGAAAAAAGTGTGGGCACCTCAAGGTACACAGCAGCTGATTCTGAACAAGGCATGGAAGGGACTCGCTCCACGGGAAAGACAGAAGTAAACACGGTAAGTGACGGTACTGCTCACTAGGTCTTGAGGTGGGAAACGGGCTGAACAGATTTTCCGGGGTTTTCGATCCCTGTTACTCATTCACACACAAAGGACGATGAAGAGCCGATGACTGGAGGTGTGACCGGGTGGCAGACCGACAGACTGCCAACGTAAGCCTGTCAAAGCATTTGGGCTGAACCGACGTAATCCATACAATTAAAACGTTTTTCTGATTCACACAAGCAATTATGAACTGAAACCACATGGCACGTGTTGCGTTTTATGTACAATGTGCTGTTCTGCATACCAATAATGGCGTTCTCATTTTAGAAAAAAAATAACTGGCTACTATATGGGGAATAAAGCGCAAAACACACCCCAACAAGCAGCTGTTTTGTCAGACCATGTCCTAGACATGGTCGTCACCAACTTGAGGCCACTTTCAATGGATTGAAGACAATGGCTTCAGAGCAATGACCAACACCCTCCCCTGGGTACACCCTTCCCTTTAGAGCTCACTGGGCTGATGGAGAGGACATATGAAGACATTCCAGCAAGTGAACCTTACAATAAACTAATTTCTCTCACTACCGATTTTGACATGGCTTGAAACGGCTAACCTGTTTTACTACCCACAAGGTAGTAAAATAGGGGGCCTTTATTTAAATAAAGGTTATAAAAAAGGTTGCAGCCCTAGAAAGTATCAATCAGTTGTTCAGGTCCCTATGGCAAAAATGCACAAGCACTTCATGGCCACTAGATGTCAACATACCACCAGAAATGTATTAGACAAAACCTCTGCAATACCACTTATGTACACTAGGGGTAGCGCTGCAAATGTTTACATATTTGCATTGAAGGCTGAGCCCTCAATTCTTTGAAGGAAGCATCTTTTCACAGACAGACACACACACACACACACACAGGCACACACATATATACTCGCACATGCTCCTCTCTTCCGCTCTATTCTGCGCTCTCTTTACAACTCTCAAATCTCACCTACTGCAGCTTTAATCGGTGAATGGAAATGATTGGTCACACAGTAAGAGTTCTGACAGCCCAGCTGGTACCGACTCGCGGGCTCATTTTACTGGTGACAAATGGTCCACCTTAGAAAACCTGGCTAAAAACGTGCTTTCGTACTTCTGAAATAACCTCCTAGCAAGAAAAGATCTGTGCCAAAAGTGGGTAAAACATATGTTCTGTTCATTATAAATTCTAAGAGCCGTTGCTAATCAAGGGGATAGACGTCCTCCGAAGTTACAGCCGACTGCCTTATGGGTAAAAAGTTGGACATGAAAAGTGATATACCATGAGAGTGACTCGTGATGTAAGAGGTATTCTGAAGAACTCCCTGGTGTTTTTGAGTGAGTGGACTCCGAGTGGAGTGTGATGCTTACGCAGCAAAACACAGCTGAGGCAGACATGAAAGCCGGCACTTAACACCACAGGTTATGCATCCGGCTACCGTTTTGTACCGCTCTCTCCCCCCCTCTCCCCCTCCCTAGAGACGCACATGGCCTATTCACAACTAGGAATAGACTACAAAACAATTGAACTTTGGACAAGAAAATTTGGGAAATTCCACGACATACAAGGGGTCATTCTGATTAAACTAACAATATGGATTCCCGGCCTCAATAATGCAAAAGTCAAAAGAACAAAACATGGTGATGATGACAATGTTTCCCAGACATTGATTTACTATTTAAGTTGTCAGAAGCCTTTGGCGGTCAATAGGCACCATAACGAAGCACCATAAACAAAAGGCTGAGTTAGACACAACTAAACTAGATTACACCTTTACAAATGTCCCCAATGGATACACCATATATTATCCTGCTAGCGCTACAACAGTAAGAATCAGGTCAACGGTGAGACCAGCCGGGCTCCGGGGGGGTGTGAGCCACACAGACTTGTACAGATGAAAAAATTACTTTATAAAATGCCGATTAAAACTAGCTTTCGATGTTGGTAATCAACGTAAGCTATCATGGACATTGAACAACACCAAATTTAAAAAAAGCTGATGCTGATCAATTTGCCAATTTAATACAAGATAATATATACAAGATATCTTTAGTGGCCAATTGCAACAGGTACATTGGAATGCTTACTCCCCATTCCATCCCGCAGAATACATCTCCAAAACAATACCATACAAATAATATACAATAAAAATAAACAAAAAAAGAGCAGCAAAGTGACTGTTAAATGATATGTACATTTCTTTTAGTTTTTTTTACAAAAATCTTTAAAAGCATTTAAAGTGCCAGTAGTGCAGCAGTATCATGAATACAGTGCAGTAACTGCGATGAGTCCAGAAAGTCCAGCAAAGTATGTAAGTGTAATGTTAATGACAATGCTATGAAAGTGGCAGCACTCCTAGCAGATGGATAAAAACGATCCCTAAACCTGGTAGTCCTTGTACAGATACTGCGCAACCAGCGACCAGACGGTAGGGGGGAAAAGAGATGGAAATTGGCCCCAAGTGTGTGGGGGAGAAAGTGAAAAGGCAAGGTGGGGACTGGGGGTTTTAGGGCGAGTGGTGTGTCTCTCGTGAGGGGCTGGGCAGATGCGATGCGTAAAGTTGTCCTTTTGGACAATTCCAAGTAAACACTGATAAGTTACCGTAACCCTACACCCCTCCCCCGGTCAGCTGCAAAGCACTTAATTAGCATGTGAAAATAAATGACACTTTCCCAATTGTGGAAACACCCGGAGTACCCAAGGGTGCTGGCCTAACACCTGTAATTACAGAGATTTTAAACCATTGGCCCAAGAGACACAAAACAAAAACAACACTTACAAGGTCTAAAAATATACTCAACACTAGAATCTTATTTTCATTGAACCTGCAGAAAACAAACTAGTAATACATTGTCCGTCATACATCCAATGCACATGGCCAAACAGTGGCTTGAACGTGAATATTATTGATGTGATGTTCAGCACCAGACCAGTCACTTTGGATTCCTGCTAATGAACCCACAGCCGCCTCAGTGACTGTCTAATTCTGCCACCCTCACCACCACCACCACCTGCCCCCACTCCTCAAATCCCTTTCCTGCTTGTTAGCACTCCTTCCGCCACACACCTTCACCTAACTGTCTCTTCTTCCCTCCCCCTCTCTTCCTCGAGCTTCAACCGATGAGTCACGGCTCGTTGGTTCGAGCTCTGACTGACACCAAAGGCATCTACATAATTCTCCTTTCCCCGTTACATGTTCCTTCCATGTCCTTCTGCCTTCACTGTCTGTGTAAAGCTTTGACATGGCTTACACTGGGGGAACAGATTCTCTTTTTGACTGACACACACACACACACAGACACACACAATTAGTCCCACACACACACAAGCTAACATACACACACTTGCAGAAACACACATGCCAACATGCAATCGCACGCCCTAGGCGTGTTCTATGGGTGGGTATTTATTACAGAGTAGATTGCCGGTATTGCAAGTGTGGAATGTAGCCGATAGCAGACAGAGTTAGCTCATTCAGGGAGGGCTTCTGAACCCAAGTTTAAAGTACTCTGGCACCAAAACCAAACTCGATCTCAAATGCTCAGGCCAGCCAAGCAAGGCACCTGTACATTTACAATGAGGGGCCAACCAAGGCCATGCGGTGTCACTTTAAGCACAAACGACCATATGTATAGAATACAAAGATATTTCAAGTGCTTACGACGCCCTCAGCGCTGACCTCTCACACTCACACACTTGAGAGGAGTGAAGCAATCTAACGGCTTTATTAAAGGGGTCCCAAAGGACGCAAAGAAAAAGTTAGCTCACAGGCTAAGCAGTGATGTTCCCCCACTACACCCAAAATGTACCACACCTAGAAAGATCACATTTTCAGTGGCGTGTAGCATCGTGACACAGGCCTCAGACTTCAGTCAAGTCAAGTTTATTGTCACTTCACAGTTTACAGTTTAGTATAAAGCAGTGATGTGAAATTCTTGTGTGCAATACCCGACGACAGACAGCAGTTATAAAATAAGATCAAATAAAAATAGATAAAAATAGATAAAAATAGAATACAAAATAGAATAAAAAATAGAATAAGGAATATAAAATAAAAATAAAAAATGCAATTTATAAAATGCAAAAATCAGCACAGAAAAGAGCAATATATATATATAAATCAATGTAATAAAATATACATTGTTATATGTTATACGCCCTTGTTCAGCAGCCTGATGGCCTGACTGTGGAAGCTATCTCTAAGCCTAACTGATGAGACCTAATGAGACCTCCTGCGTTCTGTGTGTCTTGTGGGTTCTGAGGCTTTGGACGAGTGGTGGGCTGTCTCTCGGACTGCTCCAATGGCTGGACAAGCTAATTGGCCCTTCCCTCACATAGAGAACGAGAGAACGAGAGAACGAGAGAGAGAGAGAGAGAGAGAGAGAACGAGAGAGAAAAGGTGTTGGTGGAGGACAGGGTGGGCGTTCGGTGTAATGATAAGGTAGTTGGAGGCGGAGATGATGATGGAGACTCTTTCGGTTTGCCTTAAACAGTTGCAAAACACAAAACACACACACAAGGATACTAAATGGTGCCCCCCCTGCCCAGAGAGTGGAAACATGAGTTGACAGCAAGAGGGGAATTCTGGGTAATCTCACAGGAAACATAATTTTTAAAAAAAGTTTTTTTAGAGAAACTAAGAACAGCACAGAGCAGCGGAAGAGGGGAAGGAAAATACTTTAAAAATAGACACAAAATAATATTATCATCATCCATTTTCGACATTACTATTCCAATGAATAGTAATGCGCCCTCGCACATGATTGAAGATGTCTGGTGCTTTGCCGCAAAGGGGAAGGAACATTAAACGGGGAAATTAAAACAACGCCAATACAAAAGAAGATGATTGACGGAAGCTCCATCGAGAGGATGTCAACGTGTCTGCATTCTACTGCGTTCACGTGACGGTTCAGTCGGTGAAAATGACAGCCAATGTCAGTGACAGGATGCCAGCGGTGCCAGTCAGCCCTCTACATATATCTATCCTGGATCCTGACCACACGGAGCACCTGCTTGATGCTTTGCAGATTTCCTGTTGCTGCCACTCTTGACGTTTGTTTCTGCAATTTGTGTCGTTACTAAAGCCGTTGGCGTTTCCACATATGAACTCAGGACAATGTCCAGAGAATTCAGGACGAGACGTTGTCCACAGATGCCCTTTCACGCAACGGGGATTATTCTTGTCAGACTAGTTATTTTTCAATGTCTTACTGACTCATTTAGTTACCCCCAATTGTTTATAACAGTACACAAAAGCCTTGTTAATTACTGGGTAAATACGGTCATTAATATTAATGAGAAATGACACACGTGGGTCCTGAGGCTAGACCAGTAGACAACCATTGGTTTAGATTATACCTGTTAAGGGTTGAGTCCGGTTACTGGCATAAAATGTGTTTTATGTGGGCGAAAAATACATGCATGCTTTGTCACCCATATGAAGCCAACATAAGTTTCTGCATTCAAATGTAGGCGAACATAATCAGGCGATATGTTGGACTGTTTTTCACAAGGAGAACATTAATCAACACCTGTAGGCAAAGACAAAGACAACCGATTGGAAAAGTAAACATAACCAGGACCACTGCTAGGAAGCCTAAGAGGACATGGTCCGGCCAGCCATTAGCCACATGCCACGTGGATGGTTGTTTTGCTGAAGCTGATCAAATTACCTTTAGAGTGTTTAATGGAAGAGAGTGTCTGTGTGTGTGTGTGTGTGTGTGTGTGTGTGTGTGTGTGTGTGTGTGTGTGTGTGTGTGTGTGTGTGTGTGTGTGTGTGTGTGTGTGTGTGTGTGTGTGTGTGTGTGTGTGTGTGGCCGCCAAAGAACCTCGTTGACTGAAATGACGTTGAAGACACACCATGTCTTCAATGACTGAACATTACATCATAGAATAAGCTGCCAGGCTTCACTCACACAGGGTAGAATGGAGTCAATGACTATTTGGAATGAGGAACCATTTGCTTTACTCAGGGACCACTCCCTGTTCGTTTTTTGCTCTCTCTCTCTCTCGGAGAACGACATTAATGGTCTGCTAAAGCACAATGAGTCCAAACCTGGACTATTTATAGAATCATGGAGCAACTGCACAATAGGAGACCCATATGGATTAATTTGTCTAAATAATATGCTGATTCATGCGTGTGTGTGTGTGTGTGTCTGTGAGAGAGTTATCTAGTAATTCACACAGAGCTGACGTGTGATTACAATGTTGCCATGGCTACCCAACGTTCAGTGTTTGGGGGTGATGTCACTCGGGGGTGAGTGTGCAGCAGGCAAGCCTGCCTGTGGCTTTTGGGTTTCCTGTTCATGCAGGCGAAACAGGAAGTCTCACACACACGCAAAATAGAAAATGATCTAATATCCAAATATGTCAAAGGTTGTAGGAGCATATTTCTAGTGTCAGTTCAAGGAGCACCTGTTCTTCATGTTCCTTCCTCAGCCGATCAACTTGACACACACACACACACACACACACACACACACACACACACACACACACACACACACACACACACACACACACACACACACACACACACACACACACACACACACACACACACACACACACACACACACACACACACACACACACACACACACACACACACACACACACACACACACAGCTGAGAGTGTGAGCAAGTCCAAGTGGGCCATGTTTTCTGCATGACTGAGCTGCAATGCAGCAAACATCCAGTCTACCGCCATGAACAGAGAATGAGCTATCCCATTAGCCAACCACCACCACCACACCCCCAGGCCCTGTAAAATAACAGGGCAAGCGCTGCCACTGTCTGCAAGAAGGGCTCCTCTGTCTGTCTACACCACCCTCTGTTGTGGTTGGGTTCAGGCTGTCTAATTCCCACAGTGCCATACATAGCGCCTGTGGATCTCTCGCTCTCTGGATGTCATACTTTTTTTGGAGTGGTAAACAACTCATTTTAAATAATAGCCAGTAGGTCTGGGAGGATGCAAACGTTGTCCAGTAGTACATACCCCCCATGGGCCCCAAATCGTTAACTATCAGGAAAGGACTCAAGACTGCAGGAATGGCCCATGCAGCGGAGGAATCAACGGGTGGGCTTCCATGGTAAAACATTTCTCCATTATAATATCTCCATTACAACATCTCCATTATAATATTATCCCCAACAGGAGACAATATTCTTGTAAATGAGTTACAAAATGTGCCTTATCACACAACAAGAAAATAACACCACTTCTAAAGATTTTCCATGATTGGTTATGATTTAAGTGTTTATTATTTTGCTGGCAATTTAGACGCAGCGTGGTCAAAATGACTACTTGGCCGTTTCAGAGGCAGGGAATTGAAACAAATGAGAGGCGATCGTGCCCATGCAGAACAGGATGGGCATACAAGGAAGACTGAAGAACAAACTGCCAGCAATTCATTTCAACATATTGGCTGCAGTTTTCCTCCCCCACCCACAGCTCCTTGTCATTACCAGAACTTTTCTACTCCGTTTTGCAATTAGCCATTTCCTCTGTGACCATGGACAGTGATCCATGGTAAAGGTTTAACGCCTGACTGCTCCCAGAATGACCATCGCTTAAAAAAACATGTTAATTCCGCCAATGGCCATTGATCCCAAGTGCGGACGTTTGCCAGCTATACTGTAGATCCATAGCTCTGGATTTCATTGGCCCTCTGCGGGACGCCATGTCCCTCTGGCACAGGATGGATGAGAGAGCCCGCTCATTGGATGGATGAGAGAGCCGTCCTCATTGGATGGATGAGAGAGCCCTCTCATTGGATGGATGAGAGAGCCCCCCTCATTGGATGGATGAGAGAGCCCCCCTCATTGGATGGATGAGAGAGCCCCCTCATTGGATGGATGAGTTGAATGTGGTGTGCCCACCTGCCTGGAGCCATGACAGGGTGCTCTGGAGGAAGACACACTCCAAGGGAAATAGTCAGGAAATAGGGTCTGGTTGGCTATCATTCACTAGCTCGCTGCAACAGCAAGTGAATCACTAAGAGCCCACTGTTCAAGTGTGTGTGTGTGTGTGTGTGTTCCATATGGGTCAGGAAAGAACAAAAGGGACTGTAATATAAAATGCACCGCCAGCCCCCACGACAACCACCTCCATCTTCATTATACTGTTTAATGAACGTGACCATTCAGCATTCCCCCCAACACAAACACAGGGGCTCTCTATGCCCCCTCCCACCAACAGAAGACCAAACAATGCTACATACATACGTATGATGTAGTGACTAACATATGAACTGGCAACCCAAGAGCCCTGGTCATCATCCACGGTCAAACCATTATGGATCCGGCAGCACTGTGAAATGTATTTTTAATGGGCTTCTGGCGCTTCTATGGGACTGTGATGCAAACGGTGTCATTCCAAATGGGGAAACAAGAAGCAACTTCTGGAATCAATATCGACCGAGCTACAAATGGACTGGAAGGGGGTGTAACATTTAAGAAGACACGCTGAAACAAGGGAGCTAAAACAGCCCCCTTTTTTCACTAATGACATGCCCACTGGTTCACTTCGACAAGACTGACACCTTCCTACAAGCACGCTAACCAACCCACCGCGGAGAAGGAAATCAATTCCTCAAATCGACCGAACTAAAATGATTTTATTGCCGTCCAAGAGGAAAAAGACGGTCAAGGTTTATCGAGCCGTTAAGAGCAGATCTGGGGGGAAACGGAACGGTTCATCGGAGTACGTGTGATGATCTGTGTATTGTTTCTCTGCGTGCAGACTCCCAGACCACGGCCAGCAGTCCCCTGAGCACTAAGGAAGTTTTCCACCAGCACACCGACTTGATTGTCACCTCAGCAGATGCAGTGTGCGGCCCTGAGAGAGAGAGTTCACACATCACTGGGCACAGCTTACTCTGCACTCAACCTTACAGATGCTGAGCAGGAGGGAGCTGTGTGTGTGTGTGTGTGTGTGTGTGTGTGTGTGTGTGTGTGTGTGTGTGTGTGTGTGTGTGTGTGTGTGTGTGTGTGTGTGTGTGTGTGTGTGTGTGTGTGTGTGTGTGTGTTGAATCCTGGAGGGGGGGGGATATGTACGCTTTCGGCACCACTTAGATGAAGGTCTGATTGCCGACGTCTCTGAAGTGATGAGGCTGCACAGTCCTTCCCGCACCACCAATAACGGGTGGATGTCTTGTGCACACGCATGCGCACGTTGAACTGAACATATATCCGAGCATACTGTCAGACTTCCACCTGAGCTTTGCTTACTCAACGGGATTCTGTACTGTATCGAACGTGCAATAAACACAAGACGGTTAAAGTGCATAATGCATGCACAAACACTCAAGTTAATTCTCCTAGCGAGTTCGTCTGCCTTGTCCTTCAATTTGAATCCCTGTAGGATGTTTTAGGGCCGTTTCTGCAGAGGCCGGGAGCTCCCTTGCAAATCTCTTTATCAACATGTTCCAAGTTCATAGCTATAGCATTCTTCGAAAATAAACAAACCTACATTTTTCCCAAGGTTTCCATAAATAGCAAAGAAATATTTGATGTGCCGTATTTTCCCGACTATCAGTCGCAAACGGAGTATAAGTTGCTCTTATCAAAAAAGGTTTTGTTAAGAGAAATAAAATATAAGTCGCTTCGGTTTATAAGTCGCATTATTTTTCCCACGAGTCACGAGTGTATACAGTGGCATCTCTTGGCTGTAGTTTAAACGCAGTCGGAAGTCTCTTTAGAGTATTAGTGGCAGGACCAGCAAGACGGCAAAAACAAAGCGTGACTTACAGTGTGGAAAGTACGGTCTGTAGGCGTGGGAAGAACAACCCAAGAGAAGGGAAGGTGAACGAGCAGGGGGAGATGTTGGGAAGTGAGAGTGACTTATTTGTGGAGACGTGGTGAGAAAGTAGTTATCTGCACGAGTTCAACACGGCTGCCATCAATCACCATTACCCCACTAGAAATTCCACTTCTCTCCGTGTAGTTGGTGCTTCTCTTCCCCCTGCTACTACTGACCACTGACCCTGCGTTTAACTCAATTTACCCATTCATCTTTCTGCACTGTCGGACATCTATACCTGCACCGTTGTTGGGTAAAACCCCAGAACACTGAGATGATATCATAACTCTCTGGACCGAGGACTTCATTTTCTTTAACAATAAAACACAAAAACATATTTTTTTCAAGATGACCTTTTACAGATGCTGCCGGAGAGCATTTAGCGTGCACCCGTCACTAACGTAAACAATGGAGATATAGCAGTTTGGTCTTTAGGAATCATTGTGTGTCAGTCACTATACAAGATAAGAGATACACAATGTGTATTGGCCATTTGCAAAACACCCCATTCCATCCCGCAGTATGAATTTCTACAAAAATACTATATACAATAAAAATGAACATAAAAGGAACAATAAAGTGAATGGAGTTGGTGGTCAGAATAATACTGAATCATCTTACTTATAAGTACTTATTTTATCTAATATATTCTTATGAAAGGCCAAAGTGCTATATTGCCATTGTTTACATGTGGCATTATATCAGGAATGTACACGCTTAACTCCCTCTGGCAGGACCAGCACATGGACGCAATTTTACATAATTATATTGGTAACGGACGTTTTACTGAAACCAAGAAAAATGGTTAGGATGGTTTGATCACCCTAGAGTATTGCCATGTTACATATCCGAAAGCCTTAACCTGTCCCAAAGACACCCACTTTGAAGACTACACAATAGGGCCCTGCAATCACCATGCACGTCTCAGTTGGGAATCCTTGTAGCGGTCGTGTGTCCATCCGTCGTGTGTCCACACAGGCGATCCACAGACATTCATAGTAACAGCGTGCACTAGAGCTATGAGATCAACACCGAAAGGTAGGTCCCTGGCAAGCTCCATCCAAGAACAGACATTAATTAATTCATAGCACATGGGTGTCAGTGGAGCAGCCACCACTTGGAGCCTGGCAGCATGACTTGAGCTTACTCATTCTAATACTCCTTAACGGCAGGTTAAGTCACATTCAGTTCAGGCTAATCTTCTAGTGTGCAATGCCAAGGGAGACTTTGACGCGAGACTTTGACGTGTGTGTGTGTGTGTGTGTGTGTGTGTTTCATCCACTACCCATCCAATAAACACACATGGTGACAAGCATGCAGACATGACATGGTCTCCTCTCGTTTGCATGCATGTGTGGTGTGCAACCAGCAAGATTAGCTGTAATCTGGCAGACGGGAGACTGGAGAGAGTCCCACTGGAATACTCACTCTGTAATCCCAAATAAGCCTGACACAACCTATATATATATATATACCATCAGTCTCCATGTAGAACAACACACGTCTCACCCGCTACCTTGGTGCTTCTCAACTGGTGGGAATTTAGGGTGGGTCGTAGAGCCAAACCTTTAACATAGCCTTAAAGTCACGGTTGATAACTGCAATATTGGGAAATACATGTATTTTTATTTTGGGGTGATGGGCTTATGCTCGATCAGTTGGGAACCACAACATGAAGGATCAAAAGGTGTTGGACTAGAGTCTAGATTGTTTATTCCCTTTGCTTTGTCTCGGCCCCCTGTGGTTATTTCACCGGTGTGTTCTCAGCCGTTCCTAAGCAAGAGAAAGGCTGAAAAAAGAAGTAGACCGCATAACCATAGTCTTATCCTATAATGACCTTAGGACGCACCTCAGTCTGAGCTACGCCACACACTTGACATAACAAACCCGGAGTCCGGTCTGCAGAAACAGGCCGACAAGGCTACAGAAAAGATGATTCATTTATCAATAGCGGTATCCTGGGTTACAACTTGAAAACACACAAATGTCCTATTCAATGATATAAATGAACGAGTGTGCAGGGCAGCTACAATTGTCCATCCTGTAGGTCGGCTATTCCCAAAGCTGGGTACCTGTACCCCAAGGGGTACGCACAGCTATGTAGGGGGTAAAAACTAATCTGTAATAGCCTCTCCGTGTCAACTATAAAACACACACAGCCGCCCCTACTCCGCTTCAATCGGTCACTTCATTTGGTTGTTAAATTTCTTTTTATGGCTTTTATGATTTTGCATTAGATTATGAATTACTTCTCTGGAAATGTTATATTATATTGTGTTTGAGCTGATGTGCATATCACTCGTTTGAACTATGAGAGGGCTTTCTACGAGACTGAATCAAATTAATGTTCAAAACACTTATTAGAGGGGGTACACAACAGGAGGTTCAATGTTTGAGGGTGTTACAAGGTTGAGAGTGCTTGCTTGTTTTTCCTTGTTTTTCTTTCCCTGTCTTTGCGCCTTCGCTGTGCCTGTAGGTGGAGTTTGGGCGTGGCTGACTGATTGTGCATTGGCTGGGGCCGGCCCTCCTGAATAAATACCGCCCCTCTACCAAGATGGCTCTCTCTCTCTCTCACCTGGGTTTTTCCCACGGCAGACGCGCTGGCACACTTTAGTTTTGTTCTTGTTAATTAACTTTAAACATGTTTTGAGATTTTGACATCATTTACCCTTGACGGTCACTTTGCCCATTTTTCCTTCACGTTATTAGTTTAGGGTCAGTTAGAGTAGGTTAGGTAGTTTCCCCGGAAGACTCACTTCCGCAGTTGAGACTTGTACCATCAAGGTAGGGGAAGTATGAGGTTTTCTTTTCCTTTTTCCTTTGGTTACCGTCATGTTCTGTTACAGTTCATCAGTTGTAATAAATAATCACGTTTTTCGCACAACCGATGTTCTGTGACCTTTTTTATGTTACGCAGTCCTTAAGTGGCGTTTTGGGCTCGTAACAGAGGGGTACAAGACCTTACTTAGTTAACACCGTCTTATCTTAATGTGCAACATCATATCACACACACACACACACACACACACACACACACACACACACACACACACACACACACACACACACACACACACACACACACCACACACACACACACACACACACACACACACACACACACACACACACACACACACACACACACACACACACACACACACACACACACACACACACACACCATGAATGGCGTTAGGACAAAATATAGGAAGCACAAAGAGAAACAGTAACACAACAAGAGACTTGTTGTGTTAGCCGACATATTTGATCAGAAAGGGAGGAAACAGTAGTAGGAAACCCAGTTGGTGGGGTGGCTTCAAATTGCAGACTGAAAACTGTATTTGAGCCAACATTAGTGGCCAAACACATACACATACGTATGCGTACATACATACATATATAGTGTGCCGACATATTTCTTGTTATGTTAACTTATATTGTTATAACAATGTCCATCAGCACCACGGTGTTTCACTGCTTTATTTACTCCATTCTTAGGTGTGAATTGAACCCTTGTTGTGCATCTGCTTCCACACACACATACAGTGTGAGCCCATTAACATCTGCCTGTAGGTCAACTTTACCAGCCAACATATACGCACTGTATTACACCACATGTGTTGGGATCACTTATACTTTGCGGTTACAAATCATCGGTTGGTATACGCAGGACGAGATGTTTCATATTATTGTTCATATGAAATGCCGGTGGGGTCCTGACCCCAAGGTTGTGAAACACCGCCCCCAACATAATATCGATCTAATTCAATGCAACACTTGGCTTGGTTACAATATCAGACAATGTGATGTCTGTTAATGACAAACCTCCGTGTCCAGTATACTTCCTGGTTAGTCACTAGCATGCCGGCTGCTGATGTCAGTGTTAACTCACTGCCACACACACCAGACCAGCCTGGCACCGATAAGACCCATAAGGGTGATGCATAGCATGCCGAGGGATTGGAACCAGGGGAGAGGAAGACCAGGTAAGAGGTGATAAGTTACTCCCAACGATGACTAGTGGATAGCACTCAACGCACATTGTGATATATTTATTCCCAAGAAGATGAACAGGACTGTGTGGTTACTTTATAACCTTTATAAAGACAATGCCCACCCCAGCCACCAACTGGATTCACTTTTACCGTCAGGCAGGCGATACCGCAGTATCAAGTGCCGTACAAGTAGACTCAGAGATAGCTTCCACAGTCAGGCAATCAGGCTGCTGAACAACGGCGTATAGCATATAACAATGTATATTTTATTACATTGATTTATATCAATGTAATAAACTCAGCTCTCTGGATGCACAACATAATGAATAGCCCAAGGCCCAAGAGCATTTTGTTTATTTTGTGTCCAAAATGGCATAGAAGTGTGGAGTAATGACGCGGTTAACACAATGACACCATACAAAATACACATTTATATATAAAAATAGCTTTCCTCAATAAATCTAAAAGGATCCTTGACGTATGATAAACATGTGAAGCTGTGTTCACCAAGTGTTGAATATGGCCTAACCGCATAAAGCAGGTCTTGCATGTACAGGCCATGAATAACAACCCCATCTCAAGGGTCCTCTTCAAGTTATGCAAAGCGTACAATGGCCTCTAAGACTTCAGCATTCAAATGATCCATCCCCGTCTACCATCAAGCAGCAGAGTTCAGATACCCAAACAAATGATAGATGGTTGGTCGTCTTTTGCCCCTCTGCGCATGAGCTTGGTCTGAAAACCATTAGTACCCTCAGTACCAGCAGCAAGAGATAAGCCAGCTTCAGCATCTGGGACGTTTCAGACCAGCCATCCAGTCTCTACTGATAACAGCCAGCCCTGTTTTGACATATGGAGGCCTCCAAATATTCTGTGTGTGTGTAAGTGTAAGTGTGTGTGTGTGTGTGTGTGTGTGTGTGTGTGTGTGTGTGTGTGTGTGGTGTGTGTGTGTGTGTGTGTGTGTGTGTGTGTGTGTGTGTGTGTGTGTGTGTGTGTGTGTGTGTGTGTGTGTGTGTGTGTGTGTGTGTGTGTGTGTGTGTGAGTGAGCTGCTGCTCATATTGGTACCTCCTGGCACAATGCATAGGAGGAAAGAAAAAAGTATAGCCGGGAAAACGCAAAAGGGCAACAGTGTGTGAGCGCGAGGGAGAGAGAGAGGTCAGATGAGAAAGGCAGACTGGTGAAGAAAGGGCAGCATCCTGTGTGCTAGCTCGCACACTTTCCTGTCATAGACAAACACATCTGAGAAATAATGTGGCAGCGTTGAAAGAAATAATGACTTTGTGTGTTCACGCTCTGGGGGCGGACGCACGCACGCACGCACACACACACACACACACACACACACACACACACACACACACACACACACACACACACACACACACACACACACACACACACACACACACACACCACACACACACACACACACACACACACACACACACACACACACACACACACACACACACACACACACACACACACACACACACACACACACACACACACACACACACACACACACACACACACACACACACTTCAAAGGAGGCAGAGGTGTGTAGAGGACAAGGCATTTTGTTGACCCAGGAACAAGAAGGAGCTGTGGTGAATGTAAACACAAGGCTGTGAATACAGCCAGATTAGTGCAGTGTACACACAAACACATTTGGCTGAAACAACCGCAGACAGTAGCCACCCTCCCAAACATCAACACTACATCAACACATCAACACTAACATCACACTAACATCAACACTAACATAGCTTCAAGGTAAACCTTTCCACATTTTAACCAGCTTTGTATCATTTCAATGTGTGGGTAGTATATGCCAGTATATACCAATGTGTACCTTTCCCCCAGGTTACCTGCACCCACATCTCCCGGCTACTTTTGTTGTCGCCTTTTCGCATTATATCACGAGATAAGATGTGGTTGTTTTCAAACTATATCCCCTAATAGATAGATGGAGATATGGTTGCTTTTCACACCATATACACCGGAAAGATAGAGATAGGCTGAAAAGCAGTAAAGTTTCCCTTTAACAAACTAAAAAGCCAAGCAGCTTTGAGAAAAACCAAAAAGTAACTTTTTGGTTTGAGAGAAATGGTAGCACTTCTATCCTGGAAAGGCTCCAGGCTGGGCAGGTGAAGGGGTTCTGAGAAGAGGAGGAGGATGAATGCTGGGTGAATATTCAACAGAGCCATATGTCAGTGTGGTCAGTGTTCAAAGTCCTTCTGTTGGGAGCAGGGAGATGTCCTTGAGGCGGAGCTGAACCAGCCCTGTCAGTAAATGGGGCACTGCTTCACTTTAGTGTTTTCGCAAAAGTGACCCTTAAAAAAAGGTTGCATGTGCATATTACATGGACACAAACACACATGCAGATGACAGACACAAGAGTACCAGAGCCGGCAGTGTCATCCAGTGCACAAGAAGCCAAGCGAGCCACCGCACGAACAAAGCGTGCTCCAAGCATAAAGTAGTTCAAAGTGAAACCACAGCACCTTCAGTCCACATGTTCCTGGGGGACGTGGTGCACATGGACGTGCCGTCTTCTTTATGAAGACAGATTCCATGGACCCTCCCCCGTTACAGCCCACATGCCTGCCTCCTGGTGTCAGAGAAGGCTGACATGATGAGCGGTGTACTGACCAGGTGGGCTGCGCTATGGGGGTAAGGAAGCACACTTTCACAGCTCATTTTAACTGCCTACCAAATGAGAGGCTACTGGAATTCCTCAATGTTTCATACGCTGGTGTGCTCAGTGGTGTGAAAAGCTGTCAAGCGCTGTCCAGGACCTTGTTCAAACATTCCTTATCTATCTTGCGGGCTGCAGCAGCACTCACTACCGAGGCCTCGTCCACAAGCTGACACAAAAACTATTTAAAACGCTGACATAAGCATAAGAGAGCGGTAGCGGTACAACTTTATGTCACCGCAGAGGAACATTAGGAGCATGTATCGATGGGCCGTATGATGGCCTGTTATTAAACCTAACAGTACTAGCCACGCGTAAACACCGCTCGTCACCGGTAAAAGCCATTGTTTGTAGGATTCTGGCTCATGCTTAATGTGTAAAACAACTATTTCCATGTGGAAATTAGGTCATGCTGTCAGCGCTTTGCACAATCTACGTTTCACCGACCCATACTGCTTGTGGCCAAAACGCAGAGAAATGAACGTTTTTAAAAAGTCATATACATGTGGACTAAGAAAACCAGGACCTTGTGGCTTCCCCTTATCCATCTTCCTTTGTCCATGTCTGCTGCTACCTAGTCACAGTGGTAATGGCAGACGAGGTCAAATCTCGGTGAACGGGGCGTTTCATTTACTTTTGCTTCAAATGTATTTCGACCAATCGTGTTGCTTGGAGCGTGACACGGGAATGGCTCACTCCTGCAAACCCCTTGACAGGCGGATAGCACACAAACAAACCCTATTTGGCTGGACATTCATCTCAGAAGAGGACTGATAACTAAAACGATAGGGTCATCATCCCATTTAGTCATCTCATCCATCTCTCCAGCAGTTCTCCAAGGTCCTGTCCCCCACGGGCAAGGAAAATAAAACAGAAAAACACGAGGTCATGAAGCCACGTGTCATGAAGAAAGCTTGCGTGGCGTAGTCAGGTGGAGGTGGGATTCCAATTATGCAACTTGTGCAGTGCCGTCTCGCTGCATTCCTCCGGCACGTGCCCCGACAAACAGCCCGGCGGCCCTTCACATTACGCAAGCTCAGTTCATGTACAGAGAGTCCCAACAGGCTCAGCAGCGAGACACGGCCCTCAGGGTTGTGGAATCAAAGGAACCGAATCAACCCGATAGTTTATTTATTCCCACCGCAGATGTGTACTGCATAAGGGGGACTTGATCTTAGCCACTGGCTGAAATACAAACCTATATTAGTTTGTAGTCTGTCTCAAAAGCAATCGTATCCATTACGAGTCTACCGACAACAAGGACAGTTAATAACAAGGTTGGATGACGTATAAGGTTGTCACTTTGGGGATCACCGTTGGCCTTTATTGATGTTTGACAGAATCATTTGCATATTTTCAAACAGCTTTGTACCATTACAATGTGGGTAGTATATGCAAATGATCAATGATCAATTCCCATCCATTATACCAGAATTCAGTTATGCAAATGAATTTGCTTGCCAAATACTTTTGCCAGCTCTAGAGCGACTGTTTACACTGTTGTTCTGTGGTCATGTAGCACCAATTGTGTTGCACCTTTATACTGCATAGATATTATGAAAACCCCTACTTTTCAGCGGAATTTAACTACTAGAAATGATAACAATACACCCAATAGACAAGCTATTGATTCAAGTATGTTCTGTGCCAAAGCTAGGTTCCAATATATTTGCCTGCATGCAATTTAGGTATATACCACACCACCTTGTGATTATAATTCTAAGGTATTCCATAAGTAAGTTCTAACAAATGCAATTCAGCAGTAATATGGCATTGTTTTACATCGCTCTATAAAGTAAAGAGTTTTTCTTCACGCTTTATGCCTCCATCTTCCTCCCCTCTCTCCCCCTTCACAGCTCTCTCACACCTGGTTCTGTCCTACCTCTCCCCCCCCCCCCCCACACATCTACTTTCTCTCTTTTTCTACTCTCTCTCTCTCTCACGCGATCTTCCGAATTCTCTGGTTTCTCTCGCCCCGCTCTGTAAAGTCCTTCCATTCAGTGTGAGCCAAGAGGCCCCTGCCACTACCAGTGTGTTACCCACTCCAGTTTCACATTGGCCCTCGCTCAGTTCCCCTATCTACACCCCAGTGCCTTAGTCCTCCCCCGAGAGGAACATTTGAAAGGCAATGACAAAAGTTGAATGACAGCAGAGCCAAGGTATGACCCATTACTTAAGAAAAAGAATGGTCAAGATGTGCAAAGAACCAACTGTTAAAGGTGACCACTAGGCGTGCGTACAGAAAAGCATCTGCGTCTGTACATGGGATGGGAGGTGTATTCAGCCCTCTTGCCAAGGAGCTGCCCAACTAGTCATTAACAATAATCCCCTCAAGCACATAATAAAAACTAAATAACTTGAGCCTTTCCGAAAGCTACAATTTTACAGGCGTGTCATTTTGGGAATTAGTGGATCAAAAATTAAATAATAAAGAAAATATTGTGAGCCACTTTGCAGTGGAAATGTTAAGCGACTAGACTTGGAAGTGTTGAATGCATGGGGGGGGGGGGTCACACCAGGTCATTATCAATATGAGCAGGTGGGGAGAACACAGCTAGGAACAGGTGCACAGGTGTCTGGGACCAACTGAGGCATGGATCCGTGGCTGATCTCTATACACAGCTGCCTGGCACTGATATATACATACATATATACATACACTGGGCAATATATTTATCAATATCGTGATAAGAGACTAGATATCGTCGTTTTAAAGGCTGCATTAGAGTTAAGTGATAGACTTTTCAGAACCTACCAGACTGTTCTAGCAGTTCTAGTATTTGCCTTTACCCATTTAGTTATTTACATTTCATATAATTACTTGTTTTCATTTTGAACTCAAGTTGTTGCACGCACACACACACACACACACACACACACACACACACACACACACACACACACACACACACACACACACACACACACACACACACACACACACACACACACACACACACACACACACACACACACACACACACACACACACACACACACACCAGCTGATTGTGGGTTAAGGAAGGGGGTCATTAGGAGCTTGACGTCATCCGACAGCAGTGGTCGCTTCCCTTCAGACTAAACAGCAGTGCAACACATTTAAATATAGATGAAAGCTTCAGTTAGGTTGTGAATCAGGAGATGTTATAGTGAGTGGACATCAGAGACAAACCAACCTGCTACACTGTCACATCACACATGCCACTTTACAAACATATGAAACATCTGACTAAGTTCCTGGAATAACCCTGATATTTTGGAAATAGGCGATATGACTTTACAATTTAAAGAACTATCTCACTAAGGAATGTGATGCATGTAATATGATGAATGTAGTGTGTGGGTAAGTGTGTGGGTAAGTGTGAGTAAGTGTGTAAGTGTGTGAGTGAGTGAGTGGGTAAGTGAGTGAGATGCACGCAGTGGCTCGGCGTGTCGTTGGTCCCACCATGGTTACATGGCTCATTCGGGTCAGGGGTCTGTTTTTCCAGGTGTTGCTAGGCGCCATAAAGGGGGTTCAATTTACGCAACTTCTAACACCACTTGTCCCGGTCGTGAGTCGTGACACGCTTCCCCTTTTCGGGGGCGCCTGGTGCGATCCACCCACTGCCTCGGAACACAACACGGAACCACACGTAGTACATGATGGAGGTCGCAGACACCGGTCAAAGACTACTACTCAGCATCTCCCGTGTCTTGAGACGTGTCAGGAGATAAAATCGCGCTTCCCTCCCCCCCCCCCCCCCCCCCATCACCGACAACCACATCGTCATGGTCTATATGACGTCCAAAACGTACCAAAGACTACAGGAAGTTTCAATAAAGACAAAAAGGCTTCAGGTTGTACGCAACGTGTTGCACACAACCATTTAGGACACACACGTTCCGCAATCCAACGTAACGTGTGTGTGAAGACGAGGGCGTTGAATAACTGCGTCTCGTTTATAAGTAAAGTGTAGACACAAATGATCCTGACATGAGGTCTTGACATTTACATTTAGGGCATTTGGCAGACGCTTTTTTTTCCAAAGCGACTAACAAGGAGTACATTTGTTGAAGTAGACCATAGCATAACGCTGAGGTACGTGAACATAACAATAGAGCAGTTCACAAGCATTCATATTAACAAGATGAATAACACAGTTTGGTACTGCCAGGTCACCTGCTTAAGTAGCTGTGATAAGAGCGTGTTATCAACATTAAGGATATACACTTGCTAGAATATACAACATGCTAAGAGCTATTAATGTCAGGACTTAAGCAAGTTAGGGGTTCACAAAGGAGAAGGAGGGTTCATGGAGAGTCCAGGTGGACTCTGACATGACTTTACGATACGACAGTACGACTTGGTTGGTCGTCTCTCTGCAACTTTTAAAGAAAGGTATCATCAGGGTGGTGGTGGTGGTGGGGGGGGGGGGGGGGGGAATACTCACAAACTTCTTCTTGGTTTCTCCATCCTCGTAGTGCTTCTTCGCTTTCTTGTCCTTCTTGGTGGCAGACGCCGAGGCAGCGTTCCCAGGGTATGGATCCATTATTATTAATATTATTATTATTATTTATCAATGAAAGTCGATCGCCCTATTGCCTCACAGTGTGTGGGGAAAGAAGCCACTGATGTGATGTCTGATCGATGTCTCTTATCTCTCTCTCTCTCTCTCCTCTCTATGTATGTCTCTCTACCTCTCTCTCTCTACTCGAAAAGACAACAAGTGATGTGTCCACCCAAGTGTAGTTAGTCTTTGGTGTCAGGACAGTGTATATATGTATATATAAATATATGTGTATCTAGACCTGGTCTTTTGGGGGCTCTGTGTCCCCCCCCCACCCAGTTAGCGCCGCGTTGCTAGCGGCTCCTCTCTTACGAACCCCGTCCGGTACCGATGGAGGGAAATTCAAAAATCCCCCCCCTCTGAACTGTGCGACGGGTGGGAGAAAAAAGTTTGTTCTCTACAAACACTACAAAAGTACGACAAGAAGCGTAAATCGCGTTAAGTGTGAAGCACACAAACCGAACTAACTAACGGCCGAAAAGAAGTTCAGTGGCCACCAAAGAAAAAAGCCGCCGCTTCTCCCGGTCCGCTGTTAGTAGTAACCGTCAACAAGTGTTAGCCTCCGTTAGCTTAGCGTCCGTGGAGTATAGCTCTCTCTCTCTCTCTCTCTGGGGGGAGAGAGACGGGTCCTCTCTCTTCTGTCGGCTCCCCGTCCCGTCCGCGAGTTGTGTTTTTAGTTTAAAGTTTTAAGAGTTAACTAAGGTGGTGGTGGTTTGGTATACGACGTGTCCATGTCCATACATTAACTCCTTTGAACACAAGTGGACTAAAACAACAGGGAGTGCAGCCCCAATCCGCGGACTAGTGAGTTGGTGCCTTCCTGTTCTGACAGGTTGGTTGTACGGTCGGTGGGGGAGGGGACACCGCGGGGCAACACCTGAGAGGAGTTCACTAACGTTACACTAGGCTGGGAGAGGATCCTCACGTGTGGCGTTATCCCGGTCTGTCGAACGCAATTTCCGGTATTCTACTTACTTCCTATGCGTTCCTGTGAGTTCCCGAATGAGGAGAATGATGATAAGGACATGACAAGAATAACAACGTCAACATCGACAAGGATAGTATAACTATGGAGTTTTGACTGAGAATTTGTGAAAGTAAAACGTGTAACTGAAACCGATACCCCTGTCGGAAGTCCCGCCCTCCCTCTCGCCAATAACGCAAACGACGAGGTCCACAAGTAGCATATCCTACTGGCAAAATAAGGTTAGAGAGGAGAGACTAGGAGGCAGGGATGTCAAGACCTTATAATACACATATTAGCCTACAGCCTGTAGTTCTCCTAACTCAGAGGGACAACAATAAGTAAACTACTACTATATATAGTAGTAGTAGTATACTATTATTAATACTATAATAATAATAATAATAATAATAATTATAATAATAATAAAAAGAATAAACACAATTAACGACATAAACCTTTACACATACATACATACATCAGAGAGATAATCACAATAACAATAATAACAATAACGCGTAATAAGAATCGAATTCCCCTGTTTAACTCCATTGGTAGTCGGTCTTCTAGCGCCACCAAGTGGAGCAACGTGTAAACGACAGGACGGCCGCTCTGCGTTCCGTTGCAATTTACGCACCAGCGTCTTCAGTTATGCTTTACAATATTACACGAGAATATACTCTTAGTATGCTTAGGTAGGTCTACGCACACTATGCATTTACAAAACATCGACCACCGTTGATCTGCATTTATTCTGCTAAACCATAGGCCAATAGGCCTACTCAATGTAGTTCCTCGGCACGTTTCAGGTCATCATCTCTCTTCTATCGTAACTCTCTCTGTCTCTTTCTGCAGGAGGCTATGAATGGGCCTACTAGAACCATTGACCCGCAAACTACACGCACACACACAGTATGTACACACAGGCCTACAGAGATAGGCGCATCAGTCTGTCTTGGTTTGATTTGGAGCTACAGGTCTAGTTCACGGCGGATGAGGGACGGACTTTGAATCAATCTGTCTAGAATGGCACGGCCTGCAGGTTAGAATGAACTAAAGAAACAAGAACAACATCTATAAGAAAGAAGAAAGAAATGCCAGGCAATGCATTTCCTCGTAATTTTTGTTCCATCCACACAATGATGTCTTTATCAAGATGAGGTGAATCTCAGTTTATTGGGTCGCTTGTTTACATCGAAGAAGAAGAAGAAGAAGAAGAAGAAGAAGAAGAGTGAGTGGGCTCCATTGTTACACATTACAAGACAGTTCTAGTCATACAAAACGTGTGATTTACATCGTGTTCACTGTTTCACCCAGCAGCATGGCTTGTCTGGGCGACCTAAAATACTCGTAGAATACGTTTTATGAATAGTTATAGCTATAGTCGGTATAGGCCTGTATAGAACCCCATAGTAACCGACTACACGTTTACAAATGAATCAATAAATGCACATGGTGTTACAGAATAGCTGGAAGGTTGCGCACCGAAGTCCATATCCGACCAACAGGTACACGAAGAGGCCTTTAATCCACATGGCCAGAATCCACTCCAGTTCTCCTCCAACACACGTGTGTGTGTGTGTGTGTGTGTGTGTGTGTGTGTGTGTGTGTGTGTGTGTGTGTGTGTGTGTGTGTGTGTGTGTGTGTGTGTGTGTGTGTGTGTGTGTGTGTGTGTGTGTGTGTGTGTGTGTGTGTGTGCGTGCGTGTGTGTGCGTGTGGGGTCTACTTGTAGGAGGTCCTCGCCTCCCTCAGTGACCGGTCGTAGGGCATGGAGGCGAAGAAGGAGTTCCGCAGCTGGCAGTTGATGAAGAACACGATGAGCAGCACCAGGAGGAAGAGCACCAGGCACATGACGATGTAGGTGGTGAGGTCGGGCTTGTGCAGCTCGCCGCCCCCCTCCACCCGCAGCCCCCCCGCCCCGCCGCCCCGGCCCGCCGCCGTGGGTCGGATGAGCAAGGCGGCCACGCTCTGCACGGGGCCGTCGTGGTGGGACGCGTTGGGCGAGTGGGTGGTGGACTGCGCCATGGCCGCCAGGTGGTAGTCCGCGGGGGCCGTGGAGTTCAGGAGGATCTGCCTGAGCATGGTGGTCCGTCGGTTATGGGCTGCTGCGTCGTCGGACCGCTGAGAGAGAGAGAGAGAGAGAGAGAGAGAGAGAGAGAGAGAGAGAGAGAGAGAGAGAGAGAGAGAGAGAGAGAGAGAGAGAGAGAGAGATGGAGAGATGGAGAGCTTAGAGAGCTTTTATCCGACAGTGTTGACACTATTACCAGATTCAAATCCCGACTTAAAACCTCACCTGTTCAAACCAGCCTACCCACATCCCCATCGTCTGTTTCTCCTGGATAACCTGTCCTCATCATGTGCGTGTACACACAACTGTCTCCTCCATGATTGCCTGTTTGCGTTTTTATCATGTTCAGTTGCCTCTTTATTTAACAAAGTGTACGGTGTCCTTGGGTGTCATGAAAGGCGCCTAACATAAAATGTATTATTATTATTAGTATTATTATTATTATTATTA
>CM051001.1:31294505-31299505 GCA_027704905.1 Muraenolepis orangiensis
CACCGCAGGGGCGAGAGAAGCCTTTGAGAGTCTGCCACACAAGTAACCGTGGTGTCACGATCCAACCCAGCTCTTCCCGCTCCTAGTCCTAGATCTCCGCTGGCTTCCTGGATCTGCGATGTCACGATGTCTCCGTTCCAAGATGCCACTCCGTCAGCCGTTTCCTACTCAACTCCCTGTTGTCAATCGCTCCTCATTACCAAGCTGTATTTAAGCCCTGTCTGTTGTCTGACTCATTGCTGGATTATCACCCCGATTTTCAGAAAGACTCACGTTCGTTTCAAGCTAAGTTCATTGTAACGACCTCGTTTTTGCCTTGCGTCTTTGTACCTCTGCCTCCAGCCTCGACTACCTGTTACCGACCTCTGCTTGCCTTGACCCCGTTTTGGATTTGCCCAGTCTGTACCTCTGCCTTGGATCCCACATTAAAGTGTCTGTTCCATTTGACTGATCTGTTCTCCTGCTCTTGGGTCCCACCTTCACCCGGCCGTGACAAATGGTCCATGGGGGGGAGGGGATGTGGAGGGAGGCCACAGGCCGCTGGGTGGGTGGGGGGGAGGGATGTGGAGGGAGGCCACAGGCCACTGGGGGGGGATGTGGAGGGAGGCCACAGGCTGTTGGGTGGGGGGGAGGGATGTGGAGGGAGGCCACAGGCACTGGGGGGGATGTGGAGGGAGGCCACAGGCTGTTGGGTGGGTGGGGGAGGGGATGTGGAGGGAGGCCACAGGCCACTGGGGGGGGATGTGGAGGGAGGCCACAGGCCGTTGGGTGGGTGGGGGGGGAGGGATGTGGAGGGAGGCCACAGGCCACTGGGGGGGGGATGTGGAGGGAGGCCACAGGCTGTTGGGTGGGTGGGGGAGGAGGGATGTGGAGGGAGGCCACAGGCCACTGGGGGGGGGATGTGGAGGGAGGCCACAGGCCGTTGGGTGGGTGGGGGGGAGGGATGTGGAAGGAGGCCGCAGGCCACTGGGTGGGGCTGAAGGCCCGAGCGCTGTATGATGGAGAGGATCACTGCTGCGGACCCATCAGGGGGAGTTTGTCTGCTGCCACTGAGGGGAAGAATTAAAGAAGATTGCCTTAGTGTGTGTGTGTGTGTGTGTGTGTGTGTGTGTGTGTGTGTGTGTGTGTGTGTGTGTGTGTGTGTGTGTGTGTGTGTGTGTGTGTGTGTGTGTGTGTGTGTGTGTGTGTGAAAATATACTCAGTTGATATCAGCCATCGTTTTTCTGCTGAAGGAAGAAACAAAAAGCCAGTAAAATGCCTCCTCCCAAAGACAAGGACACAGGGTGCTGAGGACACAGGGTGCTGAGGACACAGGGTGCTGAGGACACAGGGTGCTGAGGACACAGGGTGCTGAGGACACAGGGTGCTGAGGACACAGGGTGCTGAGAACACAGGGTGCTGAGGACACAGGGTGCTGAGGACACAGGGTGCTGAGAACACAGGGTGCTGAGGACACACGGTGCTGAGGACACAGGGTGCTGAGGACACAGGGTGCTGAGGACACAGGGTGCTGAGGACAAAGGGTGCTGAGGAAACAGCTTTATTGCAGGAGTTTATGTTGTTGATAACGGTGATCAGAGCAGATGGTGCGTGCTTTTCCTCGAGTGTGTGTGTAGTGGTGGTGGCTGGTTTAACCTGTGGGCCTTTGGTTTTACCTGTGGACCCACAGGTGTGAAGCCATACCCAGCAGCCCCAGAATCGAATCAGTCTACCTCGGGGCCAGGTGAGGCTATAGTGGTTTATTCCGTTTATACCACAGTTACCAACAACGATTAGATATGAGTTACTTCCATCTATGATGTTATTAGGTTTCTATTCATCTCGGAATCTCAATTTACAGATTTTCGTCAAGACTCTTGATGAAAATCTCGGAGAGAAACGCATTTGAGAGTGCAAGATGAAGGTATCAGAAGACTATTTTAACAAAGTGTATCAATACCAGCCCAGTTTCTGTTCTCTGGGTCTCCCACAATGAGAAGATGATGCTATTGTTTTAGTTATCAGTCCTTTGATAGAATGATGGAGGAACGAGTACAATTCCTTAATGGAAATGGCCAAGAAAGAAGAAACTGAACGTCATCTTTAGATGTTTATCTAAAGTCTGATTTCTGAGAATAAGTTTTTATCAACTTAATCAGCTGAAATGTGTGTGTGTGTATGCATGCATTTACTGTGTGTGTGTGTGTGTGTGTGTGTGTGTGTGTGTGTGTGTGTGTGTGTGAGAATGTGCGGTGTGTGTATGCATATACGTGTGTGTATGCAAATACAGTATGTATGCATGTGTGTGTGTGTGTGTGTGTGTGTGCTTGTGTATGCATGTACAGTATGTAGTTCCTGCCAAGCTCGACACCAAGCTCGACACCAAGCTCGACACCAAGACACCAAGCACGCCTAGACACCAAGGTCTAGGCGTGCCCCCATCCATGTGCAGCTGGATACTGGACCTCCTGTCGGACCGCCAGGTGGTGAGGATGGGCAGCACCACTTCAGAGCCACTGACCCTCAACACCCCCAGGGATGCGTGCTGAGCCCTCTCCTCTACTCCCTCTACACCCACGACTGCATGGCTATGCACAGCTCCAACGTCATCGTCAAGTTTGCTGACGACACGACAGTGATGGGCCTGATCGCCGGAGACGACGAGACAGCCTACAGGGAGGAGCCTGGGAGGATCCTCAGCCTCAGGCGTCTGAGGAAATTCCGCATGGGCCCCCGCATCCTGAGAACATTCTATAACGGCACCATGGAGAGTGTTCTGGTGTATCACCGCCTGGTACGGGAACTGCACCGCACTCGAGCGCAGAGCGCTTCAAAGGGTGGTGCGGACGGCCTAGTATATCGTTGGAGGTGAGCTCCCCTCCCTCCTGGATATATACAACCAGTGGTGCGTGGCCAAGGCCAAACGCATCATAAAGACATTGCCCACCCAGCCACAAACTGTACTCACTGTTACCGTCAGGCAGGCGATACCGCAGTATCAAGTGCCGCACAAAAAGCTTAGAGATAGCTTCCACAGTCAGGCCATCAGGCTGCTGAACAAGGGCGTATAGCATATAACAATGTATATTTTATTACATTGATTTATATATTTATATAGATATATATACATATTGCTCTTTTTCTGTGCCGATATATTGAATTTTATAAATTGCATTTTTACTTTTATATATTTAACTTTATACAGTTTTATTTTTATTTTAATTTTTTTTTTAACTTATTTGATTCTATTCTGTTTTTATCTTATTTTATAACTGCTGTCTGTCGTCGGGTATTGCACATAACATTTTCACTCACTGCTTTATACTTGTGTAAACTGTGAAGTGACAATAAAGTTGACTTGACATGTATGTATGTATGTATGTATGTATGTATGTATGTATGTATGTATGTGTGTATGTATGTATGTATGTGTGTGTGTGTGTGTGTGTGCTTGTACAATATGGTACAATATGGAAGCATGTGTGTGTGTGTGTGTGTGTGTGTGTGTGCTTGTACAATATGGTACAATATGGAAGCATGTGTGTGTGTGTGTGTGTGTGTGTGTGTGTGTGTGTGTGTGTGTGTGTACAGCTGTGGATCCGAGGGGGGTGTGGGGGGTGTGGGGGGTGTGGGGGGTTAGGTTAGGAGTGGAGGCATCGGAGGGGAGATGTAATCTGCCTCGGGACGTCTTGTCCTTTCAGGCCCGGAGGTCAGCCACTCTCCCAGCTTCTGCAGGGAGCGATAGCGCCAGGGAGGATATAAGAGACAGGGAGAGGGAGAGGGAGAGGGAGAGAGAGAGAGAGAGAGAGGGAGAGGGAGAGGGAGAGAGGGGGAGAGAGAGAGAGAGAGGGAGAGAGGGAGAGAGAGAGAGAGAGAGAGAGAGAGAGAGAGGGTCACCCAGGACACACCCACACCCACGCATGCACACATACTCGCACACACTAATGCAGGAACATGCACAAAGGCCTACACACAGAGAAACACCACACACACACACACACACACACACACACACACACACACACACACACACACACGTGCAGCCACACACACACAGCCGCCTGTATGACGCAAACACACAGGCACACAAAAGCATGCATGTACATGAACACACACTGTACACTTAAGCAGAGGTTGTCAACCTTTTTCTCAGATATTCTATGTTTTTTCAGATTTTTTTACAGCAACCCATATAGTCAAGTCAAGTCTCAAAAATACAAAACAAACATCAATGGGAAGGTTGTGCCAGCATACAGGAGCCGACTGGGGCAAAAATAGACAGGCAGGTATTAGACAGGTGAGTGGTCCGGGACAGGCGAGGGGTCTGGATACCGGGAGGTCGAAGTAACGACAGGTATCAGACAGGAGAGTAACGCGGGACAGGCCAGGGGTCTGGATACCGGGACATCGGCGTAACGATTCCGTCCAGAATGTACAAAGTACAAAGTAGTAAGTACTACCTAGCCCCGAAGTAACAGGACACCAGGGTATATATACACCCCCAGGTGCGGTGATTAACCTAATCAGTCTCGGAAATTGCCGACAGGTGTGTGTGTGCCGCCAAAGCCTGCGGCTTGGCCACGCCCCCTGTCAACCACCGTAACCGTGACAGTCACAGTGACCTGAGGTCCTCTCTCTCTCTACTGTGTTTTTATGTTGCTATTTTGCCAAATACTGCACCACATTGCACTTTATCTGTAATACACCTCATCCCATCTTATGTATGTTACGTTATGTATCTTATGTATTGCGACTGTTGCACAATAATTTCCCTTGGGATGAATGAAGTCCATCTATCTATCGATCTATCTATATTGGACCATATTTGTTAGACCCCAGCGAGACCGAAGAACCAAATGTGCCAAAGAACCCAGAAGTAGCGAGACACGGACACTCAAAACAAAGGAAAAAATGTCTTTACTGTATATCTCCAACATCAAACACATAAACAAGGCAGGGTTGGACTGGATATCTGGCGAGGTCGGAGCTGGAACATGCAGTCTCTCGTGACGGTGGTTCTC
>CM051001.1:31304505-31314505 GCA_027704905.1 Muraenolepis orangiensis
TGTGTGTGTGTGTGTGTGTCTCTTAATGATAAGGCTTGTTTACTGCTAGTAGCGGATGTCTGCGCATGAACATAGATCTTCACGATTTTGCATGGCAGTCTGTGTGTGTGTGTGCGTGGGTGGGTGGGTGTGTGTGTAGATGCTTGCTCACGTGTGCCGATGCTCCTGCACAAAGATATTGAGTCCAGATATTGAATCCATAAATTAAATTTCAGACCTTGATATTGATTTCAGATGTCCCCCCCCCCCTCATTGACGGAAAGCACGACGCAAGCCCACCAAGGAAGAGGTAACTCATTTTAATTCAAGGATCAAAAATATGTCAATATAGTTGTTCTTTTCGTAAGTAAAACATAGAAATACAGCATTTGGGTCATTTCAGTGTGTTGGTAATGATCAGTTATCAAACAGCCGTCCTGTGACACTCTGGTTCTCTGACACACGACACACCACGAATCAAAGATAAAGACACAGCCTCACGTTTCATCACCGCATGTTCCGAAATACACAGGAAGAGAACAAAGAAAAAGACTAGTTTCATTATTATTAATATAAGTAGTATTATTATACATTTTTAAATATTCAACGTTTCATCGTACAAATTTCAATCGATTTTTCACCCGGTCATCAATAAACAACTCATAACTCATAACCCAACCTGTCCTGATAACAAAAGGGTTTGTACCCGGTCTATCTCTAGAACACCACACTGAGAACAGGATGAAGGAGACACCGACGGAACGTCTGGAACTGGCAGTGAGTTCTGAAGGGGGGGGGTCATGTGACATGTCATGTGACAGCGGTCACGTGACATGACAACCGAGCTCTTGACATCAGACATGACATCATGGGGACGGAACGTTCAAGATCATATGCTGAAAAGAACGAACAAACAAAAAAAGCTAAAAATAGAATGGATTCACACCAAGAATATTACTGAGAAATTAAATTAATGAGGCAACATTACAAGTGGGTTTTCAATGTGTATAATAATGTTAATAATATTTTATATAATAATGTATGTATTATTCTATTAAATTATACCTATATTATATGTTCTATTATACTGTTACAGACTGAATCCATATATATATATATATATATATATATGGATTCAGTCTGTGCTTCACGCCTGATATAATTGTTGGATTGTCCTCTGGGTTTTGTTAAAGAGGAACTTGGCTGTCATTTCAATGACAATGTGGGCAGAGAACAGACCATCTATACTAGACTAGAAGGGAAGAGAATTACCATTTCAGAAAACCACTAAAAAATATATTAAAATATTTTAAGTACTTACATTTAATTGTATTCTTTAGAGCAGGTAGGCTAATCAAACAAATAAGGAAAGCCTCTACAAATTAGATATGAACAATCTCTCTCCATCTCTACTAGGATGCTCCTGACGGCTCATTTAACTGTCTCTCCATCTCTACTAGGATGTTGATGATGGCTCATTTAACTGTCTCTCCATCTCTACTAGGATGTTGATGATGGCTCATTTAACTGTCTCTCCATCTCTACTAGGATGTTGATGATGGCTCATTTAACTGTCTCTCCATCTCTACTAGGATGTTGATGATGGCTCATTTAACTATCTTCTATGGTCTGCCAACGCAATTCATGCCGTTCTCAGAGAGAAAAAATATACTTTTCTAGTGCCGGCTACCAAGCAACTAGTCACAAACATTCCTACTCTCTACCCCTCCCCCTCTCTTCCTCCCCACCTCCCTCTCTTCCTCACCTACCCCTCTTCCTCTCCTCCCCCTCTTCCTCACCTACCCCTCTCTTCCTCACTTCCCCCTCTTCCTCACCTCCCCCTCTCTTCCTCCCCTACCCCTCTCTTCCTCACCTCCCCCTCTCTTCCTCCCCTACCCCTCTCTTCCTCACCTCCCCCTCTCTTCTTCACCTACCCCTCTCTTCCTCACCTACCCCACAAACCCTGCCTTTAAGAGCAGACTAGTTAGAACAAAGGTATGAATGGCAAATGGGGCAAAAAGTCTAAATAGAAGTACAGTTTAAGAAAAGGAACATTTCAGTGACATTTCAGGCTCCTTAAAAATAGTTATTATTATTTTTAAATCATGTGCGTTACTACCCACCACTGAGTGTAGTGTATGTCAATGAGCAGTGTGTTTCCCTTCCTCCAGGTTCCTCCTGGACCCACATCTCCCTGCTACTTCAGTCCACCGGGTGACGGCAACTCTTCCCCAACTCGGTCATCTGAGGCGGCGATGGGTTAAGATTTAGCGTGGGCCCGGAGCGGCACAGAGCATCAGCAACAACTGCAGGCATTTTTCACACAATATCACGAATGCAGAAAGATATCATAAGGTTGTTTTTAAGACTATATCCCTAATAGATAGATAGAGATAAGGTTGTTTTTCACACTACATCCCTAATAGATAGATAGAGATACGGTTGTTTTTCACACTGTATCCCTAATAGATAGACAGAGGTAAGGTTGAAAAGCAGCAAAGTTCCCCTTTAAATCCTTCAAGAGAAACTCAAAGGCTCCTCCCCGCTTAAGAGACACTTGACTGACACATCAGACGTGGCTACTTTCCGTTTGTTCCCGCTTGACGGCGAAGCAGCTAGCACCCACAGTTAGGGGGAGTGAACTGCTGACCACTATGTGTGTGGCGTGTGTATGTAGTCGGTGACTGGTTTCAGCAGCCTCGCCCGGCCCGAGTCAGACTGACTTAAGAGCCTGTGGATCCTTGGTAATCAAGGCACCACAGGTTGAAGCTGCCCCCAGCGCCCTCCACACAGGAGCGCCAGCCCTCAACCATCTGCTCTGCTTCTGCCAACGTTTACAAACGCCCCAAATAACCAGTAAAATACTCATCTACCTGGGACGTCCATGTTGTCGGGAGACGCCCGGGGGGGGAGGGGGGAGCGGAGCGGGGGGAGGGGACGGGGGGGGGGGGGGGGGGGGAGGGGCTACACAGTAATAACTGCTCATCCGCCAACCGTCTCCACGGCGGAGAATGGGCTCCTTTTGTGGTCCTTTGTGTTCAAAGCGGTAGTGAGGAGTGAGCACGGTAAACGGACGCCTTATTATCACAAATGCACAGCATGGGTCCACCCTCCCTATTATCACCATCATCATCGGGAAATGATGAAATAAATGAATGCAGCGATGCACAATAAATACAATTTAAAAAAACAAAACATCAATAAATAAATAAATAAATAGAGTTAAATGGACAGGAGAAATAAACAGCCTGCTTACGATGCTACTCATTTACTTAAGGCATTTCATCATGTTGCTACTTCTTAATATATTAAACTGGGGTTTGTTTTCTTCCGTTTGACCCTTTGGCCCCTGCGTCCGGAGCTGTGGTGTGTGTGTGTGTGTGTGTGTGTGTGTGTGTGTGTTCCAGAGCTGTGTGTGTGTTCCAGAGCTGTGTGTGTGTTCCAGAGCTGTGTGTGTGTGTGTTCCAGAGCTGTGTGTGTGTGTGTGTGTGTGTGTGTTCCAGAGCTGTGTGTGTGTGTTCCAGAGCTGTGTGTGTGTTCCAGAGCTGTGTGTGTGTGTGTGTGTGTGTGTGTTCCAGAGCTGTGTGTGTGTGCTGCAACATGTTAATTAGCGTGCCTGGTGTGTAGAGGAGGCACTAAGCCCCGCCCCCTCCTGGCTTGGTTTTTTTTCCCTCCTTCTGCTTTTTTTTCTTTCAATGTCTGGTTTTGTTCTCTCTCTATAGATATATCTGTGTGTGTGTGTGTGTGTGTGTGTGTGTGTGTGTGTGTGTGTGTGTGTGTGTGTGTGTGTGTCTACCCCCCCCCCCCCGCAGTCCAATCAACACTGTTTAATAACCTACAGACATAGAACACCGCTTTTGAAGACATCTACAAGACACCCACCCACACACACATACAACACAGCTAGCTCCCCTCCTCCTCCCTGCCTGGCTCCCCCCTTCTCTCCCCATGGGTTTTTTGTGTTGATATTTCTTGGCAGTGGCGGCTATTGTCCCCCCCCCCCCCCCCCCCCCTGTTGGCATTTGCCATCGCGATGTTTAGGACGACCTGGAACCACAAAATGTCGACTTTGCCTTTCTGACTGTTTGCTGTCTGCTGTTCCTTCTCTCGGTGGAGCCCCAATGTCCTTTGTTTGTCGTCTTGGATTTGGACCCCAAACATGACCCGCCCCTCAGCTCTGGCCCGACCCCCAACCGACCCCCCCCCCCTGTTTCACCTCTGACCTTTGATTGCACCACATCTCCTAGCCGCTCATTCAAAACCTCTCTCTCTCTCTCTCTCTGTCTCTCTGTCTCTCTGTCTCTCTCTCCCCCGCCATCTTCTTCTACATGTTCTGGTAACCCCTCCCCCCTGCGCCCCCCTCCCCTCCCCACAGGGGGGGGTCCTGGTGGTCAGTGTCTCTTGGGGTCCTTGCTGAGCTTGTGTCTGAGCTGCTGGATGAGTCCGGCCAGCTGATCCGTGGACTCAGATTTCTCCTCCAGGAGCTCGTAGCGCAGGCTGGAGATGTCCTGCTTGATCTCCTTCAGCTCGCCTACACACACACACACACACACACACACACACACACACACACACACACACACACACACACCACACACACACACACACACACACACACACACACACACACACACACACACACACACACACACACACACACAAACATACACACACACGCACACAAGCGTACGCACACACACACACACACACACAGCACACAACATGATTAATTGCCTGTAAAAATGAAGTGTGTCTAGGCACACATAAAAACTGTTTACAGACAACCTCTGAGGGCCACAGGGCCACAGGCCCACAGGGCCACAAGCTGTGAGGCAGAAGATGGGCGCATGGACGGCTCTGCCTGCAAGTCTCCCCACTCAAATCACACAGAAGGACTGTTTGGGATGGTTACATTACATGACTTACTGCATGACTTCTTACAGTACATTACATGTTACCTTTTACATATTAATATATATACTTAAGTCACTTGTATGTGTGAATTGTACCCAAGTGTACACACCATCATTGTCAGCAAAGATACCCTCCTCAGCTACCCTATCACTGGGCAGATTAGCATAGAACACACACACACACACACACACACACACACACACACACACACACACACACACACACACACACACACACACACACACACACACACACACACACACACACACACACACACACACACACACACACACACACACACAGTATGCGGCCTGTCTCACCCTCATTAACTTCGTCGTTCTCGCGGTCCACTTGAGCCTTCAGCACGTAGCGCTTGATCAGCCGCTTCATGATCTTCTGCAGGGGGGGCGAGAGAGAGAGAGAGAGAGAGAGAGGGAGAGGGAGAGGGAGAGGGAGAGAGAGAGAGAGAGAGAGAGCGGTTACCACAGCGGCAGGAGAGCAAGGCAAAGTGGTGTGACGGGATCCGGGAGAGGGTGAAACCCATTCACGCAGCAGGGGGTCCACATTAGCGCCACCCCGCACACACTCTCTCGCCCTCCGGGGGGTCAGCGAGGGCCACAGGCGGTTTGCGGTCCCTTTTTCCCCGGGCATCTCATAAATACCTTTTAGACGGAGTTGATATGTATTTTGGTGAGAGAAGTTTAAAGCGGGATATATAATGAAATAGTCCAAAAGTAAAGCCATGTCGGCCGTGTCGTATCAAATGTGGAGACTAAATGAGGTGGTGTAGTGAGAGTGTACATGATGCACTATGGTGGCTTAAACATCCATACACCCACTGGGGGAAGCTCCAGGATTAACCTCAATTCACGCTTCAGAGATGCAGTGGGGAGCAGTGTGTGTGTGTGTGTGTGTGTGTGTGTGTGTGTGTGTGTGTGTGTGTGTGTGTGTGTGTGTGTGTGTGTGTGTGTGTGTGTGTGTGTGTGTGTGTGTGTGTGTCGTGCGCGCGCAGCGAGTGTGTGGTTGTGCGAGTCAAAGAGGGTGGCAGAGATGGACGGTGAACGCTGGCGGATCATCACACTACAACCATTACAATAAATCAGATTGGACCACGGGGGGGGGGCACAGCGGGGGGGGGGGGGGTCACCGTGGCAGCATCACTCCTCCTCCAGAGAGCACGATCGTTTGGTCAATATCTCCACACAATCGGCGGATTACATAAGCACCCTGCCCAATAGCCCAAAGTAAATCGGAAACGTCCACGGTTTCAAAACGTCCCCCAATGGATGTGACATTAAAATGTGCTGTTGAGACAGTCTCCTGCCGGCTGTCCAACGGGGGACAGCCGGTACCAACTGGTGTGGACACAAGTGAGGGGGGGGGGTTAGTGTATGGAGGCTGATGAGCCGCCTTGTGTAGCTGGCAAGGTGTGACTAACACAAGTCAACAGCTTACAACGCCTGCTGGCCGAGCCACCCCATCCCAGCATGAGGGCGACATTGTGGAAACATGTCCATAGCCAACACCTTCATGCTCTTGTGGGCATCGGTTTCCCTCGGCTTCTTGGAGCACCATCCTGCTGCCTGATCTTTAACCGCCTCCTTCCTTTAGGGTTGTCATGTCTTCCTTCTTTCTCGTCACCATCTCCATCACTAAGAACCGCAACCACTCTGGGCACCATCTCTTCTCCCCCCTACGGTCCGGTGGCCGGTTACACAGCATCCGTACAGCAAGGACTTCCAGGTTCAAGGACAGCTTTTATCCACAGGCAGTGACCTACTGAACTGCTAGGAGTGCTGCCACTATCGTAACATTGTCATCTATATACATTACACTATCATACTTTTGCTGGACTTTCTGGACTCATCATAATTACTGCACTGTTCTGCAATGTATTCATGATGCTGCTGCACTACTGGCACTTTAAAATGCTTTTTAAATGCTTTTTGCACAATGTAGCATATGTACTGTATATATCATCTATCATATATATATATATATATATATATCCCTTTATTGTTATTTTTACTGTGCACAGTATTGTTATAGTTTAGTGGTGTATAGTATAAGTATAGTACATAGTATAGTACAGGGCTTCTCAAAAACTCCGGACCGGACTCTGTGTCACTTTAGATGTAAATTAATGTACATTTTCTTTTGTCGGGCGCGTTGTGAGAATGAGCGTGCGTATACGTATAGATTTACTTGTTAGCGCGAGTGTGACTCGCATTGCAGACCGCAAGTTACCGCAAGTTCACTTTAGTTTTCACTTCTGTGAAAGTGAAAGTCTAATGCTCCCACTGGTTGCATTAGGGAGGGGGAGGGCTGAGGGGGTTTGTTGTAAGTTGTCTGTCAGTCTGTTAGTAACTGTCAGTCAGGGACCTGCACACGTTATCGCTAATGCTGGCAGCATGTTGTTCTCAAAGTTCCCAAAGCAAAGGAAAGTTTATCAAAATAACTGAGAATTCAAAGAACAATGGTCAGAGAAATGCATCTATGAATCGAAGCACAGCTATTTTGAGCAGCAGTATTTTGAACCCCAGAACACAGAGGTGAGGACAGCAACAGTTTAACTCTTCCTATCAAGCCACAAACAGACTGTTTGTCAGATCTATGACTATGTTAGAGAGAGCCAATGAAGCCTCACCATGAGGCCTGAGTTTACTTCTGATTTACAAGTAGTGAAGGTGCATGATTGTAGTAACTGAAGCTTTTGTGAAGGGTAAGGAGAAGCAGGAGATGCCTGAGAGCAGATTCCCTTATCAGACTACAAAATGCAGAGTGCATTTCACTGGCCGTTGATGAATCAACTGACCGCACTGACAACGCCCAGCTATGCGTCTTGGTAAGGTATTACAGTGAGGCAAAGGGAACATTATGCGACGACATATTAGGCCTCCAAATCCTCCATGGCCAAACCAGGGGAGAGGACATTGATGAAGCCATCATGCAGCTGCTGAATGAAATGGGAATTGACCTCAAGACTTTGGTGTCCATTGCAACTGATTGAGCTCCAGCCATGACTGGGAGAGAAGGGAGCTGTTCAGCACCTGAATGAGCACCACCCAGACCTGCTGTCATACCACTGCATCGTTCACCAGTCAGTGCTGTGTTCCAATCTTGGAAAATATTATGAATCTGGTGAACTACCTGAGAGCCTCCGCAGTCCTTCAGGACCGCCTTTTGGTGTGCATTTCAGACTTTCAGTCAATGAACTGAAAAGGCGGTTTTCGTCTGAATCTTGTGGTGTTCTACCGGGCACGTCTGCCTTAAATCCAAAACACAAGTCATTCCTTGACGTGGAACGCCTATCACCCATGGCCCAGGATTATGGGGTAGAAACTGACAACCTGTTTCGACGGCTCCTTGACCGAAAAAAGCAGCAGCAGGAACAAACTGAACACCACGCACACATTTCTCTCCCTTCTCTCCGGCCATACAAGGATGCATTTATTGATTTGCACGGACTCTTATGTATATCGGTCCCACTGCCGGTCACGTCTGCAACCTGCGAACGCAGCTGTTCTTGTTTACGGCGTGTCAAAAACGACATGAGGAGCAACAGCAGGGACTTAAGGAATAGCTATTTGGCTTTGCTGTCCATCAAGGCAGAACGTGCAAAGAGCCCTTGATGAGCAGGACATCATGAACCACAACAACACACACGTTGTCCTGCTCTGACAGATGTGACCCATTGGTGAGCCCTTCACTTGTGTGTGTGTGTGTGTGTGTGTGTGTTCGCGGTGTGGTTGGGAGGTTAAATGCCAGAGCATGCCAGTTGAAATAGTGAACGATCGCCATTGTGTACATGTAGTAGTAACGCTATTTCTGTGTTGGTAATGATAATATTGTAGCGTGTTCAAGTGATATCAGTTATCAGATGTGCACAGTTTAGTACAGACGTAAAGTTATTTAGGCACTGTTGTTGGGCGGAGTAAGGGAGAGACGTGTGTAGGAGTTGTTCTGGAAGGCGCGGCTGTGGCCGACAATAGCGAGAAATAAAGAGAACGTTTTCTACATTGGAGTCAGGAGTGATCCGTGATCTTAAATAGCGGTTAACGCTACAACATGAACAAGCTAGTGCCTGGCCCACTGGTATTGTTTGTTTATTCATTTGGAAAATTAACTAGCAACGCCACGCTGTCATATAGCAACGACTAAGCTACTGCAGTGACATGACGCCGCCCATGTGTGTGGCCTTTTTGTGGATGTGACATCTTGTCTCAATGAGCTCAAACTCCAAGGCAAAGGCAACACAGTGTGTGACCTTATGTCAGCAATATGTTCTTTCGAAAAGGAAGTTGGAGATCTTCAGGAGTGACATAACAGAGGCACATCTCCACTTTCCAACTCTATTGGAGCAAACTAATGGTAATCACCATCACTCTCATGTTCCTGGAGAGGCTGGCTGAGAAGTTTCAAAACCGTTTTGATGATTTCAGTCTGGGTAAGCAAGTCCTGCTCTGTATTGGATCTCCATTTCTGGTAAAGAATGTTCCAGAATGCTCAATAGAGGCACAGAGCATCTTGTGTGACCCTGTGACATTCTGGACAAAGATGGCTACTGCAGCAAATGTCCTTCAGAAGGTGGCCATTCATTTACTCACCATATTCTGTTCTAAATATTGCCGTGAGTCTGGATTTGAACGATGAACATCATAACTCATACCACAGCAGTTCACAACTAGACAATCACAACGTTTTGCGCCGAGGTTCATTGGCTACAGGCAAACAGTGTCATTTATCCCACTAGTTCAAGCCACCATACTGTACTATTGAATGTGTGTGTATATGTTATGGATGTTGATTTATGACTTTTCTGACATTGTTTCTGACAGTGTTGAATTCTAGAAAAGTCATACTGCGGGAGGGAATAGGGAGTAAGCATTCCATTGTACAAGTGGGTCACAAATTGACTTGCCTGAATACAACTTGTATTTATTTATGAGTAGTTATCAAATATCAACAAAGGCTGAAGCTAATTGTCATGTTTCATCTTTATTAAGTAAAATAGTCTCAGCTTATATAGATTATATCAGCTTGGCCAATTAGTCAGGTGCGTTGGTAGGTTTACTACTCGCCCCGGGTCGATAGGGCGATAGTAATT